>VDFB02047230.1:428237531-428421906 GCA_007258455.2 Sequoia sempervirens
TGTCATGTTAGCATGTTGTCAATTTGGTGTAATGAAGCCTTGAATGGCCTAATAGTGAAAATGTATGTAAATTCATAATGTAAGGGTCAAGATGATGTAATGAGGCCATCATAAGGTCACTAGTTTAGGTATTGAGTCATTGTAATTACTATTTTAAGTCCATTCAAGGCTCATTATTCAATATAGAAAGTTTGGTTAATGTTTGATTCAGAGTTTTCACGCTTTATTTCTGATTTTTCATTG
Organism: Sequoia sempervirens; assembly: GCA_007258455.2. Taxonomy (NCBI): domain Eukaryota; kingdom Viridiplantae; phylum Streptophyta; class Pinopsida; order Cupressales; family Cupressaceae; genus Sequoia; species Sequoia sempervirens. The sequence continues at coordinate 428,237,775 of VDFB02047230.1, forward strand.
TATTTCCTGATTTTACTGTATTTTCAGAGTTTCCTTCACCTGTACAGACCCGTACATTCTTAGATATATCTCTCATTCATGTTTTCATGTTATTTAGATGATCAATGGATGTTTTTACAATTCTCTTTAAGGAATTGGTCTTTTAGTTGTTCAGTGGTGAATTGGAAGACTATAGTGCTGACCTTATAGAAGCTAGATTAGATATATGAACTTGAGTTGGTTTCTTGGTTCTTAAGTCTAGATTTGTATTCCTCCACCTTGCTCTGCATCAGTTAATATGCCTTCAAAAAGCCTTGTGAATGTTGTATGTTGTTGGCAATCATACTTTTGAAAAAATACCAAAAGACTTTGTTTTCTAACGTTTTTATCTCTTTAGAAGCAAAGAAGTTGGGACAACAAGCATGTGTTCCAAAATAAGTGTATCTAAAAATGATATATGTTTTTAATAGCCAAAATGGGTACCCTAAAATGTATTTATCCTGTAAAGATTCATTGTGGTTTGCATGTTACACCCGATTTAGTGTTTTAGCACTTACAAACAAATTTGGTCTTCTAGTGCAAGCAATTGTGAAATCTGATTAAACAGTGTTGTAATAAGGTTTTTTAGCTTTGTTCATGTCAAAATAAAGATGAATAAAGTGTACCGAGGTCTGGTAAAAGTTTGGAAGCAAGATTTGAAGGTTAGGTGTCTTTTTGCCTTGTGAAAAGTTGTAAAGTCGTGCAACTTTCGTTCTCTAACTCGTCTGACCAAAAAAACTGTTCCAATGCGTATGAATAGGCATTTTTACACTAGGAATGGTCCTCTTTCATACCCAAATACACGGAATCGCTTTGAGCTACATTCAACTAGATCGATCCCTTAAGGGTCCAAAGGGCAAAATGGCTGCAAACTTCAGCATGAGGTTACTTGGACACCATGATGCTTAGAAACTTCTCGTCTAATCCTATGGGATCACGTTGGGCCCCTCTACAATAACCTCTCTCAATTTTTGTTATCTTAGAGTGGTTTTCCCGTAGTCTCCAGTTTTTAGTTGATGGAAAAAGTGTCAAATAGAAGCAGTGGAAAGTTGCAAAGTGGTGCAACTTTCATTCTGCAACTCGTGTGACCAAACGGACTGTTCCAACACATCTGAATAAGAATTTTTACACTAGGAATGGTCCTCTTTCGCACCCAAACATGCGGAATCGCTCCGAGCTACGTTCAACCGAATCGATCCCTTAAGGGTCTAAAGGGAAAAATGGCTGCAAACTTCAGCATGAGGTTACTCGGACACTGTGACCCTTAGAAACTTCTCGTCTGATCCTATGGGATCGCTAAAGCTGGGCCCTCTGCACAATAACCCTCTCAAATTTTTATCTCAAAGTGGCTTTCAGACTCCAGCTTTTCAGCCGATGGAAAAAGGTTTCTACGGAAGCAAGTGGAAAGCTGCAAGTGGGTGTACTCGCTCCGCAACTTGTGTGACTAAACTAACTGTTCCAACATGTCCAATAAGAATTTTACGCTTAGGCATGGTAATTTCTTTTCACACTCAAACATGCGGAATCACCATTACGCTCAACCCGATCAACTCTTTATGGGTCCAAAGGGCAAAATGGCTGTAAACTTTAGCATGAGGTTACTTGACACCGGGTGGACGCTTTATAAAATTTTTGTTCCGATCCTATGAGATCATGTTGGGCCCTCTACAATAACTCTCTCTCGGTTTTGTTATTCCTAGAGGGTTTTCCCGTAGTCTCCAATTCTTAATTGATGGAAAAGTACAAACGGAAGCAAAGGGAAAGTTGCAAAGTGGTGCAATTTTCATTCTGCAACTTGTGCAATCAAATTGACTGCTCCAATGTGTCCGAATAGAAATTTTACGCTTAGACATGGTACTTTTCAGACCTAAACACGGAATTGCTCGAAAGCTACGCTCAACGGATCGGTTCCCTTTAAGGGTCCAAAGGGCAAATAATGCGAAAACTTCAAAGATGAGGTTTACCTTTGACACTGGGTGGATGCTTATAAACTTATCGTCTGATCCTATGAGATCGTGTTGGGCCCCTCTATAATAAAATCTCTTGGTTTTTGTTATCTTAGAGTGGTTTTCCCGTAGTCTCCAGTTTTCAGTTGATGGAAAAAGTGTCAAATGGAAGCAGTGGAAAGTTGCAAAGTGGTGCAATTTTTGTTCTGCAACTCGTGTGACCAAACAGAATGTTCCAATGTGTCTAAATAGGAATTTTTATGCTAGGAATGGTACTCTTTCACACCCAAACACGCGGAATCGCTCTGAGCTACGTTCAACCGGATCGATCCCTTAAGGGTCCAAAGGGCAAAATGACTGCAAAATTCAGCATGAGGTTACTCAGACACCGTGATACTTATAAACTTCTCATCTGATCCTATGAGATCATGTTGGACCCATCTACAATAACCTCTCTCAGTTTTCGTTATCTCAGAGTGGTTTTCCCATGGTGTCCAGTTTTTAGTTGATGCAAAAAGTGTCAAATGCAAGCAGTGGAAAGTTGCAAGGTGGTGCAATTTTCATTCTGCAGCTCATGTGACCAAATAGACTATTCCAACACATTCAAATTGGCATGTTTACTCTAGGCATGGTCCTCTTTCACACCCAAACATGCAGAATCGCTCCGAGCTACGTTCAACCGGATCGATCCCTTAAGGGTCTAAAGGGAAAAATGGCTGCAAACTTCAACATGAGGTTACTCAGACACCGTGATGCTTATAAAATTCTTGTTTGATCCTATGGGATTGCGTTGGGACCCTCTACAATAACCTCTCTCGATTTTCATTATCTTGGATTGGTTTTCCCGTGGTGTTTAATTTTTAGTTGATGGAAAAAGTGTCAAATGCAAGCAATGGAAAGTTGCAAGGTGGTGCAATTTTTGTTTTGTAACTCGTGTGACCAAATGGACTGTTCCAACGCATCCGAGTAGACATTTTTACGCTAGTCATGGTCATTTTTCGCACCCAAACATGCGGAATCGCTCTGAGCTACGTTCAACCGGATCAATCCCTTAAGGGTTTGAGTGTAGTATGTTGAAATAGGCCATTCCTCCTATTGTTCAGGTTGTGTCTCGGTGATATGGGCATGATGTATCTTGAATTGCAGTAGCTTGATATATAGAGTCTATTGATGCTAGGGTTCAATTTGTATGATTTTGAAAAAAGAAACCAACTGAGTAGAGTTATCAACATTATTCGTAAATTATAATAATTTGTTTAGTACACTAGCCATTTTGATGCCTTCTTGTAGTCTCAAACATTATTTTGTATCATTGTTACATCAGTTTTTGAAGTGGCAACTTAATATAGCTCCATAATACAAAATCTGTTTAAGCTAATTTTCACGTGAAAAAAATGTGAATCAAATCACGTTGATGTGAAAAAAAACCGTGAGACCATAGCTTGTGGTGCAGGAACACCTAGGTCATGTAATGCCTTCAAAAGGCTAAGTTGTCAAAAATGTATTTAATTCCATGTAATGCCAAAATTAAATGTAATCAAGGCATGAAAAAGCACAAAGTGTACTATTGTCAAAATGCTAAATATGTAAAAGAGAGAAAAAGAAAGAATGTGAAGAGACAAAACAAGAAAATCAAGAAAATCAAGGAAGAGGACGAGTCATAGGTCATTCAAGGAAGATGAAGAGGTGGTTGATGGTTGGAAACTTCTTTAAAAGCATTGTAAAGGTCGAGCAAAGAGATCATTGTATTCTGGAAGAATTAAATTAACAAAGAGTTCCCTGTTTTAGCTTATTTTCTATGTTTTTTAGTTGTTTCTTAACTTGTACGGATTGTGCAAGAGTTTAGGGTTCAAATTTAGATTATTTTCAGTAGGTTGGGGAATCACCATTTGTTTGCATCCATTGGGAAGGAATCCATTAAATTTAATGTTTGTTTGAGCATTCTTCTTATGGCTCGGTCTGAAATCCTGTGCATTGAGTTTTGAGTCTTATAAGGCATTTCCACACTACTCCACCAATGTAGGTCAGGTAGATTGGTGGAGTAGGTTAGGGATAGGTTATTTGTTATGTTTTTATGTTTGTGAGTGGAGGAAAAAGCAAGAATACCTTGAAGGAGCTGCTGCTACACAAGAAATTCTGAGTTTTCCAGTCAAAATGAACAGTTTCTAGCATGATAGTGGAGAAAGAAAAAGTGCATGGGTTATAAGATGTTTCCAAATGCCTTTTCAGATGTATTTTGACATGTTCCAATGTTTGGCCGGAGGTTTTGAGGTTTGCATGTAGCCTATACAGGAAACCCTCATCGATTTTTGAGTTTTTCACCCTATAAACAAGGGTTTGTCAATATAGTGTAAAAAGGAGTCTTTTAATCCCTTAAAATGGATAAATTGGGAGTTTTGTGTTATGTCTAATGACTTTTTTGAGGTTTTAAGTGTTTTGGGAATGTTTGAAGGGCGTCTTCTTTGAAAATCAGGCCTATTTTAGTAGCCTTTTTTATAGCGTTTAGACTAAAAACTGCTTATTTCTTCAATATAAGTTATTCTAAGTTTTTGATTTGAGAACATGGGAATTAAGAGGTCTCTAAAAGTGTTTTGGATCTTGGGTTTTGAAACATGTGTGTTTGGTTTACCCGATTTAGGGCATGAATGTCTCATTGAGAAGTAGTGCCTTGACTGCTCAGAGAATATAAATTTGACCTAACAGTGATCGGTGAGTTGATTTTGAGATAATGTTGTCTAAGTGATGGTGTCAGGAATGTATGGAGTCTTGGACAAGGTTTAGAAGTGAGATATGTTGTTTTGACAGTTGGACAGTGAGGAGACTTGGTGTAAAATAATACATGAAATTGTAAGTTCAGTCAGAACAAAGTTAAAAGAGAGCAAGTTCCTGATTTGTATTAGTTTTAATAATTATGTTCACAGTGCTTGATGGTCTGGTAAAAGTTTGAAAGCCAATTGTAATGATGGATTGATTATTTGGGACAAGTTGAATGAATTGATTGAATGGAAGAGTGCCTTGTTGAAAATGGTGTTTTTTAAATGCATGTTGATCTAATTGATTGAATCAAAGTTTTCTAAAATGGTTTTTTGCTTTGAATGAGTCAATTGGAATACAAATTTGTGGAAGGATGAATGATGAATGATAAGAGAATTTGAGTGGATGAAAAGTAGAGATTACGATGAAATGTTGAAATTTTGTTTTGATCTTCTCCAAAGATGAGTTTGGGACAAAGGAGTCCCCGAGTTGATGATTGGTTTGGAAGATCTTTTGTATTGCATCGGCTTGTTGCTTACTATTATGCTATGATGAATTTTTCTAAGCATCCATAGCTTTATTCGAGAAAGCACTTGTTTTAGGCTTTTAACCATGTCGGCTTAAGGAAATGAGCTGTTTGATAAAATGCTTTGATGAACATGTAGAAAAATGTGTTAGCATAGAAAAGGTAGTGAACTCTTTGAAAAATTCCTCAAAGAAATGTAGTTTCATGGTGATGGAATGGCATGTTGAATGCCATGACAAGAAAATTGCTATGGATTGTCATGGAATTCCATCACCATTGAGACCATATTTCTTTGAGCTTTCAAGCAGTTACTACCTTTCCTATTATATAGTATGCTTTTGGTAGTTTTTCCAAGCATCCATAGCTTTGGAAGCACCTATTTTTAGGCTTTTAGCCATAGCAACAAGGAAGTGAGCGTTTGATAGAATGCTTTGGTAAACATGTATGATAAATGTGAAACATTAGCATAGAAGGCAGCGGCTTGTTTGAAAAAATGCCTCAAAGAAATGTGGTCTCATAGAATGCCATGAAAACCAAATGCAATTGGCAGCTGCTCCTCGTTATTAGTTATGCAATGTGAAGTAATTGCATAACTGCTTAGGTTGACTTTGTAAAAACTATATTGTAATTGAAATTTTGTCATCTATCAGCATCTAGTTATTAGTTATGAAATGTGAAGCAATACTTTCGGTTGAAAGATGTACAATGCAATGTAATCAGATTATGAATATAAACTACAAAATATATTTTTTACTAAGTTACCCGGTTGGTTTTGGGTTTAGGATCGAGGTTCGAGAACCCGGTTAGCGATTTAGAATTTTTTTTGGGGTTAGGTTTGTTTGGTTACGATAATACAAAACATATAAAAATTAGAAATATATACATATTTGCAGTAGTAATCAAGTTCAGAATACACCACCATATTAATAGTCAAATAACATAGCAAAAATACACCACCACTTTCATAGTGAAATATTAAAATATTAGTGATCTACTTGAATGCCATGATACAAAATTATAAATTAAAGTTCAAACATAAAAATGTCAAGTGTTTACAATCAGTCATTATTGATCATTGATCAATCTTAAAAGTGTGAACATTTTTCTATGTGGAAGGCAAACAAGAAAACAATGTTACATAATTATTTACATTGTGAAGAGCCAAAACCTTTTTCTTGCAGATCGTAGAAGAATCTCGATTGATTTTTTGGGTGTCCTTGCAGCAGCGGAGCGGAACTATCTGACCATGGGAATGATTGACCCGAGGCTGGCTGAAAAGAAATAAGATAAATCACATGCAGCTTGTTGCAATTTCTTTCCTTGGGAAAAAGGGTAAAGTTTGCTTTTCAGGGAGAATCTCCTTTAGAGTTTAAACGTGCATTGATAATTTTCAAGATAGACTTAGCCAAATATGTCATCTAGGTTTGAAGCTTTTAGAAAAAATGTTTGCTTCTTAAAATTTTGTTCAAAATTCAAGATGCAAGCTCTCCTCCCTTAGGGAAGAGAAGGCCTATCAAACCTAACACTCTTATGCAACACTTCTTAAGTTCTTGTTGATGCAGTATTAGATGTGAAGTTTCAAAATAGGCATGGTTATATAAATTCTCATCTCACGACTATCATTGCATCAAATTAAGAATTTTCAATCCTTTATAGTCTAGACAAGAGAAGTATGGAGTAGTGTTCCAATGCTAAAGTCTTATTGTGAATCTCTTTGCTATGAGTGGTTCAGAAATGAGGAATCTATCTTCTGCACCAAATGAGAAATATTCACAATATGTGCTAGGAAGGAATATAAGTCCATAAGATCAAGTATGCAAGAACTGAGAATTGCAAAATTGGCTTACATTTGACTTCCAAACACATAAATTTTCACACTTTTCAATGTTCACACGTAAGTCAAAAAGTATGTGCGTAAGTTGTAAAGTATACACTTTAATACACGTAACTCATATCTATTGTCAAACCATGAATTTATAATTTACCAAATATAGGGACATCGATAAAATTTAGCTATTAAACAAATAGCCATGCTCGCATACATCAATATAATAATAGATATAAGTATAAAATATAGTTACAAAATAGCCATATAGGCTTGAGAATGCCATATAGGCATACAATGTCAAATATATCCAATACAAAATATGTACAAAATTGCCATGTAGGCATACAACAAAGGGCTATGTGCATTCAAAATTCATTTCTCTCCATGCTCTGGTTCAAATACAATTTTCTTTCCCTTTGCTGGGCGATCCGATGGCGATAAGTCTATCACCCGTTTCTGTTCTGCTCGAGGAGTGCTCCTGCTGCTCCTCCTAGTGTTTAGCTTCTGGTGAAGTTTCAATTGTTACAATAAGAAGTAAAGACATTAATATATAGAAATTACATTATAAAAATTAATATATTTAACAAAATAATCACTTACGGCCATCTCACGATCACTCTCCTCAATGGAAATATTTGCAGCGATGCTTTCAGGCGTTAACTCAAGCCTGTATAAACCATCCAAATAGAATTAAACTACAAATCAATAATGGTTTGATTTTTCACTAGAACTAGTTCATCTATAACAATGAATGTAAATTGAAATTTAGTAATTTGCCTCATACCTCCCCTATTAGAGCCATCGAGGATTGTATAGCAGAGGAAACACCAATATCCATTGCCCTAGTAATGTTTGGTGGTGTTTCTGTCACCAACATCTGAAAATAAAACAACAAATTATTCAATAACAAAAAAGTTACAATAGCGATCCATGTGATGACTTATAATGTATGAGATCTAATGAACAAAATTTTGAGTACAAGTATTAAATAGATATATTTCTGATTATTAGTTATCGAATTTGAAGTAATGCTTTGAGTTTGAATGATTTGTAATGCAACGTAACCAACAATATGAATATAAACTACACAAATATATTAAACTTAGAATTCATTACTTAAGTTCTCTTTAAATTCTATATTACTTCCGTGAACATTTGATCAAATCTACTGGCACTCGGAGGTGTTTCCTTGAAACCTCCAACAGTACCCTGTTCAACATCCAAAATCACATATTAAAATACCATTCGTAAAACAATGCTATTAACACACGTAATAAATTTATAATTGTTTACTAACTTTACATACCCCACCGATAGGTGTACTGCAAAAATAAGTAGGTGGATGACTGGTGTATCCAGTCTCTACACTGTGACCCCTGCAATTTTATTAAAATAGTAAAACTAAATGAGTTAATCTTGCATTTCACAATCAAAATTTAATAAATTAAATTCAATGAACATGCTGAATTTTACCTGAGTGTCAATGCCATATGCATCATGCAAAATGTCAGTCGTCCTCTCCATCCCCGTACATGCATACGGATCAGGCTGCGTAGTAGCATATGGATCCTACGTAGCACCCTCCTGAGTGCTGGTAGGGTCATACGAACAAGTCACCCCGCAAGATTGACACACATGGGTTCAAAGGCCACCACCTGAAGACTCCCCTAGATGGCGCTGTACAATAGGGCTAGTGTGATGGATGACACTCCGGGTCAAAGTTGTGATCACCTGCAATGTCTCTATGCGACACTCTCCTTCGCAACGATAGGAATCATAATCTGCTCACAAGGAGGCCTAGCGAGAGGTCATCTCCCTTGCCGCATAGGATCCAACTGTGCACCGGGCCTATCCTGAGTTGACCCTCCACCTCTCCCTTGGAACTCCCTCATATCAAAATAATTTGGGATTTGGTTCAATACAAACTCACTCAGATAGTTTCCTAAGAAAATATTGGGGGACTTCACAATTATTGCACGGTGGGTAATCAAAGACCATATACCATCTTTCATAAAAACGGTTCTTAATCTCTTGGTGGTGGCACCAATGAATAGGAAACATCTTTGCATTGAGGGTAAGATTTTGATTTGTTTTAGGGTCAGTGAATAGAGAGCACAAATCACCTTTAGTAATTTTTAATCTTTTACTTGTTTATATGATAATTTTTCTACATAATATGCCCTGGCTATCTTCCTCCTATCTTGCCATCCAGATATTTGTTGGGTGATTGCATCTACATTTTTTAACATGTCTTTCAATGAATTTGCTAGAAGCATTCTTTCTGTGGTTGAAGCATTTGCATCACTCAACCTACTGATAAGATCCCCAAGTTGTTTTCTATTGTTCTCAATTTCACTCCTCAAATTTTCTTTAGTGCTAGGAGGGAATTGAGAGAATGGTGGGGGAGGTTGATTTTGTTGTTGAGGTTGATTTTGTTGAGGATTTACCTCCTCTTCTTGTTGAGGATTTGTAGGATTTCCTACAAATTAAAAAAAAAATCAAATCTAACCTAAAACAAACAAAATCAATTTCAAACTAACAAATTCAAAATAAATAGCAAACAATACTTACCTCCCGCATCTCTTCATCGTCGTGGCGCCATATTTGCAAACAAAATCCAACTGTTCTTGATGAAATTTGTAGAAATCCTTCCTCCTAGAACACAAGCGCGAAAGTGAGGATTTTTGGCCGTGAGCAGAGCTGAGAAACAATAAAGAGAAAATGATACACATTTGACTTTTTTTCTTTTCTTTTAAAATCACATAACGCAAGCACGCTATGTCTTTCCAAATTTTATTCCCATTTGGCCACAAAAGTGCCACCAACTTCATGTACCCGCCCACAACCAATTGTAAATGTGTACAATGGTGGAACTTGGAAACATTTTATTTTTTCCTCAATTAACAACTTTGGTTGTGAAGCATTTTGTCATTTTCATTTGAAATGATTTGCTATGCTTGAAAATTGGAGTCTAAGAGAAACAAGTGACACTCTCACATACATTTATTATTTGGTGTGATAAATAAAGTTTTCACCCAAGTCCATTTCTTATTTGTATTATAAATTATAAAAATTTCTCCCAAGTCCATTTCCTATACAGGAAATAATATTGCAAAAAGTTGACATATACATCTTTCAACGTGTTTATATGATGATGGATCAAGAACATAACAATTCATTTTGTACTATGAGGATTATGCTGTGAAAATGCTTAAAGACTATTCAAGATAAATGTTTGTATGATAATGTGTCAAGAAGTTAACTACTCATCATCTACTATGAATATTATGTTTTGCAAGTTTTGTGAAGATTATGTATCCTTTGCTTAATTGAGTTGTTCTGATTCAAAGATTAAATATATTAGAATTTTTTTATGAAACATCTCATGGAATACCAATTGAAAACATGTTTTTTTCTTTCAGATAAAGCATTTGATGGAACTCTTTGAATTAAATTGAATTGAGATATGTAAGAACAAGGGATATACATTGCTCAAGGATCTTAAATAAGTCTTCTTATCAAATTTGAAAAAGCATGATAAGCCCATAGTTGAAAATTTTGTAGTCATCAAAGTGGGTACTAATTCTATATTATATAGATCATAATTCTTCTTTATCTTTAAGATCTCCTAAGTTTGGCAATGGTTTCACCAAGCTGTGAAGGGTGGACTATTCTTTATTCAGTTATGCCTATGTGGGTTCATTTGCCTTATCTCCCGTTGCAATTTTGGGTGGATTATTGCTTTCAAAGTATTGGGAATGCTTTGCTTATTTTCTAGTTGGCAGTTGCCATTCTAGAAGGCTCATCTCTTAATATATATTATACTCATTCTTAATCAATTATCAAGTTAATAAACAATGCATTTATTTATAGTTAATCTTTTCTTTTCAATTTGTGCAATTTTTTAATTTGTAACTCTACTAGTATTCCTAGAAATATTGAAGTCGTTTAGCATCAACTAATAAAGTTGTTTAGCATCAATCAATAAATGTTCAAGACAAACCATGAAGGACAACAATGATCAATGCTAGGGCTAACCAATTAATAAGTATACACATGAATAATTCAAGCATACATGTGAATAAGGGAATCACAAGTACTTAAATACATGTAAGCCTTGAAGTATACACATGAATACATAGTATACGCAAATTAATACAAAGTATATGCATGAATACAAGGTATACACATGAAAACATGTAAGTTGCAAAGTATACATTGGAATACACGTAAGTCACAAAGTATACACGTAATTTGTAAAGTATACACTTGAATACACGCAACTCATATCTATTGAACCGTGGATTTATAATGCAAATATGGACACCATCAATAAAAAAGATTTGTATTAACCTAATAACCATGTAGGAATACATCAATATATGTAAATATAAGTATAAAACATATACAAAATAGCCATATAGGCTTACGAGAATGCCATATAGGCATACAATGTCAAATATATCCAATGCAAAACATGTACAAAAATGCCATATAGGCATACAACAAAGGGATCTGGAATCAAAATTCATTGCTCTCCATGCTCTCGAAATAAATTCTTACACTTTGCTTGTCGGTCAAATGGTGATAAGTCTATCACTCGTTTATTTTGAGGTCGAGGAGTGCTCCTGGTGCTCCTCCTAGGGTTTAGTTCCTAGTCAAGCTGTATCTGTTACAATAAAAAGTAAAGACATTAATATATAGAAATTACATTATAAAAAGTGATATATTTAACAAAATAATCACTTACTGCCACTAGATGATCACTCTCCTCGAAGGAAATATTTGTGTGCCCATGTTGAGGCGTGTTGAAGCCCTGTAGAAACCATCCAAAGAGAAATTAAACTATTAATCAATAATGGTTTTATTTTTCACTAACTAATAGCTATAACAATGAATGTAAATTGAAATTTAGTAATCTTCCTCATACCACCATGAGAGGCATCAAGGAGTCTATCACAGAAGAAACATCAAGCTCCATTTCCCTTTGAACATGTGGAGGTGTATCCGCTTCCAACATCTAAAATAAAACAACAAATTATTCAATCATGAAAACTACAATAGTGATGCACATCATGGCTTATAATGTATGAGATAATGAACAAAATTTTGATTACTTATTAAACTATATATTTCTGACTATCATGCTTACTATTTTCCCTATCCATAGCTTGTTTGAAAGCACCTATTTTTAGGATTTTATCCATAGCAGCAAGGTGATGAACCATTTGATAAAATGCTTTGGTAGACATGTACGATAATTGTGGTAGCATAGAGAAGGCAGTGAACTGTTTGGAAAAATGCCTCAAAGAAATTTGGTCTCATGGTGATGGAATGCCATTACAAACAAATGTGTCATGGCATTCCATCACCATGAGACTTCATTTCTTTGAGGCATTTTTTCAAATAGTTCATTGCCTTCTCGGTATTATGTTGGGATGGGATGGATGGTATAGTGTTGTCTTGGTTATGAGATTGAGGGAGATCATGACATGAAGAGGGAGTGATGGGGACATGAACAAGAGGAAGAAAAGGTGGAAGGTTCCATGGATTAGTAAATTAAGGATGAGGATGAGGACCTTGAAAAGAATTTGGAGGGTAATTTTGGCTAAAGGGTTGGTTTCTATTCTTCAAGCAGTGAGTTGTTTGAAAAAATGCCTCAAAGAAATGTGGTCTCATGGTGATGGAATGACATTCCATCACCATGAGACAACATTTCTTCAAGGAACTTTTTCAAACTACTCACTGCCTTGACTATGATATTGCTTACTATTATGCTTTGATAGATTTTTTCCAAGCATCTATAGTTTGTTGGAAAGCACCTATTTTAGGCTTTTAGCCATAACAGCAAGGAAGTGAGTAGTTTGATAAAATGCTTTGGTAGACATGTATGCAAAATGTGGTAGCATAGAAAAGACAGTGAGTTGTTTGAAAAAATGCCTCAAAGAAATGTGGTCTCATGGTGATGGAATGACTTCCATCACCATGAGACCACATTTCTTTGAGGCATTTTTTCAAACAACTCACTGTCTTTTCTATGCTATTGCTTACTATTATGCTTTGATAGATTTTTTCCAAGCATCCATAGTTTGTTGGAAAGCACCTTTTTTAGGATTTTAGCCATAGCAGCAAGGGAATGAACTGTTTGATAAAATGTTTTGGTAGACATGTATGGAAAATGTGGTAACATAGAAAAGGCGGTGAGATTTTTGAAAAAATGCCTCTAAGAAATGTGGTCTCATGGTGATGGAATGGCATTCCATCACCATGAGACCACATTTCTTCGAGGCATTTTTTCAAACTACTCACTGCCTTGTCTATGCTATTGCTTACTATTATTCTTTGATAGATTTTTTTCCAAGAATCCATAGTTTGTTGGAAAGCACCTTTTTTTAGGATTTTAGCCATAGTAGCAAGGAAGTGAACTGTTTGATAAAATGCTTTGGTAGACATGTATGGAAAATGTGGTAGCATAGAAAAGGTGGTGAGCTGTTTGAAAAAATGCCTCAAAGAAATTGGGTCTCATGGTGATGGACATCACCATGAGACCACATTTCTTTGAGGCATTTTTTCAAACAATTCATTGCCTTGTCTATGCTATTGCTTATTAATATTCTTTCATATATTTCTTCCAAGCATCCATAGCATAGACAAGGCAATGAACTTTTTGAAAAGATGCCTCAGGAAAAAGTGGTCTCATGGAATGCCATGACAAGCAAATGTAATTGGCAACTACTCCTAGTTATTAATTATGCTATGTGAAGTAATTGCATCACTGCTTATGTTGACTTTCTAAACAACTATATTGTAGTTGAAATTTTGTCATCTATTAACTTCTAGTTATTAGTTATGGAATGTGAAGTAATGCTTTGAGTTTGAAAGATGTGCAATGCAATGTAATCAACGGTATGAATATAAAATACACAAATATATTAAGTACAATTCATTATTTAAACTCTTTATTCTATTACCTGCGTGTAGGTTTGTCTAACTCCACTGGCACTGGGAGGTGTTCCCACGAAACCTCCAATATTAGCCTATTAAACATCCAAAATAAGATATTAGAAAACCATTCATATAACAATGTTATTCACATGTAAAAATTTATAATTATTTACTAGTTACATACCTCAGTGGTAGATGTTGTGGAGTAATAAAAAAGTGTAGGGCTGGTGTATCCAGTATCAACACTGTGACCCTGAAATTTTATTACAATCATAAAACTAAATTAGTTAATATTGCATTTCAAAAATGAAAATTTAATAAATTAAATTCAATGAACATGCTAAAATTTACCTAAGTATCGATGTCATAAGCCTCATCCAAAATTTCAGCTACCCTTTCCATCTTCGTAGCTGCATACGTATCCTACATAGCAACCTCCTCAGTTTCGGTGGGGTCATATGAACAAGTCACCCCACAAACCTAACACAAATGGGGTGAAATCCTACCACTCAAAGACTCCCCTCGATGATGTTGTACTATAGGAAGGCATGCTAGATGACACTCTGGGTCAAAGAGCTAATAGACTACAAAGTGTCTACCTCAACACTCTCCTTTGCGATGTGTTGGCATTTCAATTTGCACCTCTGGAATGCAGATTAGAAACATACAACTATGCACAGATAAATTGCTCTTCAAATTAGGAGGGGAAGCTCCCTCTTTGTCGATGTTGCTTAAAAGAAAGTAAACTAAACTAATTTTCCAATCTTTTTGTTCAGCTAAGAGCACAAGGTTATAAAACTCAAGCGTTGTAGCTGAGATTTTCTCTTTTAGAAGTTCAACTATGACTAAGCCTATTCTAATGACATTTCTAACTTCTCAAGTAAACGCAGAGCATGAGAGTTAGAAATGAACAAGGAATGATTCTTTGACAAAAATTCTTAAATAAACTCTCTTCCAACGCACATCTACTTACTTTTAATGTAAGTTGAAATAGAGATCATATAAGCATAACACATAAAATGGAAATCTGAGACATTATATCAGGGAAAAGTTGACACAAGACTTTATTTCTCAAATCTCAAGTAACATAGATTACACTTTTGGGACAACAAGATTATAGAAAAATAGGCTTATAGTTTAGCGATCAACCAAAATGCATTGAAACAAGGAACACAAGAACTAAACAATAACTTGCAACTAAAGGGGCATGCAAGCTCAAGCTCGTACACTAAGTTAACTGAAACTAAACAACAATTTGTAGGAAAAATAGGCTCAATAATTTGTTATCACAAGCACGGTTCCCCAAAATAAATGGGAAAGGTTTCCCTTATTTATACACAAGTAGAGGAGTAGGGAACCCTAAAATCTCCTTGCTTTTACAACTAAAACTTGCCAACATGTAAGCTTTATTTCTAAAACTAAAACAATATAACCATCTAACAACCTATGAAAGCATAAAAATAGGGAAATGCCAACTATTGCATCTTGATTTCTTTTCTCCTTCAAAGAGTGGATAAGAATGAGACAAGAATAGAAAGAAAGCTTGAGATATGAATGGAAAGAAAGCTGGGAGAAAGTTGAGTTAACTGTTGCTTTAAATCTCAACCATATCCGTCGAAAAGATGGAAACTATATCTCTATCAAGAGCATCAATACTATCTATAGAAAAATTCCACTTTTCTAGGATCTCTTCACCTTCTGCAATTGAACTTAGAGAATCTTTGACATCTTCAGCTACTTTATGAGTTCTATTCTTGAAAAACATTGCTACCCCAAAAGATGACTCATTAATTGATAACTTGGCGACTCTGCAACTTTATGTTTCTAACACTTCTCTTGATTTCCAACGGAAGAGTATTGTACAACTCTTTTCTAATACTTGTCCTTTTGCTCGTACCATATCTTTTCACGTTCTTTGACTGAGATGATATTTTTTGTCCATGGTGGTTTTGAAAAATCACTTCTCAACATTGTTTGTTTAGATAATCATGATACAACACTTGTTTGGCTTTGAATTCCATAGGAGAATACTATATGCTGAAAAACTTGAAGTTTGACTATAAACTTGACTATGCTCGGACAAGTTCTACACAAAAGCTAAAAATAGCTTGTTGATTTTTCTTCTTCAAACGAGCAGTTTTTTCAAAAAAATATGAGATATGGGTTTTGTAGAGAATTTTGTTGTAAGAAGACCTAGATCATCTGTTTTGGAAAATATTGAAGGCTGATTGAAAAAGCAGCAAACCCTAATTTTTGAATTTTTTCTAAAGAAAGCTGAGAGTTGGGTTTTGCACAGAATCATGTTTTGTATGAACCTAGTTGATCAAATTTTGAAAATACTAAAGATTTCTTAGACATGTGAGGAAAAAGAAAGTTCTTAAAAGTTGAAAAATTCTTCAAAGTTGTAGAGAATTGAAAACCAAGTTGACCCAAATTGTTGAAATTGGAAAATATTGACCCCCTTCTTCTGAAAATTGATGCCCTAGAAAAATAAAGTATAAAAAAGCGAGCCTTTATGTGAGTTGATTTGGAAAATATGAAGAACTCTAAAAAAGCAACACGTTTTAGCCTTCAAATCTTGATATGAAGAAAATTATGTATCCTCCTCTGGACTCCAACATGCAAAAAGTGAACAATGAATGCCAAAGCCTTCTTAAATAAGTTTTGAGGATAAATAAAACGCTTTATTCCCTAGCTTTAAAACTTCTTAAAGCCAATCTTGAGCAGGTGCATTGAATTTGGACACTTTTCAACTAATGCATGATGAAAACTGAAAAATTTACTATGACATTGAGCCCTGGGTGCCTTTCTTTCCTAGGGGCATTTTTCTTCTTCAGACCTAGCCATTTTTCTTCAAATTTCAACATTTGGTTGATTTTGGCCTCCATTTGATTTCAATTTCCCAGGTGCTCGGTGAATCCTATGAACTGACAGATGATCTCATTGTGGAGCCTGGTCGAATCTGGCGAGGTTGTCCTGGAGGTGACTTTAGGTAAAAACGTCATCTTGACCTTCAAAATCATGGGCGCCCCTGGCTAGCTGGGGCGCCCAACATTACCAGTGAGCCATTTTCGACATTTTTAAATTTCATTTTTTTGATCTTCTAATGAATTTGTGATTTCGGGAGCTAGATTGACCCGATGAAATTAATGTCAGATTCTATGGATAGCTTGATGAATTCTGAAAGGGGTCTTCTGGAAGCTGCATGTCCTAAAAAGTTGATTTTTGGCTTCAAATCCTTGGGCACCCCTGGCTAGCTGGGGCACCCAACTCTTCCAGAGTTAGAATTTATTTTGAGATTTTCAATTTATTTTGCCTTTGACTTCATCCCTTCGCTTTGTCTTCAATATTTGGTGATTGACAACTACGATGAGCTTGCTGATGATTGTGTTGGGGAGCTGCTTCAAAACTGAAGAGAACATTCTTGAGGCTGTAACTGCAAATTCATCCATTTGGTGACCTAAAATCTTGGGTGCCTATCTCCTCCTAGGGCACCTAAGATCCCTGCCTTAGCCATTTTTGGCTCTTTTTTAACCTTCAAAATTGAAACCTCATGTTGTGTCCTCCATTTGATTTGAATTTGCCGATAGCTGACAAGTCTGATGATCAGGCTTAGATATCCACTGCAAAGCTGGCAGAATTTTGAAGAGATTGACTGATTTGGAAAACCCTAACTGCTGAGTTTGAGCCTCCAAAACCCTAGGTTCCCCTTGCTACCTGGGGCACCCAAAGTACCTTGAGTTAGAATATTTTCTGATAATTTCATGATTTCTAGTTTGTCGTTTGCCTTGACTACTCCATTCATACTGAGATTCTGGTTTATTAACTGATCAGATGGTTGTGCTGATGGATTCACTGTGGAGCCTACTAAATTTTAAGCAACATTGTCTGGGATGAGCAAACCCTAATTCCATCATTTGACCTCTTGAAAACTGGGCACCCCTGGCTAGCTGGGGCACCCATGCATGGCAGTGTTAGTTTTTATTTCATCTTTTCCACCTTTCTCCTCGTTCCTCTTGCTTACTGTTGCTTTGGCTATTGAAGGCATGAAAAATGGCTAAGGCAAAGAATTCCAAGCGCCTTGACTAGACTGGGGCACTTGGACTTTCCAAAGTTAGCCAAAATTTTGCAATTTTTGTGATTCTTCAACTTCCATTCTCCGTTCTTCGTCCCTCAATCCTTCATTGTAGTTTCTTGATCTGAGTAGTGCTTGAGACTCTGAATCTAACACCTGGCAGTTGATTGACCCCCATTAATGACCTTGGAACTCCTAAAACAACTTTTGAAAAAGAAGAATAGACCCACTAAGGAAAAAGTGATTTTTTGATGATTCTGATTGGACCAGCTTGATGAGGAAGTATTTTAAGCCAATCAAAATTAGTTTGAACCCTAGAAGCCAAAATTTCTATTTTTAGAAAAAATTGCCAACATCCATTTAAAAAGAAACCCAAAAAACCCAAAAATAAGTTCTATTTTTATAAATTTTCTAAAAATAGAAATTTTCCTAAAATTTAGGGCTGAAAAATTAAGATCTAGGTTTTGTAGACTTGGTCAGTCTCAACAAACCCAGATCGTCAGATTTTGAAAATTTCAAGTTTTTGTCCCTCATGCAAGACATGCAAATTCCCAATTTTGACCTTTTTTGACAATTTTAACAAGACGTTTGACTATTTCTTCAAAATGCCTAAGTGTAGCAAAAAAAATAATTTGAGGTACAACACGATGGAAGGGATAACGACGTGCTCATGATACGGCCTAGCGAGAGCTCATCTCGCTTTCCACCTAGGATCTTGTCGTGCACTGGGTCTATCTTGTGCCGACCCCCACCTCTCCCCTGGAAGTCCCTCATATCAAAATAATTGGAGATTTTTTTTTGGATGAACTCATAGTAGAGTTTCCTCAAGAAATATTGTGGGACTTCACAATTATTGCATGGTGGGTAGTCAAAAACCATGTACCACCTATCCCAAAAATTGTTCCTAATCCCTTGGTAGTGGCGCCAATGGATAAGAAACCTCTTGGCATTAAGGTCAAGATTTTGGTTTGTGCGTGGGTTGATGAATAATGAGCACAAATGATATTTTGTATTTTTTTCATCTTTTACTTCTTTATATGATAATTTATCTGCATAAAAATTATTTGTTGCCTACCTCCTATTTTCCCAACCCCTTAATTGCTTGTTGATTGTATCTACATGTTTCAACATTTCTTTAAGTGAATTTTCAAGTGTTCTTCTTTCCATGGTTGAACTTACTAGATTGTTCAACCTCGTGATTAACTCCTCAATATGTTTTTTATTGTTTTAAATTACCCCCATTAAATTTTGTTGAGTTCCAGGAGGATGTTGATGAATTGGTGGAGGAGATTGTTGTTGTGGTTGTTGAGGATTTTGTTTATGTTCTTGTTGCTCGGTTGTTGAGAATTTTCAGGAGGGCTTTCAAGTTCATTAATATTTCCTACAAATTCAACAAATGAATATATAAAACAACCTAAAACAACCAATTTAACAACAAATTCACAACAAAAAACAAATAATCCTTACTTGTTTGACCTCCCCGTCTACGTGGCAGCATCTTGGCGACAAAATAGTAACAAATTGAAGAAAAAAATGCAAGATTACCTCCTTGCAGAATGCGAGCGTGCAAGAGAATGGTTTTTGGCCATAGGAGCATAGAAAACACTCACAATAAAAATGAATTCGATTTGCTTTTTTTCTTGTTTTAATAACCTATAACGTGCTAATGTTATAACATGAGTGTGTTATAGGATTGATGTGGCTAAGCCTTAGGCTCGGTCACACCAAGCCATAACACGAGCATGTTATAACATGCTCACGTTATAGCTTATCAAATGTTTTTTAAAATTTTGGCCACAATTTGGTACCTTATCTTTTTGCACCTGCCCATAGAACCAAAAACTTTTGTTGATGCTAGAAAGGATGAAGGATGGATACAAGCAATGGAAGAAGAATTGAATCAGATTGAGAAGAATCAAACTTGGGAATTGGTCCAAGGCCTGCAAACAAGAATGTGACAGGAACAAAGTGGGTATTCAGGAATAAGTTGAATGAAGATGAAGAAGTTGTAAGAAATAAAGCAAGACTAGTATGTAAAGGTTATTCACAAGTAGAAGGAATTAATTTTGAGGAGACATTTGCTCTAGTAGCAAGAATGGAAGAAATCAAAATGTTTCCTGCTTTTTCAACCCACAAGGAATTCAAAGTATATCAGATGGATGTCAAATTAGCTTTGCTAAATGGAGATTTGGAAGAAGTCTACATAGAGCAGCCTTATGGATTTTGGTTATCAAGAGACCCAAACATGGTGTGTAGACTCAAAAAGGAATTGTATGGTCTCAAACAAGCTCCTAGGGGTTGGTATGCAAGGTTGGACAAGTACTTGCTTCAACAAGGTTTCAAGAAAGGTACCTCATATAGTAATCTTTACTTCAAGATTGAGGATGAAAGTGTTGATGTGTTTTTTATGCACTTTCTTAACACAGGCAATGCGTAGGTGCACTACCTCTCTTGAAAGGTAGAAATTTGCAAGCAAATTACCAATTACTACCCCAAGGTCTCTCGAGTGTCAGGTCATGACGTGCATGGAATTTCTCAGTTGATGTTTGATGTGATTTTGTTGGTAATCACAGGGCGAATTATGGAGTTTGGATAGATACAAGGTGAATCTTGAAATGGAGTTCCTAATATGGGAAGTTAGAGTGCAGTTTGTTGCAGGTTTGAATAACAGTCTTAAACTCCTATTTTGTCTTAATATTTTGCTTTACAATGTGCAATGAACCTTAGCATAAGCTACTTATTAAAAAAGAGAGGAAAAGGGTAGGGAAGAGAAGAGGTTCTTGGATCTAAAACTAGCAATGAATAGTGATCATGGAGGTTTCTACTGTGGACAACTTCCTCAAAACAAAATTTCACTTAACTAGATTGACTCACAGTATTATGAAACTTGTGCAAGCTTCTAAGGACTACAAATATTCAACCATTCATTCACCATAAACATTCATGCATAAAAGATAGAAGTTTGGAGCAACTTTATTTTATGCCCATACTAACTTTACGCTGCTATCTACCATCAGTAAACAACAAAAATTATGGACAAGAAAGGCATCAACAAAGCAGAAATCTTCACAACCATTAAACAACATTAACTAATCTACCAAAGTAATCTAAAACCATAAAGAATAGCAAAGTAAATCTATCTAGGTCAACTAACTATGGGAGATGAACCATGTAACATGCAAAAGAAATTCAAGAGTCCACCAAAATCCAATGAACCTCTATTAAAATTTCTGCAACATGCCTTTACAACAACTCAACTCTCTCTTGAAAATGAGAGGAGACCCCCTATTTATAGTGTTCAAAAAGAAAAATGAATGGCCAAGATTGACTTGCATTGTGTGGCCAAGATTCACTACAAACTAGGGTTTCACCTACCCCCAAATATATTACAATTTAAAATTACATCTTTTTCTTTTCCCTATTTTGTCCTTATATGGCAGCACTATAACACTTTGTCTTCTAGCTGAATTCCTTTGTTGCAACTATTCTATGAGGAACTTGCCATCAATGATTGGGTTTCCTTCCTGCTTCTTTAAAGTGGCATACTCCATAAGCTTGCTGATTAATGCTTGGAGCTTATCAACCTCCATTATGTTAGATTGGAGCACCCGGCAGTTCCACTGCTTGGATCAGTCTGTGAGCATATCCCAATCTCCATCATACTTAGTAGTATTGTCCCTAACCTGTTTAGATTGGGCGAAATCCCAAGAAAAAAACTCATGAAATCTGTGGTGAGCTCGCCTGACATTCCATCTTCCATATTCTTATGGAAATAAGGCTTTATCTTTTCTGGATCAATCTCGACAGCAGGCATGTCATAACCTGTCATTAACTTCAAATACTGAACACAATCCGCCCTAACATCCTTTGCCCAATCAATGTCAAGATCCACCTTACAGAGTACCTGCTCCAATATTTCCTTTTTGTGGTCAAAATCCACCTTCCACATATCCACCAACAAGTGATTGTCCTCCGTGAATGCAAGCTCCTTTTCCCATGTTTTATGAGGAAGCTTGAGGATGGCTTCAATTTTAGGATAAGTGGACCCATAAATCCTTGGGAAGTCAGTACAGAACTTCCTCGTGCCCTCCAAGTGTCTTTGTACTTCCAAAAACTTATTTGTTGTCCTGACAGCATGATTAATGCCCATGTTTCCAGCATACAGGACTTGTTGGAACCAATCCTTCGTGGTTTTAGTCTAGTTCTAACTTTTCTCAAGTTTATCGATTTGCTCCTTGGACAACAGTTGTGGTGGAGCTGAGGATGTCATGGAAAACTCTTTCGTGGATGACCATTACTGAATGTAGGCTATCAAATCAACCACCTATGCCTTGAGTTCTTCCTTGGAGACCTTATCCTTTTGTATCAAATGTACCACTGTGGCAACAGACTCCTGGAGGTGATCTATTTTATGTTCCCTGGTGGTTGTTCCAAAGTTAACGATGGAGATGTCATAACTTATCCCTTCTTCACCAACAACTAGCATGGAAATTTGTACAGTCCTAGATCCAGAAGCGTCCATGGTTAGTTTGGATCTAACTTTAGGCTTCTTTTCTTTCTTCGTGCTGACTTGTACTCGAGCTAAGATAGCCTTGAGTCTTTCCTTGGGATCTCTAGGAGCGGGAGTCTTCTTCTCTAATTTCTTTTCCAACCACTCGGGCATCTGAGACTCTTCTTTGGGTGATTCATGATCACCTTCTTCTTCGTTTCTCCTGACTTCAATCTCTTTATTACTTGGAGTTTCTTGCTCTGTCCTCGTGTCTTCTCCTTCTTCTTCATCAGAGTCCCGGATAAACACTGTATCTTTGATCGGGGACTTTGTGGGTGTGTGTTTCTTGGGGCTGTCCTCTTCTTCAATCTCATGCTTATTTTCCTCAGGATGTTCTTCTTCTCTGTGAGACTCTATCTCAGACTCTTCTTCAGGATTAAATTCTTCTTTATTCTCCTCTTCCTCGTGTTGAGGTGGCACATCTTGCTCTTTCTTTTCTTGTTCCTCTTGTTTCGCTCTGAGAGACATTTCTTCACCAGGCTTAGAGATTTTTTCCTATTCTCCAGTTGGAGGCTTGGAATCTTCCTCCATTTTGTCACTTAACTCCTTTTCTCCCTCGGAAGGTGGATTTTCTACTTCTTCTCCAACATCCTTCAATTTTTGAGCCAACTCTTCCTCAAGGTCCACGTCAAAAGTTTCCACAGTGTACTTGGCGCTGGCATCTTCTTCATCACTCTCGAAAGACTCTATTTCTTCTCCTTCGCGGATCACCTTATCAATTTTCAAGTGTTGGTGCTCTGGATGTTCATGGTAATCATCTGCTTCCTCCTCCAATACCCTTGTTGTTTCCTTTTCCTGCCTCTCTAACTCCTCAGATATTTTCATCGTGGCTTTCATCTCTGGTGGTTCAGTCGGAGGGGTTGAGGCAGGAATGTTGGCTAGAACCTGTGCCAGGGCAGCTTGGATGGCTAGATTCATCAATACTTCAGAAAGCTCAATGGGAACATTCTACATATGTCGCGACAAGGCCTCTAGAAGTGAGAGTGTGGGCATTGGCCTTGTTGCTATCACTAATGAGAGAGATGTGGTTAGGGACATGGAAGCAAAAGAGAGTGGAGAGGTGGTGGCGGAAGAAGAGTCGATCATTACAACCTTCCCAGTAGGTGGAGAAGGGGCAAGGTGGACCGAGATATCCACCGTAGGTGGGGAAGTAGCTACCATGGCCTGAGAAGTAGGCGGAGGGGCAGTAGTAGTGGAGGCAACAGGTGGAGATTTTGGTTGCTCAACCTCCATTTCCTTTCCCTCATGGAGAGGATCTTCTTGAATAGGAGGCATCTCTATGAAATTGCCTAATCTTTTGTGTTTCTTCGAAGGTTCACCTTCTGAGGCCTTTCTGGCATATACCTTGGGATTGGGTTGTTGCTCATTAGTCTCTTTTCTTTTCCTTGACCTGGTAACTGGAGGGGATTTTGAAGTTTCTCTTGATGGGGCAGCAACTGTCCCACTGTCTGTTTCGCTCATTGGCTTGTTCTCCAGCCCTTCATAGGTCAAAGTGACCCCTTGTTGCTTCAATTGGGCAATTCGCCCATCAATCCATTCTTTTGTTTGAGCCTCAACGAGCTTGGTTAAAATGTCAAGGTCGTCGACCTCTTATTCATCCCAGTCAATCAGTGGCAGTGAGAGATTGGTGACTGTGTCGTACCGAGGATCCATGACTACGCTTTCATCCTCCTCCATCTGATCCAGTACGGGGAATAGATTGACTCTTTTTATGAAATATGCGGTCATTCGCATATAGTGCCTCATGTGCACTTCATTATCATCCTTGCAATTAGCCCAAAAGTATTCAACGCTGTGTAGATGGGTATATTCGGGTCCAAGTGCCTTCATGATATGGCCATAGGGATCCATCCGTGGTTGAGCAGCGTGGAGTCTCAAATGGTATTCAACCAATTCCTTCTTTGAATTGTCGGCACACTGAGAGGTATGCAGTTCGTATAGCCCTTGACCGAAGGAGAAGGGATAAGGAATCCCTGCCTTATGTTTGCCGCTCAAAAGGGTATGCACGTGTCATAGCTGCCGAGAGAGCTCTAATAGTATTATTTAGGCATTGGGATACTGGGGTAGCTTGTAGGGTTTTTCTAAAAATCCTTTTGTATGAATATATGTGAACTTCAGATACTGGAGGAATAAAAAGGAAAATTATTTCATAAATGCATTGGCATTGTGAGAGACTCTCCTCTTGAAGTCACCTTCGAGCAATTTGATGATATGACCTATGAAAGCATCATTGACCCTACAGTAATCCCTCTTGAAGTTTCTGAATTGTAATTAAGGGTATTTGTCATAGACTTTCAGCTCCCTGCCTGGTTCCTCATCTAAAGCTCTAGTAAACAAACCTCTATATTGTACCTGTTTGGCCAGTGAATAGACCAAGTAGGATGTCATGTAAAACCTAGAGGATTTCTTTATGGCCATAAATTGCTCGTGGAAGCGGTCACTAATTATCCCGCCCCAGTAGAACTTGGTTTCTCCACGAAGAATCTCTTCAACGAAGTATAGCATCCATTCTTGGAAGTAATTAGCAATAGGAAGACCCATTACTCTGCTTAGTAGGGTCACCAAATCATGGTAGTCTTCATAAAAGTCGCTATGAAAGAGCTCCTGGGGAACCTTTGCAGCACTACCCCTCTTTTCCTTTAGCCAATACTGATTAATAATCCTTTTATATTTAAGGGGATCTTTGTCCCACATAGCCTTGCCATCACTCATGGTTGGCAGCTCCATCTCCCCGAAGGTAGGGATATGGAAAGTCTTTATTATTGCCTTATCAGACATGTCAGCTAGAATATTTCCATCCTTGTCTACTATATTTCTGATTTCCTCTTGATAGGCCTCCCTGAAGGCCATCACCAGTTCAGGGGCGACGAGGGCAGGAGGAAAGCCCACAGCCTTAGCTATTCTACTGCCTTTGATGTTTCGTGCATTCTCTGTTTTAGGGCTGATTCAGACTCTATTTGAATTCATCGATGTCTATATGTTTGATATTTGTGTTTGGGACCTCCTTCTAGGTTGAGGTGACTTTGGATTTCAAAGGTTCCCCCTAGAACTGGTAATTCATCTGGTCCTTATCTTCTTTTCCACGGGGTGCCTTAGTTTTCTTTCCTTTGTCTTTCTCCATGATTGCCCCCGAAGGTCCTACACCTGATTCCATATATCCTACGGGAAAAAGAGAGGTGAGCACATTCGAGCACGAAAACATGGAAACGTTAGTCAAATCCCTACAAATGGAGTTAGACTGGATAATTCAACATTTGAAAAATCTAACATATAATCCAGATTTCCATTAGCAGTTCATAGGAGGGAGTTTGGATGATTCGAGCCCCAGGGGTCAGGCTTCCCTGGCCTAATGGTTGTTTTAGAGTTGCTACAAGAGGGACGACAATCAGGGCATGGTGGCCTGCCTGTCCCGACCCCCCTTTATATTTGGCCACTTTGAGGAGTCCACTAAGGGGAGTACCTTATTTTAACATGTGGGTCGAAGTCAATTTACTAATTAGAGGGCATTTGGATCACCTTTCGAGTGATCGAAACCAAAGAGGAGCTATGTCGTTTAATTCTATCGTTAGGGACGGCTTTGGTGAGATGGCATTCCAAGGGTGGATTTCCACCAAGTGGGACATGCGGCTCTGGAGGGCAGTCGATATCATATCTTGGCGTTCGTGCATTTTGGGTCTGATGGGGCATAAATCCGTGAGGAGATTGCTGTTGGAAATGACGAAAGACATGCGAAGGTCTAATGGGGGCCACCCAAGGAATTGGGTCCGAATGGGAATGCAACTAACACGTTTACTTTGTTGATCATTTGAAAGTTTAGTGGTTGTGGTGAAGTTAGACTCTGGAGGCCGGGAGGATGGAGGCAGTTCTCCCTTTCCTAACGGCTGGGATGGGACGAAGCCCCGATGACAGAGGCCCACGGGGGACGGCTCGCCGAACACTAATCACTTGACCGTTGACATTTTCGCTTGACGGTCGTGAGGAAGTCAAGAGCCAGAGGGTGGAGGGCAGTCGTTCAAGAGCCGTAGGAAACGACATTGTCACCATGGAGGCCCATGGATGGTGGTCTGCTAGTCGGGACCCGAAAGGCATTTGGCATATGGTCACTTTCAAGTTCAATATTACATGACGAACGAAAGGGTAGAGCTCAAAAGATGGACGACTGGGATTAGACTGTCATTTGAGATGGCAAGACGCAGACGAAGTTCCACCAAGGGAAGTCCGTGAGGTAGGATCCGAGACAAGCTAGGGCTTTAGGATTTTCAAGCGTGAGTTTAGAGTAGTTAGCAAGACGGGTCTCGAGGACTGGAAAGCTATCGCTAGAAAGTTGTTTAGGGTCGGCTAGTCATGAATGGCACCTCGAGGACGGAGTCCCACAGGCGCAAACCCGAACAGATCGATGACCTTTTTCCCCCAGCTTATGAAATTTAGCGGTTTTCAGACGGCGATAGGAAGGGGTCCCTTCGTGATGGCGGACCCTGAAGAGGCACTTGCCGCTCGTCAAAGTTTAAATTATTTCAAGGCTGTCGGCAGCAATGAGGAGGCCCGAGCCCGCAAAGCATGGACGCTTTGTCTGAAGAACAGCGCTGGGAGGTCATGGTTCCACAAGCGATGTTTGGGTCGATTTTGAGGTTTTATGAAAATTCAAGCATATGGGTTTTGGGTGCCTTGTTTTCCTCTATCTAATTTATGTTTTCTTTCTCCTTTTAATTCATCATTTTACCAAAAAATAAAGGAAAAACATGATATAGGGTACGAGCGGAAAACTAACCTCAAGAACCCGATGAAGGAGGTACCTGAATCAACCAACAAGCATGTTGGAACGATGATGGCACTCATCAGGCTCAGAGGCGGCACGAGAAGATGGCTCTAGATTGTTCTGACCTCTTTCTGCTCAACTGTCAAAGTGATAATGACAACTCAAATTCGCCTATTTATAGAAAATAGGGCATTAAATGCATGTATGAAAGACCAAAGGTTGGTGAGCCTCGATTTGAAAACGGCCATGGGAACTCCAAGGCCCGACGATCGGACAGCCATCGACCAATGGAAGTTAGATTGCTTAGCGTTGATTGGACGACGCCAAGGAGATCGGTCCCCGACAGGCGGAACGCCGTCGGAGGATGGCCGTTTGGAGCGGCGGAAAAGTGATAGAAATCTGGGAGGGGCAGCCCAGCTGGGCGGGCCCGATGGATCTCAAGGACGCTGTCCAAAGCACTAAGGCAAACACCAAGTGGGAACCCGCCAAGACTAAGGACCTAGAAAATTTTGAGGGGGAAAAACAAGGTCAACTTAAGATGACATCCCTAAGAGCTTACTAACCATTTGAACACTAAAATAGGGGCACACAAAACAAGATAGAAAAAAATGACCCAACGAGGCAAAAGAAAGAGAGGGTCCCCGTTCCAAACGGGGCGTGTGTGTTGAGGGAACAACAGAAAGACTTTTGATAGTTGGTGTATATGTTGATGACATAATCTTTGGTAGAAATGATGAAATGTGCAAGAAGTTTGCTAAAGAAATGTAGAAGGAATTTGAAGTGTCTATGATAGGTGAGTTATCCTTCTTTCTTGGTCTTCGAATTGCTTAGCTAGATGATGGTATCTTTATTTCTCAAGCAAAGTATATCAAAGAGATGATGAAGAAGTTTGGTATGGAAGATTGCAAACCTGTGAGTACTCCTATTGTAACTAGTTGTCATTTGAGAAAAGATGATGAGTCTCCCCTGGTTGATCAAACTCTATATAGATCTATGATTGGAAGCCTTGTCGTACTTAACTTCTTCAAGACCTAATATTATGCATGTGGTATGTGTGGTTGCAATATTTCAAGCTAATCCTAAAGAAACTCATGTGAAGGCTATCAAGAGAATCTTTAGATATTTGAAGAGTGCTCTGAATTATGGATTATGGTATCCAAAAGGTAATGGCTTGATTTGATTGCATACACTAATGTAGATTGGGTTGGTTGTGTTGATGATAGGAGTACCAGTGGTGGTGCTTTCTTCTTAGGAAATAGGTTGGTTTCATGGCATAGCAAGAAGGAAGATTCAGTATCTTTATCAATAGTAGAAGCAAAGTATATTGTTGCAGCATCTTGTTGTACTCAAGTGTTGTGGATAAAGCAAAGATTGAAGGATATCAAGATAAAGTATGATGAGCCCATTCCTATTCTATGTGATAATACAAATGTTATCAATATTTCAAAGAATCCAGTGATGTATTCTATAACCAAGCACATATCAATCAAGCATCACTTTTTGATAGAGAAGGTTGTGGATAAAGAATTGAAGTTGGAGTATGTAAATACAAAGGATCAAGTTACAGACAATTTCACAAAGGCACTTGCAAAGGATACATTTGAATATCTCAAACAAAAGTTAGGGATAATGCCCCTCCTTGTTAGATGCATAGTTGGTGGATCTATCCAAAGGGAAAAATTCAAGTCATATTTATTCTTAGGTTGATGGGGGCTACCTCTCAAGGGGAGTAGGTAGTGGTTGTTGCTAACAAGGGGAGCATGTATGTTGTTTGAAGAGGTAGAGAAATTTTTTTTTTCCCTTTGCCCTTGATGCCAAAGGGGGAGAGTCTGTTGGTTTTTCCATCAATGACAAAGGGGGAGATTGTTGTAGTTTGGTTGTCATTGATTTCAAAGGTTCTATGAAGTGTGTTGGAGAATGGTTGTTTGGTTGCCAGAGTCTCTGAGAAATGCTTCACATTTCTTCGCTCGTGATGTTTTTCTCTTGCGGTTTGGAGGATAGCTTTTTGTGGTGTCAAGGCATGTGTGATCCAAGTCTCAAATCATGTGAGTTACTGGAAAGGTATTCTTGTGTGTGGCAGATTGAAGACTGTGTTAATTCTATGAGGATATTTTCAGAGGTGTAAAGGTTGGCTTTGCATATCTCTACATTTGAAGATATGGTTGTGTGGATTAGAAGTTAAGTTCATTGAGATGTGAAGGGGTTATATCCAAAGTTTCATGTCAATAATCCTTCCGCAAAGAAAGTTAGAAGTGACAAAGTACCAAACTGTGTTCTTTAGAGACTAGTTTCAATGTTTGTTGGCTTGCGCTAGCTTAAACATTGTTCAATGGAGTTGTGAAAGGAATGTATGAGAGTGTTCCTAAATATCATGTGATGCTGGTTGATACTCCACAAAGTGGTTTCTAGCTTCTCCGATACAGGTTGTTGTCCAGAATGAATGTTTTGTTGGCTTATGCTTTTGTTGAGGCCGACTAAGGTATGTTGATGGTGTGCGCCACAAGTTCAAGTTTGAGCAGAGCTTAAGGAGTGATTACAGGTGTTGTATTGGTCATACCGGTTTGTCTGGGAGAAACACAAATAATGATTTATCATTCTTGTGTACCGACAATGGATGTGAAGACTGACATACTACATACATGTTTTCTTGTTTATGGCCAACCTAATTTGTATTTGCAAGCATGTGGATGATGTTTATAGAATATCAAAGATGTGAAGGCTATTTTGGGACTAAGTTAATCATGTGTTGGGATCTGCAAGGCCTTTTCCTCTTCCTAGCGTTGTGTGTAGTCTTTGGGTATCGCCCTCTACATGTTTCATGTTGTTTATTTTATCCTTGGCTGACTTGCAGATGTAATATTTTTGTCGCAGGCCTACATGTGAAATCTAATCAATGTAATATCATGTATAAATTGTAAACCTAGTTGATCTAGGGGAAACATGAAGTAGAATATGATTGTGTAAGCGACTGAAAGAGAAAGAGCAGTTGTGGTAGACCCTGCCTAGTTTCATTTTGATCATATCCCTATGACATAAAGCATGTGAAGAAGTGTGCTTGATTGTTTGTTGGGGGAAATGAGTCAAAGGAAATGGATTCTTAATTGTTGAAAGTAGTGAGCTAGTAGGCAACTAAGTAGACATTGGAGAGTCTACAAAGTAGAATTGCAATCATCAAAAGAGAGTGAGCTTAATTGTCAGTTTCAGACAATGGAATGACTATCATTTTGTAACCATTCCTGAGTGTGTGCTCATATCAGGGAGTTGTAGCTTCCTTGGGTGTAACTCTAAAATTGTAATCAGGGAGTTGTAGCTTCCTTAGGTTGTAGCCCTAAAACAAAGTTGTATATATTGTGCATTTTGTGAGGTTGGATTAGGATAGTAGCTCCTAGCAACTTTTCTCACCATGGTTTTTCCCCTATGGGATTTTCCATATACATCTAGTTTTTTGTTGTGTAGTCTTCATCTTTCATGTTCTTGTCTTCATGCGATAGAGTTTAAAGTATTTGTTTGTTCTGGAACATTTGAGATTTGATTGAATACTAATTCACCCCCGCCCTCCTTAATATTTTGTTGTTTTCAACAAATAGTCAATCAAAAATTTCAATCATTAAGCTTTCCCCCACAACTTAAGTCTACGACCATTAATTATGACAATTAAATTCAAACCTACACACCTCGCAAGACAATCCATAAAATCACATCCAAAGAGGCTTGAAGCAACAAGTTAAATGTTACCTAGGACTTTATGTTTGACATTTCATCCCACATTCAAGATGAAATCCATAAATTAATTCTTTAATCACTATCACATCTCTATTGGATATTGTGAATTTTTCAAAGGATATATATTCTTGTTTTAGACACCAATGATGTCTTTTTTGACGAAATGTTTGATTTGAGGAGCTCTCCCTAGTTTGAAGAACATTTTTTTATTGAAGAAATAATACCATTAAGATAAGTTTGATGGTCAGCAATGGTATTATTCTTGTTCTTTCTTTTTCTTGTCTCAATAGTATCATTTCTTCAATTTATGATTGGTCAATAATACCATTGGAGGCCCATTGGAGAGTAAGGGTTGACCACTCATAGTTTCAAAAGATATATTCTTGTTTTAGACTTTTTGATGAAATGTCCAATTTGAGGAATTCTCTCTAATTTGAAGAACTTTTTGTTGTTGTCCATTGAACTTATCTCAATGATAGTATATATAGGAATGGAAGGCCAAGATGGGGTCCATTGAACTTATTCTATTTCTTGCAATATTGCATTGGATTTTAATCATAAGATCGTGAAGTGTCTCCTTGCACAATGATTTATAGGAAGAGATTACATTTAGTGGGCTCTAGGATTTGTTTATGGTTCAAACACTTCATTTGTATGCAACCTCAAGAAGTGCATCTATAGATTCGAGAAAGATTCACTAACCTAGTGTGAGAAAGTTGATAAGTTTCTTTTTCACTTGAGATTTTCAAGGTGTCATTTTTTATCCCAATATATATATTTAGTGTGTACATTGCTCCTTATTCTTAATTTTTTATGTTGAGAACCTTATCATCATAGGGACCCATCCAAATATGTTGGCCAATTAGTTTGACATGATTGACTTAGGACTTTTCTTCATTATTACTTATGTCTTCATTTAATATTGAGAAACTTGTGTTTATAGTAATAAAGTACCATGTACTTGAAAAATGGCGAAAGCGGTCTACAATGGTCATGGAGGATTGCAATGGTCTAGTGCTGGTCGTCATTTGGGAAGATGATAGGAAGGCCTCAGAGATTCCCGTCAGGCGAATTCTGAAGGCATCTGGTAGCCGAAAAGATGGGCCCACCCCACAAACGATCAACTCGATTCTAGGGTGGAAGATCAAGCTCAAGATGGGCGTCGCTTTAGAAAGGAAGAGTTGGCTTTTAGGGGTCGTCAAGGAAGAGGGGGCTACTGAAATGTTGCATTTTGAAGACCTCGACATCAAGATGGAGGCAATAGAGATTTTGGTGGCCTTCCATGGATGGAGGGGTCAGGTCGGGGTTGAAACCCTAATTGGAGAAATGGTATTAACAAGATGGTTTGGCAGAGGAAAAAAGTGGACCATGAATGGGAGGAGGACAAGGAAGATGAGCAGAGTGGTGATTCTCGCCAGGTAGCTTCACAGAACGGTAATGGGATTCCAGGTGGTCGGGCTACTTTAGTGGTCAGCTTAGTGAAGCTTCAAGCTGATGTTTTAAGGTTAGAAAATCTGGGGTTGATTGGAAAGTGGTATGGTTCAGCTCTTAACTGGGATTATTTGGTCAAATGGTGGAAAGATCGGTGGGGTCAGGATCTCCAATTCAAAACCCTTCAAAATGGTTTTTTCCTTATTATTTATCCATCCAAAGATCTAAGGGATGAGATTGTGAATGGTGTTTGGGTTCTGGATGGTTGTGGTTTTTGTTAGAGTAAAGGTTTTAACTTAATTATGTTAATTAAGTTACCTTTATTCCTCTCTTAAGATTTCACTTTAGTTTGCATATTGTGACATTTAATAAATGTCTATCTATTAGGGTTTCTTTAGGGTTGCACAATCTCCTTTTATAAGGATTGATCATTTTATTTTATTCAACTCTTTGATTAATACATTTTTAGCTTTTAGAGCACCCTTGCTTTTTTGTCTTGAATGTCTTCTTTCTGTGACAGGTTATTTGCATGCAGGTGATCTTCGGGGTCTGTGAGGTTGGCTTTCACAACTTCAACATGGTATTAGAGCTCCAGATCTATAGCTTCATGTTCATCTTTTGAAGATTTCAGCTTACAGAGTTTTTTTTTGTGCAAGGGTTTCATTCCTAGTATTTTTTGCCAGATCAGAGGGGTTTTCCATCATTTTTTGAGAAAATTTCACCTTGATCTCTCAAACAATGTATGCTAGTGCAAAAAAGACATCATCGGTGCACTTAGAAGGCCCAAAAACCCCTATTTTCATATAAAATATGATAGGGTTTGCTGAAAATTAATTTTTTAGAGTTTTTGGGGAATCTCAAAACAATTGCCAAAAATCCGTACGATTGTATGGATTTGTATGAATGCATTGATTTTTGTTTCATTTTTTTGGGTGTCTGCATCAACTTTGAGCTGCCTCAATTTTCATTCCATTTTGCATCGATTTCCATGCCCTTTTGATTTATGAGCTACCTCGATTTTTGTGCCATGAAGTTAAAGTCAGATCATGGTTTTTGCACTCCGGGGGGCATGACTTTTGCGTCCAAGCTCCATTTTTTGCAAATGAATAGGCATCAGAAAGCTGGTTCAGTGCTCTGCACAATGATGAGACTTATTTTCCTAGATTCTACCCCAGGTATATTTTATTCAACATTTTGTGTTTTCACAGTTTGCTTAATTACTTGGACGTTTTGGCACTTGGGAACCTATTGTTTGTCATTAGGCTCTATTTCATTTGATCTACATGATGTAAGTTCAGTTTTCTCATATTTTTTAATTTGAAGAGTTATCATGGGTTTTTCTACTCACCCTCCAGTTGTAATTCTGGAACGGGATAATTATGAGTCATAGGCAAAGGGCATACTTACACATTGTAGGTGGCTTAATATTTTGCCTTATTTGTATGATCTCATACCTAAACTAGCCACTTCAAAGGGAAAACTAGCTTGGGATATCATTAGAGATCACATAGTAGGACTTATATTGTCTAGTGTTAATAATGACACTATGTGGGCTATATCGGACATTGATTGTCCCGACCCACTTTGGACATGTCTTTGGGAGATCTATGGAGACCCAAATCTCTCTCCATCCCCAGAGGATCCTGCTTTAGATTCTCTCTTACCCATTGCTTGGAGAGATAATACACCCTTTGATCATGATACTTTAGAGGAGCTTGAGTACTTAGACACCCTTACATGTTCCGGTGGATCAGAGGCTTGTCTCACAGTTCCTATTCTTCAGACTGAGATTATACATGTATCATCTGTTGTTCCTGATGACATCAATATCACCACATTGGCCCTTATGGATTCAGTTCAGCATCATGACCATCTTGGTCATTCATTATCTGCTACATCATGGGATTCTTATCTTGCAGACACATTTTTGTTTGTTGAGTCTCACACTGCAGATCTTGAGGATTATTTTGAGGACATTCATCTCCTCTACCTTGACAGTCAGGTCATCACTGTATGCCCACCATTATCTGTGCATTCAGAGGTTGCATTTCAAGA
This sequence comes from Sequoia sempervirens, assembly GCA_007258455.2. Classification (NCBI taxonomy): domain Eukaryota; kingdom Viridiplantae; phylum Streptophyta; class Pinopsida; order Cupressales; family Cupressaceae; genus Sequoia; species Sequoia sempervirens. The sequence continues at coordinate 428,272,381 of VDFB02047230.1, forward strand.
TTCTCCACATCAGTTTGGATTTGGAATCATTTGTTTCAGTTCAGGCAAAGAGATTCTTCAGCATCCTATCATGGCACACATCTTGAGACAGATTGGTTCATCACTCTTCACAGGGTTTCTTTGACATCGTCCTTTGGATCCGTTTCTTCCCAAAGGGAAGAATATTATTTTCCGCTTCAGGATCTCCTTTTGGATTCTACATCCGACATCGACCATTGTGACAGGAGTTTCTTCATTGTGGGGGGGGCTTCTTGTCTCTTTATATCTCTCCTATGGAGACCATTGTATATGTACTTGTGTGATAGAAGCAGTTCTTGGGGGGTCATGTTGAGTCCTCCTTCTATCTCTCTTCTTTCACTCTTGTTTTTCATCTCTTTTTGGAGTAGAGTTTTTCCCATGAGGTTTTCTCTATTTCTCCACTTTACAGAGATTTGGTTGTATTTAGGTACCTGATCAGGCCTAGTTGCTGGGACCCATTTTTACTTTCATGCATTGTAGTTACCTTTGCTTTCTTGCACATGTTTGTAGCTGCACTCTTGCTCATCTTAGGGGGGGTGTTAGAGTAAAGGTTTTAACTTAATTATGTTAATTAAGTTACCCTTATTCCTCTCTTAAGATTTCACTTTAGTTTGCATATTGTGACATTTAATAATTATATTAATTATTAAATCTCTACCTATTAGGGTTTCTTTAGGGTTGCACAATCTCCTTTTATAAGGATTGATCATTGTATTTTATTCAACTCTCTGATTAATATATTTTCAGCTTTCAGAGCACCCTTGCTTTTTTGTCTCAAATGTCTTCTTTCTGTGATAGGTTATTTGCATGCAGGTGATCTTCGGGGTCTGTGAGGTTGGCTTTCACAACTTCAACAGTTTTTACCTGAGGCATGGGAAGGCTAGATTTAATCCTGCAACTCATGTAATGGAGACCCTTTAAGACTGGTATGGTCTTCCTAATCTTCCTTCAGAATATTGGGCACCGAACATTCTTGAGGAGATTGGGAATTGTTTGGGGATTTTTGTCTGTGTAGAAGAAAGGAAGAAGGAGGAAGAGGCTCAATCCTATGTGAGGATCTGTGTTGAGAATAATTTGGTTCATCATATTTGGAATGAGCTCGAACTTATCACTGATTACGAGAGTTGGGTTCAGAAACTGGAGTGCGACTCTTTTACTAGAAGTAGTCTAGTACGCCCTTTGGTAAGTAGATTGTCTTTCAATAAGACAGGGAAGTCTAGAGCCACTTCAGTTGTTGATAGCCCCCAAAGGCAGGAGACTATTGTGCTAAAGAGCATTCTTATAGAAAAGCAACATGCGCCCATTGTAGAAGTCTCAGAGGTAACCAATATGGTTATTCAGTCCAATATGGAGAAAGATCAAGTTGATGGACCTGGGTCGCTTGGTAAACCTTTGGAGGGTGATTCAAGTCCTCATGCTACAACTAAAAAGCTCGGGGAGGAGAAGCAATGGGTTGCCCAGAACTTGGCCTTGGAAGGTAAGATTTCAGAGGCTTTAAATTTAGTAGGAGGTGATTGTAGAAATGTGGAGCTGGATTCTCTGATAGAAGTTGTAAAAAATTGGTTGACTTGGCGGAGGCAGCCAAAGCAAGCTCTTGGTGTCTAGAAGAAGAGGGTGTGCCAGAAGGTATAGAATATGATGAGTTTCAGGAAGGGGTTGAGGGTGGTTTGGAGGCTTTCAGTCCTCAATCTGGGAAAAAAAGGAAAATAACCTAAGGCCTGGTAGATGCTAGGGATAAATTGGGTATTCATCAGAAGGACATGTTAAAACAATGCCGGATTGTGGTGAGAATAAAAAGCGTGGAAGGATTTCAAATCAAGAAAAACACAAATGGGACAGTGATGCTAACGGTTAGAAGAAGATTGACACAATGATGAAAGTAGGGAAGAGCAATGCTCTTCCTGAACAACAATGAAGCTCTTAACTTGGAATGTTAGGGGCTTAAATGCCCCTAACAAATGGTGTCTGATTAGGCATCATCTTGAAGTATGTCAGGCAAAAAAAATTCTTTTTCAAGAAAGAAAATTAGGGGATCAGGATCTAGTTGCCTTCAGCAGAAAGTTGAAACATTGGAAATGGCTAGGTGTTGGAGATGAGGGTGCTTCGGGAGGATTGTTAACCATTTGGAAGCCCCAAGCTATTTTGGTGGAATAACTTGTATCTCGCAAACACTGGATGGCTTGTAGAGTAAGAAGTTTGATCTCTAATCTTCAATTCTTGCTTATAAATGTTTATGGTCCCTCTTTGTGCTCGCATAAAAGGATTGTTTGGCAAGAGCTGGATGAGGTCCTTAACAGGTTTGACCAAGAATTCTACATTTTGGGTGGTGACTTTAATGCCATTTTGCACTCGGAAGATAAAAGAGGTGGAGTGGATCGGGCTCTTCAATCTCAAATTGACTTTTAGAGCTTTGTCAGGAGAAATTTGTTGATGGAGATTCAAACGGGTAATGGTTGTTTTATGTGGACGAATCGGAGGAAAGGTTTCTACAGTATCGCGGAAAAGCTTGACAGATTTTTTTCAAAGGTAATTTGAGTTCTTTCCCATATAATTTAGATTGCAGAATCAACTCAGGGGTTGGTTCAGATCATTTTCCAGTGCAGCTTCAAATTGATGGGGAGAAGGGGCTTGTCTGGTGCCCCTTCAAGTTTGAAATGATGTGGTTTAAGGATCCTAACATTATGAATTTGCTAGAAACTTGGTGGAAGGAATGCATCCCTGGCGGTTCTAAAATGTTTAATCTAGTTACTAAGTTCAAATATATCAAGCAAAAGCTAAAGCAGTGGAACAAGAATAGTTTTAAGAACATCTTTGAGGAAAGGCTCAAAGTGGAAGAAGAGTTAGAGGCTTTGTCAGAAGATATTTTCAAAAATGGAATGGATGATGTCCGCTTTGAGAAAGAAAAGGAGTTGACTAAGAATTTAAACTATGCTTTGGCTTAAAAGGAATTTTTTTGGAGGCAAAAATCAAGGGAAGTTTGGTTACAGGCGAGGGATAGGAACACAAAATTCTTTCATAATTCAACTAAGGCTTGGCGGGAGGTGAACAAGGTTTCCTGTATAAGGGCTGCAGACAAACATCTAATTGAAGACTCATTGAAGATTAAAGCGTCTACGGTTTCCTTCTTTCAAAATCTCCTCAATGATTGGGTTGGTTCTAATTTGGAGGCTCAGAAGGAGATCATTAGAAATATTCCTAAATTGGTTTCTCCTTCCCAAATGGAATATTTGAATGCCAAATTCTCAGAGGAAGAGATTAAAGTTGTTGCTTTTGACTTGCAGCCTAAGAAAGCTCCTAGGCCAGACGGCTTCACGGCTGCTTTCTTTCAAAAGTGTTGGGCGTTCGTGGGAAAGGAAGTTCCAAAGGAAATTGAAGACTCTATGGAGTCTGGCAGGTTTCTCAAGGAGATAAATAATACACTAATTTCCCTTATCCCCAAAAAAGAGAAGCCAAAGTATTGGGATGAATTTCATCCTATTTCCCTTTGTAATACACTCTATAAAATCCTTGCAAAAGCAATGGCTAATCGGTTGAAGTTGATTCTCCTGTCCATTATATCTGATGAGCAGACTGGATTTGTTCCTGGTAGATCAATTCTAGATGGGGTGATAATTGCTCATGAGGTGATTCATTCAATCCAAAAAAAATAAAAAATTGCGATGTTGTTGAAGTTGGATATCAAGAAAGCGTACAACAGGGTAAATTGACATTTTCTTTTCAAAATAATGGAGGCTTTTGGTTTTCAGAAAAATTGGTTGGATTGGATTTTTGGCTGGGTGGCAAGCACGCGATACTCTATTTTAGTGAATGGGTCGCCAGAAGGTTTTTTTTCGGCCTTTAGTAGTTTAAGGCAAGGTGATCCTATTTCTCCATTTTTGTTCATAATTATGGTGGAAGCATTGGGGTGTTCGTTGGAAGAAGCAAGAAGGACTGGCTGGGTGGAGGGGCTTCAGGTCACAAGCGGCTTTCCCTCTATAATGCATTAGCAATTTGCAGATGATACAATGTTATTTGGTGTGGCCTCAGTAAAGGAAGCTAGAAGATTAAAAGGTATTCTTGATAAATATTTTCTTGCTTCGGGGCAGGAGGTTAGTGTAGCAAAGTCAAAAGTTTTTTTCTTTAATGCTAGTTGCTTAAGTGAAATGCAGATTCTGAGAATATTGGGCTTCAAGAAGGGTCAATTGCCTTGTAAATATTTGGGTCTCCCTCTTGCTAAGGGCGTTCAAAATGGGAGTATCTGGAACTCCCTATTTGAAAGATGTAAGGAGCGTCTCACTTCATGGAAAAATCGGTGGTTGTCTTGGGCTGGTCGGTTAACAATGCTTAAATCGGTTATTTCTGCTTTACCTATTTTTATGATGTCATGTTTGCTGATGTCTATAGGCACTAGTAAGTCTTTGAATAGAGTTATGAAATATTTCTTTTGGAAAGGAAATTCGGAGCAGAAGAAATTTCCTCTCATCAAATGGCAAAAGGTTTGTGAAAGTAGGGAGAAAGATGGTGTCGGGCTTAAAAATCTCCTTCTGCAAAACAAGGCGTTAGGGGAAAAATTGGCATGGGTGATTCATTCTCAACCTGAGCTTAAATGGGTGAAATTAGGGCGGGCTAAATATCTAGATAATGATCCAAATTGTTTTTTTTACTGCTAAATCTCTTCCCAATGGTTCCTAGATTTGGAATTTCATAAAAAACTCAAGAGATCTTATATCGAATTATTTAACTTGGGAGATAAAAGCTGGAGGAGAGGCGTTGTTTTGGGAGGACTCTTGAGAAGGTTTTTCGATATTGGCAGAGGATCCTGCTCTAATTCGTGTTAGGGAAAGGACAAGCTTGGGGAGTAAAGGTAAGATATTATTTAGAGGTTCCTTCTTTAGGAGAGGATGGCCTTTATAAATGGAAGTCTATCAGACAGTTAAGTCTTCGCGAGCAAGAGGTGGAAGCTTTTGAGCAGGCGTTGTTGAAAAGGCACATTTGGAGAAGGTTGGGAAGGGATAGGTTGAGGTGGAATGCTTCACCAACTAGTGACTATTGGGCTAAAATTGGTTATGCCATTCTAGCTTCTTCAGGGATGGAAGGGCCAAGTTTGCCAACTAGTTTGTGTTGTTATAAGGCCTTCCTTCCTAAGGCAGGTATTTTTACTTGGGCGGCGACACAAGGCAAAGTTCTTATAGGGGACGGATTTTCCAAATTGGGTTACTATGGCGCTTCTAGATGTCCATTATGTCAGGCGGCTAAAGAGACTATTGATCATTTATTCATGAATTGTCAAATCTCACTGGGTATTTGGAGGTGGTTATGTGCGAAACTTCAATGGAAAACAACTCTTCCTAATAAATTGATTGATTTGTTGAAGGCATGGCCTGCTCCATTAAAGAATTCAGTTTTTGGTGACTTATGGGTGTTGATTTCGTCGATAGTGTTATGGGAAGTGTGGATGGAGCGTAACAGGCGTATCTTTCAAGAAAAAGAGATGTCCATTCCAAGGCTGCAATGCAAAATTGAGGCTTGTATTGTGGAACTTTTTAATGCTAGAGTGGAGGAGCTGAATCCAAAAAAAATGATTTTTTTTCCATTTGGGATTTGAGGATCTTAAAGCAATGGTTTGGAAACAAATCCCCCTCTTGTGGGGGATCCAGGAGTGCAGCTTTGTCAGAGGAGCGAAATAAGGTTGTTTGATCTCCTCCTAATACTACATGGGTAAAATTAAACTTCGATGGGGATTTGAAAGGGAATCCTGGTCCCTGTGGGGAGGGATGCATTGTTAGGGACTGCAAAGGACTGATTTTTGGGAAATTAGCGAGATCTCTCCTAGAAGGTACGAATAATGTTGCTCAATTTCAAGCCCTTCTTCTTGGTCTGAAGCTTTGCAAAGATCTAGGGATGAGGAGAGTAACAATTGAAGGGGATTCCACGCTTGTGATTAATGCCTTAAGATCCAAACTGATTCAGAATTAGAAGCTTGGGGAGTTGTTGGATGCAGCTTTGGGGTTGATTGGGAATTTTGAGCAAGTAATGTTCAACCATATTTTGAGGGAAGGGAATTCAGAGGCATATTTTCTTTCAAATTTGGGTGTTGTGGGCCTAGATTTAAAAGAAATAGGTGTTTTGAGGACCTAAGATTTGCGGGTGGTAGGGTGGGCGCCCCTCCAGGCTAGTAGAGTGGATGTGGCAGATTGCCACGGTGTCAGGAGAGTAGGGTCAGGAGGTTGACGGGGGGGATTTATGAAAGGAAATAGGTTGGAAATGTCTTGTCTAGGAAGTACAAGCATTGATGGTGCAGTGATGTCGCCCTTTACGAGACCAAATAGAACGCATTTGTTTGATGGTTTTAGTCTTTTCGGCAAGGTTTTGGCATGCATGGAGGCGTTTCATTAGTAGTGGTGGCGGTTCCTTAGTACTTGGCATTAATTCATGTTGGGTTGGCTTTAAGGCCAATTAAGGCCTGCTTTATTTCATTTTCATTTCCTTTGGTTGTAGATGGTGTTCATCTTCTTTCTCGCAGTGTGTGGTCTGCGCTTGGGTGTCGATGGCCAAGCGTTCAAGGTTTGTGATTGAGGTTTCGGTGGATGGGTTGGCACGTTTTGGGGTGGATACCCCGATTTCCTTGAATTCGTCGACTTGGAAAGCTTCTTTCAGGTAAATAACAGACCAACATTTGAAAAGGATTCTTCTCAACAATGATCCTTTGGTAGTTGTGGCGACCAAAATGATCCTGAGCTCTAGGCATTTGGAGAACAAGGAATATGGCAAGGATAATCTACCTATCTCATCCTATTTTTTGGCATCTCTCCTGGATAACTAGGTTGACAAAGTTGAGGCGAAATTGTTGCTTGAAAAGATGTTCAAGGAAGATCTGGTGGAGGGGGTTGATGAGGTTTTGCGTGCGATGGTGGTGGGAAGAGGTATTACGCGTCCCTGTGATTTGGAGCTCCTTCGGTGTTCGGATGATGCGATCAAATTGTATATGTTCCTCCTCAACTTGAGTGGATCGGCCCTCATGAAGCATAGGATGATAGCGGCGGTGGCGGTGGAGTTCCTTAAGAAGTTCTTCAGGTTGCTGGCAGTAGGGAGTGTGGAATGGGTTAAAGATTTTAAGGCTTTCGCAGAGGTCAACCATTTTCTGTAAGTCTAGTTTAGGTTGTAACCTGGTTCGTCTGTTGGTTTTGTTTTTGAAGCTTGGTGGTGCTCTATTTGCAGTGTTGGCCTTTGGTGGCCATTTTGGTATTACTCTAACTATAGCTAGTTTTCTAGATGGGTTGGTTAGCGGGTGTTCTTGGTATTTCTCTAGTTTTTTGGCTTAATTGACTGGAATGTTAATGGTGGATATTTAACCTGCGTTGCAGACGCTTGTAGACAGATCTTTTATTAAAATTAATAAAATATTATACTTGCGTATCAAAAATAAATAAAGTACCATGTACCCCTCCCTATATCCTTCCTTTTGAGAATATCCTACTATGAGCTAGATCCTAATGGTGTTTTCATGTATTTTGTGTGTGCTCTTCTTTTCACTCTTAATAAGAAGTGCCCATTCTCATCTTTAATTAGGTCCCTCCAACTTAAAAATAAAAACCTTTTCTCTAGGGTTTCATTGGTCCTAAATGATTTGGAAATGTATATGATAAATACACAATCATTATTCACATTAAATATAATGAAGATCATAGAAAATAAAATTTAAACAAAAAATACAAATAAAACATTTCTTATGCAAACAAAATTAAGCATAAAGAAGAAAAAATAAACATTTCATTATTATGTGAAAAGAAAGTCAAGTAATGAATAATTAGTTTTTAATTTGAGGGCATGCAAAATAGCATTAATCAAGATTGACATCTTATGCATACGCCTGCCCTACTAACATTCACAACTGCAATGAATAAATATACTAACAATTCTCAAATATTATAATAGAATGTTATATGTAAATTACAAGTTTAAATTGCAAACTTAACCAACATGTTTCAAAATTTATAACCCTACACATAGTCCATTTAGAATGAAACAACTATTTTTCCCACAAGTAATTCCTATTATGAAAAAATATTCCTATTATAGGAAACAACCCCAAATCCACAAGAATTACTCTAACATGCATAAACATACATAAATAAAGTGAATAACTAAGGAGAAGTAGGGAACTTACATCCCACTTCAAGCTTACAAGATGGTGAAGAAAAATCATGTTAAAATTTTCATGACCCAAGCTACCAATAAAAAGATATACAATGAAAAAATAAATAAATAACCCTTTCACAACCCAATATGAATGGTATAAAAATGAGTGTCTTGTTACTCATCCAATGGGATGAAGCCACATTGCATCCCAATATAAAAAGCAACCCAATTTCTTACAAAGATTGAAGAAGCGTTACTCACCATGTATTAACCCATTTGATTTCATCTTCCCAAGACCAAGAGAAATGGAGTACACTCCTCTTAGCAACACGTTAGGAAGGTAAATAAGTTAATTCATATGATTTCACCTTCCCAAGACCAAGAGGAATGGAGTGCACTCCTCTCAACAAGTTAGGAAGGTAGATGAGTCGACTACTTAAACTCAAACCATGCATACTTCTCCCCAAAGACCTCCCAAAAAAATCAAACCCAACTTACACATTCCCAAACATCTCCCAAAACACTCTACCCATATTTATCACCAATTAGAGCATAAAATACACTAAGGTAAGAAAAATAACCATTTAACCACATTTTAAAGATCCTATAAACCCCATCTGATTTCTTTAATAAAAGAAAATGCATCGTTAAAAAAATCAAAACACCATCTCTACAAATAAATTAATATATGTGCAAAAGTAAATTCTAAAAAATATAAATGGTTAGGAAAAAGGGTCAGCGACACATAGCTAAGACAATTGGTGTCACATGTTTTACACGTGATCAAATCAAACCACTCCAAATAGTGGAGTGAGACAATCAATTAGCTTCTATCAAACATTCAAACTTCTTTCTTGTTGGTCAACCTTTTACCCTATACACTCGATTAACCCATTAAATCCATCATAGAAATATATATAGTCAAACCACTATTTTGAGCATATGTAATTAAATCACAAATATCTACTAACATATAAAACACAACACTCAAACTTTTATACATACACAAAGAATACCTCATCACTATAAACAATGTCACAATCATAATTTATAATCAAGTTATTAATTAATCTAAATTTAATTACATATTTACAATCTGATTCTAGGTCAATATATCAACTAATATGGCAAACAATATTAAGTCACTCATCCTATTCAATATTAAAATAATTTTAAAACTAATTATTTCAACAGAACAAGTCTAATTAAATCTTATCAACATTTCGATACAATTTAATTAATTGTCTAATTAAATACTATTTAAATCTATTGAGTAGACTACACCATAACTTCTATTTAAATTAATACCAAGAACTCCTTCAATTTCACCCTTAACACATCATGTAGAACACAAACAAAGATCTTGAATAATGTAATAATCAATCAATTACAACATAACCATGCAGTGTTCAATATGCAACATACAAGTAACTCTAAATAAATAAAGTTCAATATTTAGACTTGCAGTCAAACTCCCAAGATCAAACCATAACCTCAAAATACACATGCAAGCTTTAAAGCATAACTTAATATTAACTAATGGAAATCAAAACACAAGGGGATTTATGTACCCAATAAGTAATCACTGGTAGGATGTATTAGTGGTCGATCACATAATAGAAGTTTACTTGGATTTAAAATGATATTATGTCCAAGCTAAGTCTAAAATACAGAAACTAAAAAAGGTAATAAGTGTTTAATGTTTAGCCTTACGCTTTTCAAGGCCTCCATCCAGCATGAAATTTATAAACGTTCAGCATAAATTGTATAAGAGTTAGTCCAAGATATTACCATGTATCCATCTTGTAGATACAAGATATCAATGAGACAACATCAAAACTAAGTGCAGCAAGCAAATACCAATATGAACCGATTTACCTTTTATACACACTTGAGGGCCATTCTTGATCACTATAAACATTTATATCTAAATTAAGTTTTTTTGAGGATCCTCAATTTTGAACCATAAATGTAATATGCATTGTCCACTATGCGTTTTAGTAGAAAGTTTGAAAATCTACCATATTTAAGATTGTCCGAAGCATTTTTATTAGCTAGCTTCAGAGAATTACTTTGAATGTTTCAATTGGTTCGCCAACAAAACAATACTCGACCTACCAAAATCATCCCCCATGTGTATAGCTCAATTCTCTGTCCATACAATATAAGAACTTTGAGACAAATCAGATGACAAAACACTATTTGCGACTGAATGTGATAAGAAATAGAGTATCAAATATCCTAACACTTCGAGTCCTATACTTTGCATACTTCATAAATTGTTTGCAATGCCCTCATACAATTCATAAAACTCTTGGTATCTTCAACAATGGCATTTATCCTTACTATCTAGAAATAAATGCTTGCCGTCAATGTCATTCCCACATATTTTATTTCAAAAATAATGTTTCATTGAATGGATTATTTGTAATTGTAAATATAACCAAATGGCAGAATTGCCGTGCACCTTGACAAGCAACCCAGCTATTCAGACAAAAAAAAATAACGAGAAGCTCAGACCTTGAAACATTGTATGCTTCGATATTCGTGACTTATAAGCATTACAATTCAGACATGTTAACAAGACATGCACATAATGCTGCATAATGTATTATTGTCTATTTTGGCCAACATATTATTTAAGCTTACTCTGCAAACTATTCTAGCTAGATAAGGACAACCATCTACTTTTAATATGGATTTAGTTGCACATTTTCAGAAAATGACAAAAACCCAAGCTCATTATGATTCTCTCTGCTTGCCAGAGAATCCCAGCAAACCATAGACCTTCAAACTATGCATATTAATAAATTCTCAAATGTTACGCAAAATAGGTAAAGGGCTCAAGAAATTTCAAATTCCATAAACTCAGCCAATTTGACTTACTACTTCACAGTTCATATTCAGTTTGTAAAATAAAGTATGAAACCATGGTCTAAACAGATTAGACCAAAGTACTGCTACGATAATAAAAGAAAAAAAGTACTGAAAATTGAAACATACAAAAACAACTTCAATTTGCATAGAAGGGCTAAATTATGCATTCCTATAAATCCATCGCATGCATACCATACTCAAATATAACTGTCTTAATTTCATATAAGTTACACTTGAGAAGATAATTATTCCACAAGGAAAACACCAAAGACACTAAAAAAATTTCAGATCTATAGCCACTGCCATCAACTGTAACAAAACCAAATGAATGAATAAAGATTATACAACATATTGAAGCAAGTGCAAATGGCATTTCTGAAACCAGGCTTGACAGTATTTTAGCAAAACATGAAAGTTGAATGTCAGACTGGTTAATAATGTAGAGTGCCCATGGGATTTTCATACTGTCACAGTGGGTGAGACAAAAAATCTCACTTGCAAGGACAAACTATTCATGAGAGAAAGGATCTATGTTCTCTGCCTCACCCGCCTTCCATTGGCATCACTGCCATCTAATCCTTCATATCGATATCTAGTAACCATGCCAGAATCTTTCTCAATTCTTGCAAGGCTTTCCAATAGTTCAGATAGGACAGATGGGCAGCTCTCCTTTAAGTAATCAAATCCTTCAGTGTGCATAACAGCTAGAACACAAACATGAAAATATGAGAATGAAATAAATTAAGATTTGTCATGATAAAGTTTCAAAAACTCTAAAATCCAAACACGGAAAAGATTGCAAAAGTCTGAATTCATCTCCCCCACCTTTTAGATGTGATGCAGCAAATTTGAGACAAACTAATTTCAACTGGAAACACTGATGCTGCTCTGCTAGGGCCAAAGTAGTTGCAACAGTATCTATGGTGATTTCAGCACATAATTTTGCTTCTGACAGTAATCTGAGCCTATCCAAGCCATATCGATCTGCTGCAGCAAGTAAGTGCTGAGTCATTGATGTAGAAGCAATTGGGGAGGTTGACCCAATCAGTTCGTGCATGTCAGGCAGAACATCCCGATATATGAAATGCAGCATTGCCTACATATCAGAATACAAATCAAAACCAAGTCATGAGGTCATAAACAAATGAAGTTCCAGTTGTCTCAGTGAAACACTGTGGTAAGGTAAAACTGAATTGATAACTACCTTGAATACAGGAGCTTCCATATCTTCAACCCTTATTTCAGTTGTATTCAGATCCTTCATGGGGCCAAAGAGCTGAGCTTTGAAAACAGGAGAACGAGCAGCAAGCACCAACTTATGAGACCGAAAAATTTCCCCATCTACTTCAAAAGTTACATCAGCACCCTTGCCACTATCCAAAAATTCACCAAAATCCTCACCAAGGTTCGATTCTGTTACAGGGATCATGTAAATCTTTGGTCCCTCTGTGCGTGATCCAACAACCCCTACGGTACAATTTATGGAAAGGCAGTCATCTTTAATATAATCTGATGTTTCGAGCACAGCTCTTCTGAAGAAACGTTTGTAGCCCCTGCAGAAACTATTCGATTAAGCAACCAATACCATATTTTGACAATGAAAACTAACAACACAAAAAGCATATACAATATTTTATTTATCTCCTTATCCATTTAGGAAAATAAAAAATCACATCCATGACTAATGATACTGAGCAGGGCGACAAACAATTAAAAACCACATGCATAACAAATTATATACTAAATGATAGTTCCATTAAATAAGGAACCCATTACACATTCATGTTTAGAATTTCGTTCAAAATCACTGTCACATTGTCATCTCTTTGTATTTGAGTCCAGAATGCAAGCAAATCTTATTATTATTATTTTAACTAATTTACTATTTTCCATCTATTATTTACATTAAGTTTGTGCTTTCTCATAAATGAGAGTTAGCTGCAGACTACACAGCTTCTCTCTCTATTCTATGCACCAATTTAACTATTTAAAGTACAAGAAATTAAGATAAAGTTTCATGTAATTGACTCTCAGATTAACACTCACAGCCCTGACAGGGCTAACTTTAATGAATCTAACTATTTGACTTCAGGTATTTCAGTTTTATACTTGCTGGTCAACATTCCCTAAAGTGAGCTGAAATTTTCACTGGTGCAACCTGGCACCAACATTTCTTATGTTGAAAATTATATCCTCTGAATAATCCTCAAGTTAATTAGGAGGTTCACCTTCGACAAATCCTTGCTTAGCGTCCTCTACTGCTGTATAGTTGAGAAGATCCACTCTTCAAAATTATTTATTATTTAGATCTATCCAGCAACAGTATATGTACCATGTAGAATAATAATATTAAAACAGATGTAATTTCATTAAATCTAACACATTGGTGTTACTGAGTGACATACACAAGTTAATCGCCAGGTATAGGAACAGGAAATTGTAGCAAGCTATAATGGAAGACCCTATACCGCTCCAGGTACCAACTAGCAAGTTCCTTACTGGCACATTAGCACAAAGTGTTAATATGAATTTCTATTAAACACTCAAATATAACCATCTAACTCATTTCCTTTTACTATCAATCATTTGTTTCCAATTTCATTATATCATAGATCATGCACAAACTAATATTATCATAAGTTCAAAATTCAAATTACAAATGTCAAAACTGGATTGCTTTACCAAAAATCCAACATGCAATCGCATTACTATTTGAAAAGTGAAGAAAGCATGCACTAGAAGTGATAGTCCCACAATAATAATCCACTGCAGTTCGCCCACAGATCCTTCTCTTGCTCATCCTTGTCCTCGAGGGCAAGGCCACACAATGATTACCCAATCTCAATAGGGGAATTGTCTGAGTTAATAAGAAAGGGATAAATCTCTTATTTTTTAGAGATAATCTTTGCAATACATGCAATTTAATGGCACATAATGATTCATGATTCATGAGAGCTGGAACAGCTCATTTCATTGTTGAAGTCCATAAATCATTACATTGTTTGACGGGAGCAAAGTTTCAAAATATGAAATAAAACATAAAAAATTGCAAATAATCATCTACACAGCAATGGAAGATTTCAGTAGATGAACACTAGACGATTTTCCCTTGTGAATTAGGCAGCTCTTCAAAGTTTGAAGTTTTAAAGTGAACTAGAATTCAATGATCCCTCAGTAGACTATGACAAGCTGGTTGGTTGCGGAGTTTAACAGCTCTAAACTCTAAAGCTAATGCTTGCAATTATGAAGCATATTACCCCATATTGACAACAATCATAAAGAATTTATTTTGTAAGATTCTGCAACTGTGCTGAAGATGTAACACTCTTTAAGGTCAAGAAATTTGTAAGAGAATGCATAACCATGTCCTTCGTTCACATTCCTATCCACCTGAGATTTCAGAGTTGCTAGTATTACCTTATACCATAGTTACCAGGTTTAACAAAGTCAATTTGTTCAGGACATTGGAAGAAATCAGAAATCCAGATGTTTCAAAAAACATCAGCAAAAATTTTTATAGCGATTGAGAAATCCAAATCAAATTGGACAAATCCAGCTGGTCTGAAAAATCCAGACCAGATCCAGCTGGATCTGATAACGGTGCTTTATGATAAAGGATGAATTAAATTGGCTCTCCCTATACACCAAGTATAGTTGTTGGTGTAACATCAGTAGAGAGTACTGATACATTTTAATTCTTGTTCAGATCTGTGTTAGTCATTTGTCCTATGAATGCCTTGAGCAATTAGAGATCAGTGCCCCAAATTGTGACGCAGAGGTGCTCCCTCTGCTGTATCACACAACAAAAACTCAATTTACACTGGCAATTTCTTTGCCCCAAATTAAAACCTCGCTTAAAACATACATTGCAAACAGACCATTCAATTTATAATTTTACCACCAACACTCACTCAATTGACAATTCTATTTGTCAATTGAAATTAAATTAAATTTGCAATTCTAAATCAGACAAGTTTAAATCACACCAAAATCAACCACAATGATAATTTTATTGATTTCTTATTACACCGGCAAAATACAAATCATACTCTGGCTCTACTCTTCACCACTCTATGCTTCTCGCTGCATGCTGCTTGTTTCTATTGTTTCCTTAAAACTTGAAAACTCCTCCTTTTCTTTCTAACTACTGTGTAGCCCCTCTTCTTCCTTCATCGGCCTTCTTTGTTCCATATATTTTCTTTGCATTAGTTTGGAGATGCCACATGTAATGGCGCAACCCCACTATCCTCTGCTTACTTATGCTGCACCTCCTCTAATCTGCCTTCTCTATGTGCAGCCCCCACTTTTCTGTCCTCTTTTCTCTTAAAATCTGCACTTAGTTTTTTTTTTGTTTTTATGTGCCTGCTGCTTTCTTGTCCATACATGACCCCCCTTTCTTGGTGTCGACCCCCTCCTTTCATCTTCTCTTTTATTCTTTTGATCTTCTCTTCTGCATGGCGCTGCATTCTTTTATTTTTGTCTTCGATGCTCTTTGAACTGCTCTTCTAAACATGGCGTGACCCTTTGCATTCATTATTTTACCAGATGTGGTGTGCCCTTTAGCATGCTACATTCTCATAAAAAAATTGAATAATAATTCTCCTCCACTTCTATACTGTATGATTCTATCAAATTGTCATTAAAGCACACGGAGAAACCGATTAACAAGTAGAATGTTTATACACTTGATTTTTGTCATAGTTGAACCTTCAAAGCTCGTGAAATTATAAACAATGAACATTCAAATACATAACGATATATGATGTTTGTCAACCTATGACAAAACGTCATTCAACCTCTTTCACAAATCGACCACAAAACTAGATTTGAATTCATCTCCAGAATCAAATACAAACCAAAAATGCAAAATCAACACCTCATTGTTTTTGGGTGATGTGGATCGCCAATCCGCCCGGGAAACTCCTGCATCAAATTGAGAACCTCAGAATAATTGTCTTGCCTTAGGGTAGTATTCCAAGTTAGCATTTTGTGAGAAGTTTTGGGCTCTTCCAGAAAGAAAAACTAACAAGGTACCTTCTTGAACAAAATTGACACAAAGCAACAGAGGTAACAGGTTAACTACCACACCCTAATGGAAAGAGAAAATCTAACGGTCCAAATTTATTTCTCCAAGTATGCTCTAGTTACATGATTCCTTTTTTCTATGGAGGTTTGCTTATCCTTGCATGTAAAAAAATTAACATCTAAAACATATACAGCTTTTTGAATATTCCCACACTTGTTCACGTATCAAACAACAGAGATTAGTTCTTGACTTAATAACAGCATCATCCATTAAAAGAATAGTTTTATTCATAGTATGCCATGAAGAGTCCACCAAACAAGAGTTATAAAAACCCTTCCAAAATTGCGATTGGAAGAATGTGAGAGTCATAGTGGATGGTTGTTATATTTGCAATTTAGTTTCTACAATTTAAAAGTGTGTGCTCATTAAGGTTGACTTGTAGATTTAAATATGTGGTTACTCAAGAAAAATTGAAATAGCTTGTGTTTAAATGTATGAATAATCATTATAAAAGTATCCATTTACTTCCAAAGACCTTCCTTGTTGCTGAGCCACACAACAGTGCTTCCTTCTTTGAATCATCATATTGACCCTAAATAACCAAATTCCATATGACTAAGTTCAATAACGTTGCGTCTCTCTCCAAATTTGTACTACTAACCATTATCATGCATGATTACTTGAAATTGTCAAGAAAATAGTTTGCAATGTAGCTTCAGTCTAGTGCATTTTAATTTACTCCCTCAACGAATTGGCTATGATCTGCTATGCTTTACTTAAATGTCTCAAAACCAGTTTGTTTTGAGGCCATTGGCCAATACCATAATCCTATGCTGCTACAGCCATGGTAATATATGTTCATGTTTTATGTTGTAAAAGTCCCCATCTAGACCATAAAACTTAAGGTGAAAGTCTGTGATAAGTGTTACTAGAAAGATCTAAAACAACTTCAAACCTACCACTATAATTAAAACTTAAATGAGCTATCGTAGACTGATATAGACACCATAGTTCCACAGCCCATGAAAATGAAATTGGATGCTAATAAAGTCTTGTGATAATTATGTATCAACAAGCCTAAGCAATTAGTGTGAACAAAGGAACTGCTGTTCTGATAGAGACTTTAGTGGGCTGTGTTGCAGAGAAAACTGCTCACATGTGTTTAAGATTCATGTTAAACACTTTCTGGATTTTGCTCTTTGCTCTTCCACCTTTCCAGAACATACTGAAGTTTTGAATTTGGCCCAGTAACGTAAAAGTTATGACTGTTTAAAGTTTAAAGACTGTCATGTTTTACTGCAATTAGCAGGTTTTGGAAATTAATAAGTGATTATATGATGAAAATATGTACTTTCTATGGGTATTATCATTATATATAAGTGTATTATTATGTGAATGAATGAATTTATTAAATGGTATTATCCCTTCCACTGAATTCTAGAAAGGGTTCTAGATTTGCAAAGTTAGCAAATGAGGAAGTAAGATCCTCCATCCCTGTATCAATTAGTGTTGAGTGGGTTTAGGGAGTTATGGTTGGAATATGGAATTGTTTCCTTGGTGGACTATTCAATAAATTTATTGCCTTGCAAATATATGATCCAAACTAATGCCAATATGGATTTTGTCATTTGGGTGTTTATCCTTCTTATAGAATGTCAAGATAACATAGTAAGATGATAAGAACATTCTATGATGTAAACATTGACCGTCATTGATTACATCCATAAATGCATTGCTCAAATTATTTTACATTCTCTTCCATAATGTATGTGATCAAGGGATATGTTGCATGAGCATATAGGAATGCTAGCTTGTCAGAGATTCACATAATGTATCAGATTCCATCAGGCATGTTGGTCACATATTGCTAGATCCTTTGAGATGGGTCGGGCTTCTCCACTAAAGTAGCACAAGGAAGCTAATGCTTTGCGGTAGGGTGGATATTAACTCGATGATGCTTTGTCACTTCCGCTTCAAGTTACAGAAGAAGGAAACGGATGAGGGTTTGTAATGCAAGTGTTAGTGTAATTATCTATCTTGTGACAAATTGATTGAAGGAGTAGATGACTTATATACTGCTTACTCCTCTCTTGCAGATTTTAAGTGTGGTTTCATGACGTGTGTACCTGTACTTGTAACGTAAATTGTTTGCATTTTATATTCAAAAAAGCAGAAGCAACATTGGCACTGGTAAAGGTGCCATGGCTGTGCTGATAGGTGAAGTGACACATGGGGTTGTAGTTGAAGTTGTGCTGCAAAAATATGAGCCATGTTACATATTGATATATTATAATCTAACATGATGAGAAGAGAAAGCCCTTTACTTCATCTAAGGTAAGTGATGTTGAGCACTGAATTTTGCTGCAGAGGAAATGATTGCAAGCAAAGTTCTTTATTTATTCTTGATGATGGCATAAGTGCTCACTTTCACTCGTGGTAATCAAAACATAATGTGAGTGCTACATGGAGGTACTTACTGGTTTCAGTCCAAACATAGTTTTGGAGGTCAGCCACTACCTTTTGATATTGCATATGTCTACTACAGTTTTATCTTATTAGCCCAAACTTGGTATAGCCTTTAACTTAGCCAATCAACACACATTTTCTTCCCCTTTTATTGTTTAGAGCATTGTCACTAATTCCATTTTCTTAAGTAAATCATATGTCTAATACCTATGAGGCTATATAATTCCAGCATAAGTTATAATCAAAGATAGTGATTGTGGACCTATAACTACTTCAGATATCTTAAACATGCATGTTTGTTAAACCCCAAGAGGTTTCAACCTTAACGCGCCTATCTTTTAAGGAGATGCTTAAAAGAGAGGTTTCAAAATAAACTGGTCTACTTGCAGAATAGCAAGCTTTTGAAAAAGATAAAATGTACACAATTTTCAAGAAGCTTGCCACTCTATCTCATGGACTATGAAAACATCATGCTGATTGTATTCATTCTACTTTTGTTTTGCTGGCCATAATTAACTATTTAATTAACAACTATTCTTACATTTATTTTTCTATGACATCAGTGAATGTAATTATGTTTTGTTTGATTTTTGGCATGTAATTGGAAAATCTATTTAAAATTAGTTTCTTGTTCTGGTTACAGCAATATTTTGAGGTTATTATTTACATTATCTTTCTTCAATGCGCAAATATAGTGTAAATCGAATTTTTTCCTGAGTTCTACTTCCAATGAAAACAGGATCAAATAAATGTAAGTTGTCAACACCTCAACTTGAATAAATGTTGTCCACCTCACAAAATGACACAGTTGTCACCTTCCCCATGATTCCCAACTATAGAACACCTCTCAATTTTTATAAACTAGTATAAATATCTTAAATACATCCTATCTAAAAGATGCCAAGAGATATCAATCTGAAGCACCTATATTGAAATTGCTTTTTATGATTATAGTTACAAGACTCACCCAAACTTGATGAGTCCAAGCCAAGTAGACCAAATCAGGGCCTCGGAACTTTTGACCAGGGTACTGAACAAGTATAACTGTCAGCCGGACACTTTTCATAGGTAGACTTGGCTAGGTCTATAAAAATTGGGGAAACAAGCATAAAGATTTGAAAATTCTTAAACGTAAAGTCATATGTTTTTTGAAGTGTTTGGAGGACCTTTTAAGGATGGTTAAAACATCAACAATACCAAAGATTGCCAATTAACACTCATTGCAAGATATGTCAATACAAATGGTTTGTCTACCAATGTTGTTCAATCACCATATTGACAAAAAATGATGAGGAAAACTAATAAAGCTCCAAAAGGGTACAAAGACTCAGGTTTTAAGGTGTGCAACACTTTATTGGCAAAGGAAGGGAAACTTGTAAAAAATTCATTGCAGTCCATTACATATTTGCAGACTAAGCAAAGTTGTCCATCATTCCTGATGAATGGAAGAATGTAAAAAATAAGCACTTCATCATTGTGATTGCAATGTCCTCTATAAAGGGGCAATGTTTTTGAAAGTCTTAGATTGTAAGGGGCAGGTGTAGCATGCACAATTTATTGTGGACATCCTCATATGAGCCATTAAGTAGGATCTAAAAAACAGTGTCCAAGTCGTAATAGACAACACAAAAAAATGATAAACCGGTTGGTTAGTTAGTTAAGACACCATTCACACATCTTGTTGTCCACTCACTCAACCCAATGATACAAAATTGAGCAAAACAATGATTGGATAAAAAAAATGATGTTGCAACTGAAGATATCAACAAGCTCATTACCAACTAACACATGCCATTGGCCATATTCATATCATTCTCAAAATTGTAGCTGCTAAAAGTTCATGAAACAACAAAATTTTATGTCACTTTAGTAATAAAAAAAAAACTTAAAATAGTTTTCTTTTGTTTTTATTTTTTTATATTTATTCAAATAGATTATTAAGACCCAATTCACCTCCAGCACAATTGTCTTGAGACAAATTGTAACAGCGTGGGAGGCACTTTATAGCATAGTTATCAGCCTACTTTAATCAAAATTGAAAAGAAATTCAAATTTTGAGAGAGTCACAAAAGAGTTTATTCGAGACTCTCTAAATTTGAATTCAATTTCATTTTGAAATAATTTTTTTCAAGTTTGAAATTTAATTTATAGTTTTATAACTATCTAAATTTACCTAAAGAGGTTGCATATTTATCTTCATCTGAGTGGAATTGCAGTACATACTCCTTCATACATTCAATAAAGTGTAACCAATTGGCATCAAAAGAGGCAAAGGAATTAGTTTATGTGCATTCCAGTTTGTGCTTTATAGCATAAACAAAATGATTACAAGGGGCAACAATGTTGTGGACTAAGAGCCACACCAAGCTTATTTGTAGGCTTTCTGCTGCCCAACAATCTTCACTTTTTGAGGAGACAGATAGATAGTCAGCATGCTTTTAGTAGGAATGACAGAGGCATTCCTTCTGTTTCTTCTAATCTACTTACATCATCTAATGCCAATGATAATGATGATGTTTTAATGAAAACTCATATTACAATGATTGTCAATTTTATTATTTTAATAATGAAAAATGAATATCTACCATAACATTCAAGTTTGACAAATTGACATCAAAGTAGTACTTTTTATTTCTATAGTAGTTTTGCTTATGATATGCATGTTATGTGGTTATTTGAACTTAATTCCTAAGTATAATTCAACTGTTTATATATTTATGGTTTTTAAATGTTCTTTTGTACAAACATACCCAACCCCATAAAAAAATTATCATATTGGTACACCTAAACCAGTATCTTATTTACTAACATATTCTATTACATATATATTGTAAACTTGCATATATAATGAGTAGCTTTTATAAATATATAAGGCTAAAATTATATTGAATAAAATTCAATTTATCTATGTCATCAAGTGTGTATTCATCAGTTTTAAAAAATTTAAAATTTTCATGGGATATATTGAATTAGGGCTTATTGTTATCTGTGATATTATTGCATGTTTTTACTTTCATTATTGCAAGTAGCATTGGTAGTATATATTTGTGTGGTTGGAAACTACACCTATCTAAACCCTAGTACTGGGCTTTATTTCCTATTTTCTGATTCTTGCCCTAGGTTGATTTGTTATTCTTAGAGCCCTTCCATCAAACAGTATTCCCTCATGATGTTGGTGAAAACCCATGTGCGAGGTCTATATGATGGCAGCTGTACTTCTCTTTTTGTAAACGATATTCAATACAAAAACCCTTGTGTGATCCTTTAAATGCTTTTTACCCTATCTTCTTTCTGTCATCATTCAGGTTTATGCAGTTGCAGACTCCAAGTTCTCCAACTCCATAATGTTGCCCTACCCTTTGGGTTTCTCAAACTGATTGTCCAATGTTAGTCTTCCAAACTCTTAGAGAAACCATATTGAATATTATTTAATGTTTAAGATTCTGGAATGAACAACAATTGATAAAAGCGTTGTTCACTTTTCTCTATGTCGAATTCATGTATTAATAGTTCACTGTACATACATTTTTCATGTTTGATTCTCTACTCATTTTCTCTGTATAATTTATGCTCTAATAATTTTATTCATTCTCTGATCTGCAAATGGATCAGAAAATGAGTTACTTCTACTGTGACTCCATGACAAAGAGGGTCACAACTTGAAAGTACACTTTTGATGAAGGAAGCAGATGGTTCAAGGAGAAAACAGAGATGTTTCAGGCTTCCACACAAAACTTTGAATTCTGAAAGGGCGATTATGTAACTGCCAGTTCTGGAAAGCAGTGACTGGAAACTGCCAGTTGGCTGAAAGTGGCAGTTTCACCCCATGTCAAAAACAGCTATGGCATTCAAAATTCCACATTTTCCTCTCCCTAGTGTCTTTTGTTTGTACTTGTACAATCATAAATGACCATTGTAATTGGAAATAGAAAATAAGAGGAAGCATCCAAGTGATGTATAGGTTGAATTTTCAGTCAGAGAATGAACAATTGTGACTGTCAGTAGGCTGTAACAGAACAAAGGGCGGAAATGCAAGAGTTAGTGACTCATCATAGGAGCAGAACATTGAAAGTTCTTGCTTGTATGCCCAAAAGGCCTATGATTGTCATTGGAAATGAAAAGGTGGACAGGGAAGTCATTAGGCCTCACTCTTGCTCACAGAATTCAATTTCTCCAAGATAAATATGTTGTATCTTCCATTTCTGTTTGGCTTGCTCTAATTCACTCGTAGTCAGTTGATTATTTGAATGCTGCAGCATTTTAATTCCACTTTTTAAATCTGTAATTGACAAGCTATGGTATGGAATATCCATCCTAGTTTCTGGATCATTCTCAGTCTGCTACTAATCCACTGTATTTCTTCACCATCAAAAAATGGTGTCAGAGAATTTGATATAGTATCTTATGTGAATAGAGGACTCCTCATGACCCAAGGCCATCTCCAGCAATGGAATATATCCCCCATAAACAAATTTATTTCCTAATGATGAAACTTGTGTCATTTGCGTTCATACAATACCTTAAACCATAGTAGCATTATACTTACACAGCAACAGCAAGGCAAACTGAAAGTGTATATGGAATTCAACTAGAGTGTAGATGATAAAATGCAGCAAATTAAAAATGCTAAAATACTCAAAAACATGGAAAGAAACCGTAAATGTTATTTCATGGTGTGTGGAAAGAGAAACAAAGTCCAAACTTCAATTATAAGACATAAATAAAGATTCAACATTGCCAATCACTATTGAATTCTCAAGCAACAATTTTTCAGTCTTAGCATACATATTGTCATAGACTCATTACTGATATACAAAACAAAATTGGAGAATATAGAATTCAAATAGTATCTAAGGCAGCTATGACTAGATATGTGAAGCAGAATTGGATGCCCCTGCATCTACAACTATTTAAACTAGTTTTTATATTTCCCATATTAGATCCTAATATGACTAGGATTTAATCTAAATTGTGCATATAACCACACTGAAACTCAAGGTCAAATACCAAATTTTGCAAAGTTTATTTACCTAATCCTGGCTTTCCACAAGGAAAAACAAACAGAAATGTAACACTGTATACATTTACATATTTACAATCGCCCATCTCCACCATATGCAATTGGTCCCTCTTCATTGGATTCGCCTTTTATATACATCCTTATAAACTAGACAGTAGGCAAAGGTTAGAGAAAAATGCAGTTTATTAATTATTTACCACAACTTGCAATTTGAAACCAAGAAGAAAAGGCATCTCAATCTCTTATCAATTCATTTCTTCTATGCATATCCCTCTAACTCTAAAAATGATTCATCTGATCCCTCTCAAATGTAGACCAATGATGATTGATGTGCAACATTAGAAAATAGGGTTCCACAGGTGGGTTCCCAAGGGTATCATTCCATATGGTCTTTTACCATGACTTAATCCTCTCAACTAATCAGCAATTTCAGACTCACGTTACACTGTCTCTATTTCACGTTGTTTAAAAGAAGAAGCTTCCAGATTTCGATCACAATAGAACTTTGGAAAAAATGGCAAAAAATGAATTTTTATGGGATTTATTGGAAAAATAACCACTTTCATTTCAAAAATCTGGCAGTTTTTTCAAAAAAACACATGTTTTTCAGATTTTACCAGTTTTTGAGGTTTTGGCCCAAGGGTTTTTCCCAAGTTTTACTACTATGCCTTAAACCGTAGCCATTTACAATTGTTTCAATGCATCATCTATAAACATGGGAATTATTTCCATCACCCGGAACATAATCTGTAGCACTGAAAAACCTTTTACAACAAACACATAACTTGTCCGAAAATAATGAAAGTTTATAAAAATTGGATATAATTATACATGTCAAAAAAGTTAAAACCATGTCCCAATCAGTCCCATAGGAAATTCTAATTATTCAGTAAGTACAATTCTGAAACCCTGCAAGTCCACATCGTTTATTCCTACAAGAGACTCTTCAACAGTTTCTTACAGTAACCCCAAAATCATTCCCTGCCTGTTCCCAAAGAAAATTCCACGAATTATGTTACATAAAATCAATGAAATAACTTACAATTTGAAAAATGGGTACACCAAACTAAATTAATATATATTCTCAGGCAGTAAAATCCCCACCATTTGTCCCAATTATCACATCTAAACCTTAACAATCCCAGAAAACCAAGCTCAATTAGTGCTAAAGGAAAATCCAAATGCTTGGTAATAAATATATATCAAAGTAAATGAAATAACTGAAAATCCAAGACAAGTGTAAGGTAAAATACTACAATCAATTCAGCGGGGGCTCCTAATCAACAAAATCCAATCGTTTACTCAATTATCAGATTCAAAGTCAAACCCTCACAAAAGTCCAAGACAAAGCATTACTGATGCAGGAGCTTATTACAACCAGGCTATTAGGTGATGTGGACATTTTTCTAGAATAGATATTTCTTTGGAAACAACAAGAGTGGAGTTATTCAGCATGGAGCAAAGAAAGGAATATGGTTTTATTTACTTTAAGGAGACCAAAATAGAGGTTAGATGACAGAAAATAAAAAATACAAACGAATATGGGAAATAAATTAATTTATATATGGATGTATGTATTCTGAAGGAAGCTCTATATAAAAGATGACAACTAACAGAGCAGACAAGCATAACTGGTGAAACTCGGGAACTGGATGAACGAAAAGCTACAGATGATTAATAGAAGTGATGAGATGAATCCATAAAATAGGCATTATCAAATTCACATCCAACAAATTCCTCAAGTTTATTTCAAAGCAATGGGTATGATAAAAATCAATGCCGGAGCTTAAAGTTCAAATTTATGTATATTGAAATCAATTCAAAAATGCATTTCTCAGAAACAATGACCACACGTTTACCGTGGTTATCGGATCCAAACTACAACAAAATCTAAATACATTTAGACCTGAAGGCCGGTCCAACATTTATTTAAACAAAGAATCATATCAATCCTAAAGCCATGCCTTGCCAACTCCATGACGTAATTTAAGGCATTGCATCGCTGAAATCAAACCAACTACTCAAAATTCATGGTTTCAACCAAATTGATGCCCTTGCCTACTCCTAAAATAGGTTCCCAGAAGTGGGTCTACCAAAACCGATACAGTGACTTACAATTCAGAAAACAAGTATACACAAATCAATTCTGCACCCATTTCCAAGCAACAGAAGTCCATAACTTCCCCAATTACCGGATCCAAACCCTAAAAAAACCTCAAAACCCTAAAAAAATTAAACTAGGGTTTCAACATACCACATGCTCCCGCGGTACTTCAACGTATAAGGTCCGCTCTCCAGCGTCCGATCGAAGTGCGTATGCGTCTTGTGCTTCTGCTTCCCGCTCTGATCCAGCAACGTCAATTCAAACAAAGCCCTAACGTCCGTACCCTCACTGGCCAAGGCAATGAAGAGCGAAACATAAAGACTGTTATCCTCGGCACTTTTGCCATCTGGGTAGAAGTAAATGGCCCATTCATAGCCACCCACAACAAAAGTTTCACTGGCAATGTATTTTCCGACTCCCATACCCTTGGAGAGGGAGTAGCCATTGATTGTGAAGTGGTGTGAGCCGTTTACTGTATCTGTAATTGACGTAGAAGTTGTAGTGGGTGAAGCCGCAGAGGAAGAGCAGGAATTTGAAGGAGCTGCTGATCCTCCTGCAAGGCCCCCTCCTTGGCCTCTGCAGGGCTTCGGCACCGCCATTATATTTACAGCTGGAATTTTTTTATTCCTTTGAATTGGATGAGAGATTTTTCAATCTGATTGTTCAAATTTATGTAGGCCGTAGATTAATCGACAGATTTTTTGTGTTTGGGAGGGAGGTTTTTGAATCGGGGGGGAAGATGAAAGATGGGGTCAAAGAGACGGCAAAATTCAAGCAAATGAAAAACAAACGTTTGATTGACATTTATACACGTGTGTCGGTAGCCTTGTGTTGGAAGTAAATTGGCAACGACTCGTCTAGCTAGCATCCACCAACTTTTGGAATTTCACCTTTAATTTTACATGTGTTTAATTGTCAGAAATAAGCCAAATTAAATTAAATTAACATTTTTACCGCTTGAATAATAATTAGTTTTCTATTATTGAATTAACTAGCAATCGCACCTTGATGTGCAATAGGTACGCCGAAGAATTGTGGAAAATGAATTAAGAAATAAATTGATTTTTTTTCATACATTTGTGTAGTGCATGAGGTCAATTGATAGGTCAATTAGAAAAAAAAATTGTTATATATATTATTATTAGTACTATTATTATTAATAATTTTTTATTATATTAATATTTTATTTTTTTATGTATTTACTATTATATTTTTTATTATTAATATATCAATTTAGATAATATTACATTATTATTATATTTTGTTATAACATACATAAAGTTGATAAAAATGAAATTTGAATATGCTATTTTATGGAAAACAAAAATTTGGGAAGTTAAAATGTAGAAGGGTGTTTTAGGTTTTGAAATCTAATCTTAATGGGTAGGGTTTTTACAAATTTAAATTATAGTGTGAATAATTTCCACACATTATTTAAAATATTTTAGAAAAGCTTAAACTTTATTATAACAAGCATGCATTGTGACTTGGTGAATGTCAAGTCATTATGGTTCATTCATGTTTAACAAAGCATGCAAATTTTATCTTCAAAATTAAACTTAAATGACTACCTTTTTGTCCCCCATTATATGCACTTATCCTTTATTTTGAAACAATAAATGTTACTATATGAAAAAGTAAATGTAACAATTAATCATACCTAGTTATGTGATTAAAGAATGAGTAGTTTGTGTCAAGATTATAAATCTATGATATCTTAGGATCAAGAATGGATAAGGAGAATATGTAATTCACCTCAAAATTACAAAAATTTATTTGCAATGTGAAAAGTAAGTATATAGATCTAAGTCTAATCTATGCTCACATTTAAATATCCATATTTGTGGAAATGACCTTTAGAATAGCTATGTACAACTACTTTTTATTTCACTTATTTTTTCTTTTTTTTCTATCTTTTCTATTATATGGGACTGGCAATATTTAGAAATATTTTGGAAGTGTTTTCATTATGTCAATAGGGAACAAGTTCTTTAAGGCATCCCATAGAAATGTGTGTAAACAATTGAAGATAGTCATGCATATGCTCTTAGGGCTATCATATATATAAATTCATTTTATTACATCAATTTAAATGTTTATTTCTTTAAATGTGAGTGATATGCAAATAATACTCCTAAGATGTGATGTTGAGATGATGAACGCTTTAAATGAATGCACCTGGTGCCTTTAAATACTAGGACATAACAATCATACAAATTTGCATTTAATTTCCCCTTGGCAGAAAATGAATAGGTGGGAACTAAGCAACTATCTAAACTATCCATATCCAACTTGTTTTATTATGGGGGGTTAAACTTGAGTTTGAATATAAGATGATCAAGTTTCTAATTCCACAAGTGATCCAAGGTACATAAATGACCATATTAAGATGGTTAATAAGTACATAGGGATATGCATAGAGATATATGTCATTAATATATAAATAAGTCAAATATATCTAGTTGTGTGTATATATGTAAGATAAAAAAAAAATCCTTCATATAATTAAAAATTACTATAAAATATAATTTACTTATGTTATTCTTATTAAAAATAATGAATATTTTTAAATGCAACTAATTGTTAAAATTAATAAATTATAAATTATAAAATTCATTTTCAAAAATCTTGTATAGTAACTTCCAAAACATTCTAAGGATATTTTGATTTTAAAAAATAATAAATATAAACTATTATAAAGTTGAGCATAAATATAGTTAAATTCTTAAATAAATTAAATTTTGAAAATTAAAACCCCTTTAAAGTAAATTAAAATTGTTTAAAATTTTAGCTTTTATTTTAAAATTTGTAAAGTTAAAAAATCAATTGATAAGTAATTTGCATAACTTATTATGATTTCATTCTTAAAAATAATTACTATTAACTTAATTTATATGCACTTTTTTTTTTTGACATTGTTATCAACTGAACAAAAATTTAAATTTAAATTATCATATTATGTGTATATAATATGATAATATAAATTGTATATTTAAATAAAATATATTTTTTTATTATTATATATTAAATTTGAATAGTATATAATATAAATTATATAATATATTTTTAAAATGTTATTATATGTTAGAAGTATGTATTTATATTCAATATGTTAAATATTTATTTCATATTTATTATTTAATTGTATATCAAATTTAAATTATATTTTTATTTATTATTATATACTATATAATATATATTATCAAATATAATCATAATATGTAATCAATATATAATATTTTTTAATATAGTAGCTGTCCTCTATATTATTATTAAAAAAGGACAAAATCAAATTAAAAATATATACTTTCTGATGGGAAGTATTTATAAGTAAAGAAGGCCTAGGTTTCGATGGGAATAAATGCAAGTAAAACAAGTGAGCGTCGAGTTCCTGCCGAGAGGTAAAAGCCATGTAGCTATGAGTTAGGAAAAGTTAGCCATGTAGCTATGAGTTAGGAAAAGTTAGCCATGTAGCTATGAGTTAGGAAAAGTTTTTAGACAGCAAATAGGAATATAAATGTATTTAAAATTTGTAGGATGCATGCGGAACGTGGTCCTTAGGGACATGTGAAATGGGAACACGTGTGGACGGATGTAAGGGAATTTTTTTTTATGGGTATCATGTATACGTGGAGTTTTTTATAGATATGCCAATGAAAACTTGTTTTTTTGTGTGTGTATGTATACATTTGTGAGATGGAAGATTCTTTATGATCTTAATTAGGAAGGAAAAATGCATTATCAATTTGTATTAATTATTGAATGCAAACAATCGGAAACATTTGTAATGCATGAGACATATACACATAGATGTGTCCACGTGCGCACAATGCACGGAAGAGTGAGATGCATGGTTGGCATGTGAAAGAGTCTTAATGCAAGAGGAAATGCAGCTCGCATTTATAGTATTAAATGAAAGAGAACAGGAGAAATAAACTATTTATGACTAGTGCAATTCTTTTGTTTTATTTTTTTTTTAGAAAATGTTTTGGTTGAAAAATTCATGAGTCATTTTAAATGGAACAAAGTTTTGATGCAGAGATATTTCTAAAGCATCAAATATCATTTGCAACTATGTACAAAAAAACATGTGGGTGGGCAAAAAAGGAAAATGCATTCTTTACATGCCCCATTTTAATATGCATGGTGAAACAAAGTTTACCATATTTCTTTTTTTTGCTTGTATGTCTATTTGTAAATAAAATTATGTTTAGTGTATTGTTGTAGAACACATGCTATGTTAATTAATACAATTGAGTTATTTTAGTTTATCATATTACAATATGCAAGTGCTAATAGAAACAGTAGTGTTAGGTGGAAGATTGATAGGGGTAGCTCATTTGAGTATAAAGTTTTGTAAGATTAATGAATGTTTTTTTTTATGTAGTATGAAGATTAGTATTATATAAAGCTATTGATTTTATTATAAATAAGATTTAAATCCTGTCTATGCAATATGATAAGATATTTTTGTGTATAGAACAGTGTAATTATATTACAGTAAATTGTTAGATGAATGACTAGAAAGCTATTGATTTTATTATAAATAAGATTTGAATATTGTTTATGTAATATGAATTAAAATTTGTGTTTATATAATTAACAATAAGTAATTTGCAAGAATATAATAAAGAACCTTACTACCTAATATTAAATTTGTGTATATATAACATAAAATGTAATAGTTTAACTTATGAAAATGTAATAAGTGAAATAAATATTACGATAAATTCTTAGATGGAACTGTACAAAGGTATTGATTTTATTATAAATTAGATTTGAATGTTGTTAATGAATTGCGAATGAATTTTTTTTTAGTGTATATATTTTAAACAAAAAAATAATTTGAAAAGATATAAAGAATTTTATTAGGTAAGATAAAATGTAGGTACAGTAAAATAATCAACATGTTTGTAGCACTTTGCATCTAAACATTAAATTATTATAATAATCTATAGTAAAATATTCTTATAATGTTTGTAACAATGCTTGAAGCATTAAGTATACATGGAGGCATGTAGACATTTAGCAACGTGCAGAGAATGCACAAGAGAGTGAAAAGCATTGTTGGCACCTGAGCAAGCCTGAAAGCATGATGAGACTGAAATTGCATTTGCAGTATTAAATGAAAGAAAACAAGATAAATAAACTAGTTAGTATGAATGCATATATGAAAGGAAAGCATTAAAATATGGATCCATGTAAAGACATATGCATGCACGGATGTGTACATGTGCCCATTTAACTTGGTATGTTAAGAAGAATCTATATATGCCTGCGTCCATAAAGTTAGAAATGTTAGAAACAAGTTGCAATGTAAACAAGAACTAGAAAAACATTACTGACTGAAACAAAGCAGCAATACATTAGTGTTTGTGGAACAAGTTTATAAAGTATATCTAATAATGCATTTGGATGCATGGATACATGTAAATATTTGTGAAATCTGAATATACATTATAGCCTTGGAGGAATTGTCATATGTGCTTTTAGGAATCTGTAAGAAACAGGATTTAGAAAAGACGTTTTGAAAAGAACTCTTTGCATTTGACAGATATAAAAAGAACATTAATGATTGAAACAAAAGAATGATACATTATTGTTTTTTGACCAAGTGTATTAAGAATATCCAACAATGCATTTGAATGCATGGATATATGTAAATATTTATGAAAGTTGATTATACATTTTAGCCTCCAAGAAACTGTGTTATGTGCTCTTAGTTATCTGCAATAAACAGAATATAGGAAAAAACGTTTTCAAAGGAAGTCCTGATTACAACTCTATGTTGTCATAGTTATTTTCAAAGCCCTCAGTGTTTAATTGCATAACCTTGATATTTTTTTCAATTTTTCCTTTGGTATGGTGTGAATTTTGTTCTAATGGATGAAGGTATATTTGAGGTATAGATAGATAAAGATATGTAAGGGTGGTAAAGAAGTATGAGTGATGTAAGTGCAACAAAGAGAAGGAATTGAGAGAATCATGTAATGCAAGTAAGGTATATGAATGCCTTATGGAAAGTATTAGATATGGGAAGGAACGATATGTGAAATTGGATGTGAGAATGAATGGAATGTAAATTATATGAATTTGTCATCTTCGAGTTATACGCTTAAAATTAAATGCAAGATATAAAAATTTGAATGAGTGAGCTGGATTGAGAAAAAAAAGGAATGCAAGACATTGGTGTGAT
Source organism: Sequoia sempervirens (assembly GCA_007258455.2). NCBI lineage: Eukaryota > Viridiplantae > Streptophyta > Pinopsida > Cupressales > Cupressaceae > Sequoia > Sequoia sempervirens. The sequence goes on from VDFB02047230.1 coordinate 428,304,206, forward strand.
GCAAGAGAAGCATATAAATGTATTTTGAAATGTATTTGATTTGAGAAGAAATGATGTGCACGGGTGGAAATGGAAATGAGTGGATTCGATAGGGTATGAAGTGAACTTTTGTTCGAAGAAAGGGTGGAAGAATGTCTATTTTGTTATTGGTTATGCTTTTTAAAATCATCATAGGGCTGAGTGTCTCAATACAAATACAAAAGAAAGACTGGTGTCTCATTTCTCACTCTCCTTTGGACTAAACAAAGTTCCAAGATCCTTGAGCTTCCTTGAAATGTGACAAGAGATGAATAGATATAAAAAATATAATGGTATTTAAGGATGCAAGAGTGAAAAGAGAAACACCAATAAACATTAGAACCTTTACATGGGTGCATGTCTACATTTACAGTAACAAATTTCCTTTTTGACCTTATCGAGGAAGAAAAAAATGTATTATTATTTTGTTTGAAGTATTGAATGCAAATAATCTTAAACATTTGTAACAACGCTTGAGGTATGCATGTATACATGTATCCATGTGCACACAATGCAAAGAGTGAAAAGAATACATGACATGTGAACGAGAAATTTGAATGGAAAACAGTAAAATGAAGTAGAAATACAAATATGTGAAAGCATAGTGATGCTCAAGTACCATTTGCAGTAGCAAGCGAAAGGAAAACAGGAAAAACAAATTATATACCAGCAAAGCATATATCGAAGGAATGCATAAATATATAATTTGGTACACAAAGAACTATCTATAAATGCATGTGTGCATAAAGTGAGAAATTCCAAGGAGAATTTGCATTTGAAACATATACAATATTGTTTTTTGAACAATTGTATAAAGGATACCTAATGATGCATATGAATGCATGGAAACATGTAAATATTTGTTATATCTGATTACACATGATAGGCTTGAAGAAACTGTTATACGCACTTTTAGGGATCTGTAATAAACAAGGTTTAGAAAAGACATTATGAAAATAACTCTTGAATACAACTATATGTTATGAGTGTCATTTTTGAAGCCCTCAGTGTTTATTTGCATAACCTTGATATTTTCTTCATCTTTTTTCTTTGTTTGGTATGGTGTGGATTTTGTTGTGATGGATGAAGGTATATTTGAGGTGTAGATAGATAAAGATATGTGAATGTTAAAAAGAAGAATGAGTTATGCGAGTGGAACAAAGGGAGTGAATTGAGAAAAGGGTGAGATGCAAATAAGGTGTATGAATAAGTTATGAAAAGTATTTGACATGGGAGGCAAGGATATGGGATGGTGGATATGAGAATGAATGCGAATGTAAATGGTATGAATTTATCGTTTGCAAGTTATATGCTTACAATTAAATGCAAGAAATGAAAATTTCAAATGAGAGAGCTAGATTTAGTGAAAAAAGGAACACAACACATTGGTATGAGGCAACACAAGCAAATAACTGGATTTTGAAATGTATTTGATATGAGAAGAAAGGATATGCAAGGGTGGAAATGGAAATAGATGGAATCAATAGGGTATGAAGTGATTATTTCTTGCAGCAAGGGGTGGAAGAATGTCTAGTTTGGTATTGGTTATGCTTTTAAAAATCATCATAGGGCTGAGTCCGTCAATATAAACACAGAAAAAAGACCCATGTTGCATTTCTCACTCTCCTTCATACTGAACAAGGTACTGAGATCCTTGAGCGTCCTCGAAATGCAATAATAGAAAAGTGGATATAAAAATATAATGATATTTATGGATAGAAGAGTCAAAACAAAGGACAAAGTGGAAGTTCTTATGCATATACTATGGAAAAAATAAATATGGAAGAACATAAAATAGAGAACATGTAAATGGTGATGGAGTGGAGAACATTAAATACATGGAGAGAGAAATACGTAGAGCTAATCACAGATATATGCATGGATGCATCAACAGACACATGTATACATGGATGTATGCATATTTGGATATAGGTACAAATGCATATGTTACATGGAAAGATGTATTCATATAAATATGCAAATATGGATGAAGGCATATATGCATATATGCATGTATGGACAATATGCATAAATGTATGGCAACATATAACTTTTAATTTTGTTATATTGGAAAACTAGCACTATTCTGATAAATCAATATTGGAAAATTAGCATTTAGCTGTTTCTATTTATCTGAATAGCTTTATAAATTATTGTTGTTATTGAAAATCAGTGAAAAGCGATCGCATAGATTGATTAAATAAATTTAGGCAAAGGCATAGTTTATAAAACTAGCAAGTAGAGATACGTAATCCTTGAATGCAAATTAAATGAATTGAAATATCAGGAAAATGTGATCGCATATATACATAAATCAATGTATACATGCATCCATAGATACAGTCATACATATATAGACAGATGCATGTAGAGATGGCAAGATATGCATAAATCGTTATATGCATGGCTGCATCTATGGATACATAGATACATAATGAAATGGAGAAAAAGACACATTTATATATGCATTTACTTTGGGAGTTTGATTGTGAATCCATATGCATATTTTGATTAAAACTAGTGGCTGAAGGTACATAGTTCAATCAGACAAAATTAATGCATTGAATGGCATCTGACCAAAGGGGAGACTGTTTGTATTGCTAAGCAGTCTTTGAATATATAACAATTAAAAGAGATAAGCAAGTATAAGTATCCTTGGGGACATTCCACATTTTGACCTTTCAATCAAAGTCAATTAACAAAGTAGCAGTGAGACCTACAGAAACTTCAAGGACTATGCCGATAGAAAACCATATTTTGAACAATGGCTAAACAATCTGTTGAAATTGCTCTAGAAACTTTGAAGCAAATGCATTTTTGCTTCTGTTTATTTTCATTGTACATTTTAAATGAAAGTCGGGTTTTGCATTGTTACAATGTATTTGTATACTTTGGTTATAAAATCATAGTTTAGATCATTTTAAGTGTTATCCATTCGAATCTTTTGTTGAAATACGAAGGATTCATCTGAGTCTTGGAGGCAATGCACAGCTGTCCTATAGAGAGAGCTTTGGAACCAATGAGCTGTCATATATACATGGGTGCAAGAGTCCATAGATGCATATATACATGTATCCATGCAAGTTATTGATAAATGCATATATACATGGATGTGTGTATGCAATTCATAGGCGCATATATACATAAATCAAGGTATACATGTACCCATAGATACAGCCATACATATATAGACAGATGCATAAAGAGATAACAAGATGTATGCACAAATCGATATATGCATGATTGCACCTATGGATACATAGATACATTATGAAATGAAGAAAAAGACACATTTATATATGCATTTATTTTGAGAGTTTGATTTTGAATCCATATGCATACTTCGATTAAAACCAGTGGCTAAAAGTACACAAATCATTGATACAAAATTAATGCATTGAATTGCATCTGACTAAAGGGGAGGCTGTTTGGATTGCTAATTAGTCTTTGAATATATAACAATTAAAAGAGATAAATAAGTATAATTATCCTTGGGAACATTTGACATTTTGACTTTTCAATGAGAATGAATTAACAAAGTAGCAGTCAGACCTAAAGAAGGTTCAAGGACTATGCTGATAGAAAACTATATTTTGGACAATGGCTAGACAATCTGTTGAAATTGCTTTAAAAACTTTGAAGCAAATGCATTTTTCGTTCTGTTTATTTTCATTGTACATGTTAAATGGAAGTTGGGTTTCGGATTGCTGCAATGCATTTGGATACTTTGACTATAAAATCATAGTTTAGATCATTTTTAGTGTTATCCAATTGAATCTTCTCTTGAAATACCAAGGATTCATCTGAGTCTTGGAGGCAATGCACAACTGTGCTATAAAGAGAGCTTTGGAAGGAATGAGCAAGTGTGCCACAATTTTTTTTTGCTCACATTGCTAATCTCACTATGTGCTTTAAACCTCTAAAGTAAAAGAAAACTGAGGAAAGAAAGTATTTATTGCCTCAAGTAACTGGTTTCTGGTTCTGGATACTGTAATTATTGTACTCATAGGCACACAGGCAAAGTATGGAACCATATAGAAAGCAAGTGAACTCTTTAATAATCCCATGAAACATAGTCTTTGTATGCATCCATGTATAGAGGTTTGCATGTGTATATGTGTACATGTAATTATGTATATATGTTAGACAGTATGTATTTGTGCATAGGTGCGTAAGGATGGTATGTATCTCTAGAATTTAGATTGCATAGGTAACATGTAGTTCATAGTCATCTAGTTAGAGTAATATGATGACTTTGTGCATATTGGTATTTAATTCTGGAAGTTGATGTTTCCAAAGTTGTTTTTTTTAATTTGGAAAGTAGTATTTAGCTGTTTTCTTGATTGTGTTTCAAAGTGAATGCATTAAACAGAATGTGGATCTATCATGTAATATAGATCTATGTGACTAGACATGCATTGTGACTACTTTGAGTGTTTGATTTTTTGTTATCCTGCAGATCTGTGTAGTCACAGGAGATGATGTTGTTGTAGAGTCAAGACCTGGAATCAAGGTACTTGATACATGTATCCATAGATACATGGATGTGGACATCTATCATGGTATCCATAGATGCGTAGATACATGTATCTATGGATAGATGTATTCATAGATACATTGACACATATATGGATAGATGCCTGTATACATTTGCACATAGAAAGACATACATATATGCGTGGATGCATCAACAGGTAGAAGAATACATAGAAACATAGTTGCATGGATAGATAGATAGATGCATAGCTGGATACATAAATGCTTAAATATACATGTATGGAAATATCCATGGATTGCATATGAAGTTGCATAGATACATATATCCATGGCTACATGTGCACATAGATACATGTATTGCAGTACACATGGATACATGTAGAAGTGTATCTGCGAGCAAGATGCATGGTTGCATGTGAGGCTTGTAAAGTTTGTATTTTTTTTATTACTGCAAAGCGGTCTCATAAAGAGAGGTTTGGAACGAAAATTATGTCAACATGTGTGGTAATGAGAGTTTTTTCCTTGAACCTTGTTATATATTCAAAGAGTAACTAGCAATGCAAACAGCGTTTCCTTTAGCCAGATGCCATTCAATGCATTGAGCTTGCATCAGTGGATTATGCACCTTCAGCCACTAGTTTGAATCAAAGTATGCATATGGATTCAGAATCAAAAGCTCTTTCCTGTGAACGTATTTTTAATTTGCTTACGCATTTGCCCAGAATGCTTTTAACCGGCAGCATTGGCCAATCACATTTTCCCATTGAGCATAATACTTCTTTTTTGTACAGTTTGCATTTGGAGAGCTATTTTATATATTGGAAAATTAGCATTTATCTATTTTTCTATTCGTCCAAGTAGCTCTATAAATCATTTTCATTTTAAAAATTCAGGAAAATGCGAACGCATAAATTGATTAAATAAATTTAAGCAAAGGCATAGTTTAAAAGTTGGTGGCTAGAGGTACATAATCCATGAATGCAGATTAAATGCATTAAAATATCAGGAAAATGTAAGCACAATGCATGAATGCAAATTAAATGCATTAAATGACATCTGGCTGGAGGTGAACGCGCTGGAGTGGCTTGGTGAACATGCATGGACAGGGTACTTTGGTCATTTAATATAGAGTTAAGCCACTTGCTATGCATCTTTATTACTTTGTGTGTGTTGTTTTTGTGTTCTGTAAGCTTGTGTTGTCAAAACCTAGATTATGCAATTGCTTTGAGCTTTTTTGCTATGATGAAAGCATATAGGATAAAGGAATTTTGTGACCTGTTATAGTTAATGTGCTGATAGGCACATATGCAAAATATGGAAACATATAGAAGGGAAGCGAATTGTTCAAAAAAACTTGTCAAAGAAATGTGGTCCCATGGAATGCAACAAGTGTTCACAATGGACACTTTGGTTTTTGCATGTTAAGTTTGTCAGATAATGCAATTTGGCATGAACAATGTTGTAGCCATCACATGAACAATAGAACTATTCAACACTGAACTCTATGCTTGTAACAATTATTGGAAAAGCTGTAAATGCCATAGATGAAATAATATGAATAAAATTCTAGTTTCTGGTATTCTTGAAATGCAATGAAAAAGTTGCTATAACGGCATAAGACAAGGTTGTGTAACATACTGCCATTCCTGTATCTAATTTCTTTGAACACGAATGCTTTACACACTTGATTGCAATAGTAACATGTCTACGAAAATGGGACAATAGGGATCATAAAACAGTAGTTTTTAGTGTGAGTATATATGTATCCTGATACACATAAGCTTATCTGGCATTCATGAAAAACAACTGCTATGTACAGTGAAACAGTTAATTAGTGTTACTATATGCGTTATCCATATAACATTATAAACTGGTACAAGGCTAGAGTGACAGATCCATAAATACATGGATGCATGTATACGCATAGATGAATACATGGACACATGAATATGTGCATATGTGCATATGGACATAGAAGCATATATACATGTCAATACGCATATATGCAGCGAAAGCAACATACGGATTTGTGTATACAGGAGTGTACTCTATACATTAGGATGCATGATGGAAAAGTGACTATAAAGTACAATGCATAAAAGCAGGGGCGAGACTTGGTTGCAGTAAGAGCATAAAAAAATGAAAAAAGCCAAAGGAAAATAACCATTTATTGTCTCAAGTAACTTGTTAATGGGTCTAGAGTGTACAACCATAACAACTTCTAATTGGTGACCATAAATTCTTGAAAGCGTAAGAATCAGAAAGCAAATATTGGAAAAGCTAGGAAGGATAGAATGCAAAAGGGAACATTTAAACTATATAGTTTGAATGACATTATGCATAGAAGGATAATAATTATTGAACATATATGTCAGATGTACATAGAGAACCATTGTCTTCATAGGTGCAAAAACAAAATTAGAGTTTCAGATGTCCATATTGTAGAAGACTTTAACATAGTAACCTATAGAAGTGTCTAAATGTATAATAGCAATAGAGTATTTTAAAACCAAAGATGTCTTTAACATGTGAGAAGCAGTGAAATGTCTTGGAGCATGGAAAGGTGAAAAAGTAAAAGTCTGAACAATATAAATCCATGGTCCTCTATTCCTAGTTTCCTGTAAAGCCAACAAAATGCTATGTATTAGAAACATAGTTTGTATGGATAGTGATTTGAGGTACCGGTTCAAAAGAAAAAAAGTTTACATATGAATGACTTTGTTACCTTCTGGCGGTGTTTCCTGTCTATTTGTCAATGCAAATGGCGTCGACAATGGCATTGTTTTGGTCAAGGCTAAAATGTCCTTCAGCACTGAAGTCCCGTAGGATGAATATCACTGCTGACTTGTCCTTAATATAGTCTTCATAGCTGAGCCTTTGTAGTGTGGGCAATAGACGGTGCATGGTGGCCTGGTCAATTGAAAACTGAATTGTTTGATTGTCATAAGTTGTTATGGTGGTTTTAAGTTGTAAACAGAATGTATAATTGACTTGCTGGTTGCACTATTTGCAGTGAGCAGTTTTTTCTTGGAGTGTGCCATAAGCAGCAAATTTGAATTTGCATTTTGGGCAACATGCATGAAATGGATTGGAAAATGCATTTGCTGCTTTTACAGTACCAGAAACCTATAGAATATGGTTCAAAATTGTTAGAGGAGACAAAAATACAAGTTTGGATGCACTAGATTTTTAAAAAAAGAATGTTGTTACCTTGAAAGTTGAATGTAGTAGGCTGTTGAGTTTTTCCAAGCTTCTTTTGTCATTCAAGGTACAGATGAATGTTGATCGACATGTGTGAAATGTGTTCTTTTGATCTGTTTTTCTTACAACATTCTTGAAAAGCATTGCAGGTGTTTTATTTGTATGCAACTGGTCTTCGAGTGCAAAGTATTGTTGCTCATATGTTGACCGTAATAGCAACTGCAATTCAATGAGAGGATTAGATTTTGTTCCAGAAATTGTTATAGAGACGACTGCAGAACATTTAAAGCTTGAAACTGAAAGAAGAGGTAAAAGTTCTGTAGACCGAAGTACCTGTGCCCTGTCTATGTCAGTGTGGCCATCTTTGATGTCAATTGCAAATTGGGCACCCATTTTTCTGGCACCAACTACCAGCGCAGCTATTGTGCCAGCTGGGTACTCATTTACAGTTGTTAGCAATTGGCTGATAGTTGTACTCGGGATGAATTTGTACTCTTGACAGAGGCGGGGGATGTTTTCAGTGCTGCTTATGTCGGTTAAAATCAAAATGCAATCACAGTCACCTCTGTCATAATCTGTCCTAGGTGCAACTTGGAAATCTGAGATTGAAATAGCTGATCCTGGGACTATTTTAGGCTCATGTTGATACACAAGGTTTCCACTAACATTTAACGTGATTGTCATTTCTGCTTTGTGATCTGTCAGATCAGCACGTAGCATTTCCCGTGTTTTGTTGGCCTTATCCAATGTTGCTTTGTAGACAACAAGGACATCACCCTGGAAGGTGTCTCCAGCTCTTCTTGCATTTAGCTGTTCGATTGAAACAATTCTAGGTTTCTTGACTCTTGTCCTACAAGGAACAAGGATAATGTCAATAAAATGCTAATTTTATATTAGCAACTTGGGCAAATGACGGTTCATTGTAGAACGAAGTACTTTACCATTGTGCTGACTCTTCTTGTGCAATTTGCACCTGTTTGGCTTGTCTTTTTGATACATCTTTTGGTGTCCTGCAAAGAATTGGAACAATGTTATTTGAATATTTGTGATTTGGGCGAATGAGAATGAAGGAATAATACTATGAGCACTTTACCGTTGTACGGATTCTTCTTGTGTGGTTTGTAATTGCTTTGACTGTCTTTTAGTTTCATCCATAGATCTCCTACAAATAATGGATATAGCATTGGAAAAGACATTGCAATGCATAAAGGTGATATAAGGCTATAAGTTCTATAAAGTTGAATTTGTCTATTGTGCAACATGCAATTTTAGGAAAATTGGATTGTGATCAGTCCAATATGCTTCTGATATATAGGTAGAGCATATATTTGTAGCCGTGTTGGACCAAACGTGATCAATGACTGAGTTGCCTATGTTGTGTTGTTGATTCAACATAAATTGTATGTTGTTCTGGTGCATATAACTGTGAAGCATTTTTTTGCTTCTGCTTTCTGAAGACATGTCGACATTAAAATCGCCTAAAATGTACAACATGTTTTCTGAATTTGTGGACCCAATAATTATTTGCAAGATTGCAATTACTTCATCTATGGCAGTTGCAGGTCTTGCATAAATATTACAAACATTGAGTTCATTGTTAGATAGCATTATTGTCAATGTGATAGCTTCAATATTTGAAGTTTTATGTTCTATTGTTTTTGACAAGAGCAAATGTTTCCTGGTTAAAGTTGCTATGCCATGTATGTTATGTATAGAGAAGCTATTAAAATTCTGCAGCAAGGTATTTAGCTCAAAGGGATGCATATGTGTTTCTTGGAGACACAGGATATCAGATTGCATTATGCCATAGTCATTGACAATGTCTTCTGCATGTGCTTTTAAGCTACGAGTGTTCAATGTACATAGGAGCAAATGTGATTTGTTTTTTGAACATGTGTTTAGATTATCAAGTTGCCATTGTGCACATGTCTGAAGACGAGACATTTCTATTTGTATTTTGTCTTTAACTTTGAAGTTTTTTGTGGTTAAAGGTTGTAACAGGAATAATGATTCTACTGATTTTGTTCGTGACAGAGCTGTATAGGTTAGTCCATGCTGTCTAACGCCTGTGGGATCAAAAGCCAAGGCCTCCATTGTTAATCCTTGGGATCGATGAATGGTTCGTGCACATGCTACTTGTACTGGGAATTGTTTTCTAGTTGTAATTTTCTTGTTTATTGTTATTTTCTGGATTGGCCTAGCAATGCGTTGTATAGGCACCCAGTCTTTGTCAATGATAGTAGAATAGCAATGTGCTAGTTTTGTGCGCTGGTGATGTCCAATTGATGGGTCATTAAATTTAATCCAAACAATATCAATAGTGTTTTGTGATGTATATGCTTTAAAAATTCCATCTGAACCGTTGACGAGGCCATCTTGAACATTGTAATTGCCTGCATAAAGCTCAACAAGAATGTTTGGTTTCAAGCATATTTGTGATGGAAGTGTCGTTGTGTGACTATACACTCGTATTGCATTAAGGTCCTCGTTAACTTCATCTATCGCATCCAGCACAACCATTTGGGTTGGAATGATTGATAGCATTTTGTTGTTATGTGCTTGAACGTCTATTTTCCTATAGAAAAGGTGCGGAAGCAATGGATCTAATGGTACAGGACGAAAGCAAATTTTGTTGATATAGTCTATGTCATGAGTTGTCTGAATGCCTACTCGTAGTCTATTAAGAATTGAAATAAATATTTCATCTTTTTGTCTCATGGTAGTCACCAATGAATAGCATTTTATGTGGTCTTTCCAGAAACTATAAGGCATTAATTCAATTGGAGTAGGCCTATTTTCAAAAACCACAGAGTCAAGGACAGGTTGTGCCTGGTAAAGGTCACCACAAAATATGGTATCAAGGTTCCCAAAGTATGTTGTAGGCATTTGCATTATGTCTCGTAGTCTTCTATCAATATACCGTAGAAATGTTGAGCCAACTAATGATATCTCATCTATAAGAAGTATGCACAATTGATCATAGTGCTTTGACATAGTGTCAAGTACTTCAGTGTTCAGTGGCAGGAATTCTGATGTATTAAAAGGTATGTGAAATGCTGAATGTAATGTGAATCCCCCTATGTTATATGCTGCTTTACCTGTATATGCAGTTAATAAGCCCTTGGGTTTGTCTGGATTATTGTCAACAGAATTGCTATACATGCGAATGAGAGCTTGGTAGATGGCTTTTGCTGTAAAAGTCTTTCCTGTTCCAGCTCCTCCAGTCAAAAACAAGTGCAATGGCTTTTGTGGATTTTTCATCTTTTTTATGAGAACATCCTTAACAATTGCTTGTTGTTCTTTATTTAACATTCGTCTTAACTTGTAGTATTCATTGTTATCTATAATCTGTGGGTGCTTTGTAATTTGAAATCCATTCGAGTACGTGGTATTTGGGTTAGAATGACCTATGTTTGGAAGGTCTGTTTGAATGTCATATAGTTCTTTCTGGGAAAGCTTTGCTTGCATTGGCAGGTCAATGAGCTTTTCATCTTCAAGAGACTGAAGATCATTTATAGCTTTGTCAATGTCACCCCATGCGGAGTTTGTGCTGTGGATGAACATTGCACTGTTTGTTTGAATGGTTTGTCCATGGTACATGTATGCATGTTCCCAAGAGTCAAAGTTTTGTTTGAGTGTATGCTCATTAATGGTAAATGGAACATAGAGAACCAATTGCTCTCTACAATGATTCTCTATATCAAAGTGTTTGTTGAAATTGATAAACCGTATAACATTGGGTTTGGCCTTTGGTTCAATTGTAGCAGTGTATTTGTTGTATCTTGAAACAAATTCTGCAAGACATATGTCCACCATTGTTTCAGGGCGTTTTAAATAGTAGTCTATAATAGATTTTGCAAGAACGTTTTCTGATTCATCTGGCTCATTGCTCAATTGTTTAACAGATTTGAGTATAAATGTGCAATCATTGTCAGATCGCGTATCAATGAATATACATTTTCTTGAACTATAATTTAATGGCAATGACAGAACAATATGCGCAGCTTGTTGTGATGACATTTGTTGCAAGTTAAGCATGGCATTTCCAAGTTTACTTACCATTCGTATTGCATCAATATTATCTTGCTTGTGGTCTGTACGTATTCTTTTGAATGCATATGTCATTGACTTGTCTACTTTTGCAATATATGAGCTACAGTACATAGCAGCAGCATATGCATTTAGGACAAATTGTGCATCTGTATTAGCCTTCCAAAGATCTGGAATTTTCCTTGAAAAACTATTGTTCCATATTTGTGATGGTTTTCTTTGTAAGAAAAGTGTAGCCTTGTTTAATGTTGAGCTCAAAGCTTCAATGTATTCATTGTCACTTAAGTTTAATTCTTTTAAGAACATTTGAAAAGTGAATGTTTCGTCATAGTTTGCTTTTTGGAGTTTTGAAAAGATATAAGTGGCATTTGCAGTCATCTCTTCAGTCTTTTGGAGTATTGGTAAAAGTATAGTTGACTTTTGCATTGGTGGGAAAGGGAAATTGTACCTACAAAGTTGTTTTCTTGATCTCTTGCATTTCTTTGTATGATGGTGTTTGTGTAGCATTGCCAAAGGAGGTTCCAAATTTTCAGTGTTACAGGTAATATACTTATCAACAAAAGCTATGACGTCCGTGTTGTTATTTTCTGTGTAGATTGGTGCATTTTTAACCCATATGAGGAAATGATCATGTTCATTTCCTCGATTTTGGAACTCAGTGACTGAGAAGTAATCAATGACATTTCCAAAGAAAGAGTCATCAGTAAGAATTTTTTTATTGCATTGATTCTATGTTTATAGTAATGTGCACAAGTGATAGGATCTTTCTTGATTAGTTCAAAATTGTCAATGTGTGTTGGGTGATTAGATTCTTGAAAATTTTGTGCTGATTGGTGTAGATTGTGCAGCTCTTGTAATGTTTGAATTAGTGGATCCCAATTTTGCTCAGCACTAGAGAAAGTGATGAAAAATGTTGGTGGTCCTAGTTGTCGAATCATAGCAAATACATTTTTCTTAAGTTGTTGTGAATAGTCTGGAGAGATTCTTATTCTTTTGAAATCAACATATCCAATATCTGATTTAAGAATTTTTTCTAGGTTTGGTTTGTGTTTAACGTCTTTCACAAATAGCTTTCACCCTTTTAACTGGCCCTTGCAGATTCTTACTGTCATTGTAGACAGTACTTGTTGTATTAGTAGCTTTATAGCTTTGAAAAAAATGTTTGTTGTATGATATGCAAATTGTCTTTGTGACTGTAAGAGCTCCCAGCGTACTATTTTCTGATACGTAAAGCCTTTTACAATGTCATTATCACGTGGTTTGCCAAAGAATAAAGTTGGGAAATTCATTTCTTCAGCATAGATGTCCTTAAATATTCCAATTGGATACTTGTGCTCTGCAGGTGCAACTTCAATAATCTTGTCCTCCATGTTATGGATACTTCTAGACTCAGTGAATCCATGTATCAATGTTTCTGATGGGTTTTCATTTTCCATTTCACTGTCTGATTCTGTTTCACTTGTATTTTGTGGACTATTGTCTTCGTTTTCTTTAGTGCATTGGAGAACTTCTTGCCAATCTTGGTTTATGTGGACTCCGTGCATTTTGTATAATGGTGTCCTTGTTAATTGAGTCAAAGCTTGCATGATGACATTTGGGTGCACCATGCCTTTTTGAAATGCATTTTTGTATTTTAAGCGTCTTTTCAATGAAACAACAATTGTTTGTGTGTTGTTAATTGATTGTGGTAATGCTCTCTGTACAATGTTCATGTCAATAGGGACATTTATAATAGAACCTGTTAGGCCTATTTGAGACCTTTTGAACCCTGGTTCCCAAATGCAATGTAGTGCAGTTCTAAGTGGAACAGAGTTGTTCTTCTAGATGAGGTTGAAATTTGCACATGGTACAATGGTTTTTGTTAGTTCTTATTTTACGTGGTGGCATACTTTTGGAATAATTGGACTGTTTCAGTACCAAGTGGCATACATTGCATATGGGATCTGTGGATATCAAGCCCTGGGTTCACAGCACCATCTGGTCTGAGATGGTCAAGTCTGCTAATTCTCCCAGTGTCAGCCCTGGTTCTGCAGTTCTTAGAAGCGGCTCAAAATGTCCAACCAAAGGGTTTGTATCATGGAACAATATAGAGACTGATTTTGTATATCCAGAATCATTGAAATCTAAGTACTTTCTTGAAGTTGTCAATGACCAAAGGCTTATCTGTATTTTTAACCACTTGGATATCTAGTGAATGCAAAACAAGTCACCCCACAATCCACGTTTTCTATGGTCTATGCATGGGCTTGCAGACAATCACATCTTGCGGAAGTATGTTTCTTGATCATGTACTTTGTGCAATGTATATAGAGTACCAAGATTTAGTTCATTGTTGTATGATTTAATTGCTTCTTTGTCCTTTTTTTCAAAGCAAGCCAGGAAATAATCTATAGCTCCATTGCATAATTGAGTTGAGGTGTACTGGTTGTTAAGTAGCACTTGAAGCAAATCAAACAAACAATCGCCAACATTGTATGCAAATGTGCTTAATCTACAAAGGCCTTCAGATCTAAGGACATCGTCAATGTTTGATATTTGAGGATACTTTGGGCATAGTTTTTTTATTTAATGTGAACTTATGGGCTGTTTTGAAGTTATGTTTTGTGTTTCAATTTCTAACAATGGTTCAAAGTGTCCACTTAAAGAATTCATGTCATGAAATAGTATAGAGACTGATTCTTTGTAATCAGAACTATTGAACTGTAAGTACCTTCTTGTTGTTGTTCTTGACCAAGGGGATATTTGTATATTCAACCATTTGGATATCCAGTGAATGCAAAATAGGTCACCCCACAATCCACTTTTTGTGCAATCTGCTTGTGGCTTTGCAGATAATCACATTTTGCAGAAATATGTTTGTGGATCATGTACTTTGTGCAATGTATATAGAGTATCAGGGTCTAGTTCATAGTTGTATGATTTTATTGCTTCTTTGTCCTTGTTTTGAAGGAAATTCAAGAAGTAATCTATAGATCCATTTCGTAATTGAATTGATGTGTAACGATTATTAAGCAATAGCTATAATGAGTCAAACAAACAATCACCAACATTGTATGCAAAAGAACTCAATCTACAAAGTCCCTCGCTCTTAAGCACGTAGTCAATGTTTGATATTTGGGGACGCTTTGTTAACTCATAAGTGTTAACGTCTATCATTTTCTTTGTTTTTCGTGTAACCTAATGTATTTGGGAATAGCAAATGTTGGATATGAATAGCATCAAACGCTAGTATCTAGATTACAAAATCTATAATTGTTAACATTGTCGCCTATGTGCTTTTACTCAATAGCATTTGATAGTATGAATCATGTTGTTGAGGATCTTGGAAGTTAATAATATCTATATATGTTGGAAAATGGATCTTGAGTAGTATCAGAAGCTTATGTAACATACCATACAACAAACAATTTAATAGAAGCACAAGGGGAAAATAGTATTAATTCTTCAACTTGACCTTGTTATCCATTGTCCCCCAGCAGGATTGTATGTACTTATTCCTGTTACATTGCCAAAGTGGATAAATGAGTACAATGCATGATGTATACTTTTAGTGCCACAGACACAAAACAATATTTTCAGGTAGCTTTGTTTACATGCAACAATTGGTCGACAAGAATCTTTTTTGCTCACATTGTCAATCTCAGTCTATGGTATTTAAATGTTTTGTGTTATTGGATTCCTTTGTTGCTATGCACTTCCAAGCGACTGATTTTTTTTCAAAGAACAAATGATTTTAAAAGCTATTCAGATAAACATGAATCAAGTGGCATGTAGAGAATAGTTTGACAAATCTTTTCTATTTATAGAAAATCAGGGAAATGCAAAAGCATTGTTTGATCAAAGAAGATCTATGGCTTTTCTTATTTGTGGGAATAGCTTTTAAAATCATGTGTGTTTAAAAAATTTGAGGGAAATGCAAAGGCATAGGTCCATTGAGCAAAAGTGAAGGCATAGATTGATTAAATAATTAAAAAAAGAGATTGAAACTCAGAGGTGCAGGCACACAGTGCATAGATGCAAAGAAAATGCATTAAATAGCATGTGGGTCGATGAGAAACTGCTGGAATGGCTTGGTGCACATGTATAGCCAGGTTGCTTTGTCCATTTGTTATAGACTCAAGTTAGCTGTTAACCATGACTATTACTCTGTGCATATTGTTTTTCTATTCTAGAAGTCTTTGTTCTGGGAGAGTTTATAGCGATTGAGCAGACTCTGTTATAGTTACAGTATCCAGAACTAGAAACGAGTTACTTGAGGCAATAAATAACTTCTTTCCTCAGTTTTCTTTTACTTTAGAGGTCTAAAGCACATAGTGAAATTGGAAATGTGAGCAAAAAAAAAACTGTGGTTAATGTCATTTTGCATGCAAGCAAGACCATGGAAAAATATTGCACCATGTCTATAAGTGACGCAATACATCATTCATTGTACTCATGTGCCATGTCAGCTTTTGAAATTAACTTTGTAGGCTTTTATTTGTAAAACAGGAAGAATAAATGTACGTTAACTTGCAAGCTACATAGCAACTTGCCACAGCTATAAACAGTCCTATGAAAAAAATTTCCTTATATGCATATAGGTAAAAACCAGTTGACATAAAACAAAGACTTATGACTCTAAACGCTATTTGAAACTGTAAATGGTGTTTGAAAATTGCATGCTAGTAGTTCATTCTATTCTATGGATATTGTATAGAGGAAGTATAACATATTAACACATAAGCAAAACCTGTTCTATTGCTCAAAGACAAATTACTATTGCAATTGTGGATAATGCATTTTCCTGGTTGTATATGTGGAAACAGCCCTCTAAATCATTAATGTTCAAAGAAATGAGAAATACAAGATGACAAAATGAATACATGGAAAAGAACTTTATGCAGTTATTATATTGAAGAATTTCAATTGCATTTCAAGAAAAGCAAAAAGACAATTTGGAAAACTGACCTTCTAATCTGCTATCGAATGATCAAGTATACTTGTAGAAATGTACAAATTGTGATAGGGATAAGCAATTTTTCCTAGTGTTGTTTGTGCGTGGTTGTTTAAATACAGTTGAAAGCATTGATCCCTGTCACAAGGACAAATTAGGCAAATGAGCACAGTGAGTGACATATACTATGCTATTTATAAAAAGAAAACAAAATTCGTATGTAGATTCATTTGAACGAAAAACAATCCAAGTAAGAACTTTTGTTCCTTAAAATGCAAATTGCTTTTTTATAATTTTTAAATACTTATTGCTATTTGTGTACCCTACAATATAGAACATTTTTTTGCATATGCATGCACCAGGGTAATTATGTTATTGCAATGGTGGCATAAGCTCTTTAAGAGCAATCAATGGAATAGATCCCATATTTGCTTAAGCGCCTAAAAAGTGTAAATAGGTCACAACAACTAATCAATACTAAGCCAAAAAACAATAGAGACTTGTGCTAGCACTGTTAAGTTATGGTAAAAACAATTTCTAGCTATTGTTTAATGCCAAACTAGCTATCACTTAATAGTGAAAGCGACATAAATATTGATTTTCTAACTAAATGGGGTCATTTCATTTCCATATGCATAAGTTTTTTTTTGTACCGTTATGTAGCACTTACTATTACTTGTGCAATGAAGTCACATGCAAGTAGAATTCATAACTCATGGCATTTAGATACACCCAAGGAGAAAAACAAACCAAGGTTGTTGGCATCCTGATAAGAAAGATGATGCGATACATCCAATTAATGTATGGCACAACATCTTATTTAATGAAGATGATTTGGATAGGAATGTTACAAATCAGAATCCTTATTGGTGTCTGAGTAATCCTCTTTTTCAAGACTTTTCAAGGAGATTGCATGCCAATACTATCAGTGAATAAGTGAAATCATATCTTTTAATTGACTTTGTTTGATTGGTCAAATGTGCACAAGGATAGTTATAATTATTTGTTTGTTTTAATTATTATGTATATAAATACTATTCAACAGTTATCTAATTAATTAGATATGAAATGACAAAAGGAAAAAGAAAATTAATTAATTAAGATAATTTGATTCATTAATTAATAAATTGAATTATCGTGTAAAAGTACAAAAATTAGAAGTTGCGAAAAAAACCTCTTTGCTTTATGCTTTAATGACATCGAGAGAGATGAAAGCAATTGTGGAGTTTAAGCTTATATCTGTAAATTGCATTTGCCTGACAGTTTGTAAAGTGCTTTTAACACATTGCCCTCATATTGTTTATAAGGTCCTATTATGGGACATGCTAACAGATGCTTGTCCAAGGGACTAGTCTCTGAAGAATAGCATAGGCTGAGCACTATGAAACCCAATGTGCTTATGGACATTAAAATAAAAGAAAACTGATGAAAGAAACTATTTATTGCCTGGAGTAGCTTGTCTGCAAGTGCCCTTTTTTGGAACCATGACAACCTTTGCCCTGTCACTGTAAACTCTTTCATAGAAAAGACATATCAACACACACATATATGTATACATATGTATATATATGTACAGTTACATCCATGTAAAGGTAGATTAATGCATCTATGGACATAAACATATATGCATCCATATGATTACATGCATATACACATAGATGCATCTACACACACATACATATATGCATAGATATATCTAGAGTCACATGCATACATGCATATATGCATCTACAAATGTCTACATAGATATGCACATAGGTTAATGCATATGCGCATAGAAACATGCATACATACATACATGCACTGACACATTAAGCAGAAAGTGATTGTGATAGTGAACTAAAGCGCTATGAAACAGAGCCCCACGATGCACTTGAATGGAAAGGAACTGTGTAGAGTAACAAATTATCATCTCAAGTAACTTGTTTCTAGGTCTGGGGCCTGCAACCGTAAGATCTCTTGCTTAGTGGCTACAAACTCTTCCTCAAAACAAGAGCTTAGAAAACACAAAAAACAACACACACAAAGTAATAGAAATGCATACCAAGTAACTTAACTCTATATTAAATGACCAAAGTACCCTGGCCATGCGTGGCCTCCAAGCGATTGCATCGTCTTCACCTCAAGCCAGATGCCATTCAATGCATTTAATTTTTATTCATGCATCCCGTACGCCTACCCGCCAATTTGATAAACTATGCCTTTGCTTAATTTTAATTAATCAATTTATGCGCTCGCAATTTCGTGATATTTTAATGCATTTAATCTGCATTCATGGATTACGTACCTCTAGCTGCCACCTTTTAAACTATGCCTTTGCTTAAATTTATTTAATCAATTTATGCGTTCGCATTTTCCCAAATTTTTAAAATGAAAATGATTTATAAAGCTACTCAAACGAATAGAAAAATAGATAAATGCTAATTTTCCAATATATAAAATAGCTCTCCAAATTCAAACTATACAAAAAAAAGCAATATATTAAATGGTGAAATGTGATTGGTTCATGCTGCCAGTTAAATGCATTCCAAGCGAATGCATAAGTATTTATGCCTACCAATAGGAACTAATAAAAGCATTTCAACCAAATGCATAAGTATTCTTGCCTTGACACTAGGAGCCAATAAAGTTGTCACTATAGATAAACAGTTTATCCAAGTGAGTGCTATTAGGTTTGTTATCTTCAATTTCAAACTCCTTTGATGTTAATGCATTTTCTTTGGTGGTAGAATATGGAGATTCCTTTTTTAATGAGAGTCTAGAAGAAGATGACATATACAAATAAATTTAAGCAAAGACATAGGCTAGAAAACTGACAGCTTCTATCAATAGAAAGGAGACGTTTACAGTGACAGAGCAAAAGCTCTTGTGCTCGTTGAATGAAAACCAAGAGACAAGTTACTCAAGGCAACAAATTGCTACTTTTATCTATTTTGCTTCATTTTATCCCAAAAATGCAAGTTGGGTTTCACAATGCATGAAAACACATCTGTGCAAATAACTGCCAAAATTATAATTACAATGGATGACAATGATAGTGTAATGGATACTAATAGTCCAAACATCAAAATACACCAGCCAGTTTATTTTTAGATTCAATGGAAACAAGTATCAATTGGAAACAGATTAACCTAGCAATCTATTTATCATAGGTTCTTGAATTCCAAATGCACAAGTGCAAACATGGTTCCCTACAGGCTTTTGCTATGCATTTTAACTATATTGTTGTTTTGCATCGAGCGTAAAGAACCACTGCAACTATGGTTTCTAAACAGATTTAAATCAATAAATGTAAGTCAAAAAATGTTTCCAATTACACTTAATACTTGAATCACAAAGCATCATTGCTTCAAGCTATAGCAAAAGTGCAGACAGGGACACACAAGCAAATTCAACAATGACATCATCAAACAAGGATTTGTTTGCCATTACTATGACTAACTATTGAACTTAATTGATTCATCAGTTAAATAGCTTGATTCATTATTGACCTAACTTGTTTCAAAGCTATCTTGTTAAACTGATTAGTTAATTTCATTAATGAGTAAAAGATAGAATTGACTTAATTTGCACAAGCTAACTGTAAGATTGACTTGTTCGTTAATTGAGATTGATTAATGGTTCAGAGATAGATGGGACAAATTAAATTGTCATGAGCAAAATGTGGGGTGGGCTTATTGGCTGCTACGCCACATATACTATGACATTTGAGCTTTCATGAAAATAATAGCGAAATCAATAGAATAAACAGATGGCTTCAACATAGACAAAGGGATACAATTAATTTGGACAACTATAGGCTATTGAATATTTGTAGCATAAGAAACAAAAAGGAAGATATTGCCGAAGATTTTGCAATTTCGGTTTACAATTGTGTTTGCTTCCTTGTCTATAAAGCCTTTTCAAGAAGTTCCTTTTTTTTTGCATATGAATGGCCATGATTGGTTTAATTGATTAGGTGTACAAAGATGTTTTATAATTAACTATAATTAACTATTCATCTAAGCTTGTACGTATCCATGTATGCAACTGCGTATACATGCGTCCATGTTTTTTTGGATGTGCCACTCTAGCCTTGTACCAATTTACTTTGTTATATGGATATCGCATATAGTAACACTAATAAGCTCTTTCACTGTACATAGCAGTTGTTTTTGTAAATGCCAGATTGAGCTTATATGTATCAGGACACATATATACTCACGCTAAAAACTACTGAATTATGATCTTTACTATCCCATTTTCGTAGACACGTTACTATTGCAATCAAATGTGTAAAGCATTTGTGTCGAAAGAAATTAGATAAAGGAATGGCAATATGTTAGACAACCTTGTCTTATGCCTTCATAGCAGTTTTTTCATTGCATTTCAAGTAAACCAGAAACTATAATTTTATTCATATTATTTCATCCATCGCATTTACAACTTTTCCAATAATTGGCTATGACCAACCGTGGAACACAATTAATTCATCAGCCAATTAGCTTGATTGATCACTGAATTAACTTGTTTGAAAGCTATCATGTTAAGCCAAGTAGCTAATATGCCACATTCAGTATGACATTTGAGTTTCAAATAAGTATCATGCACAAAGATCTGTTATCATGTTAAAGCCATGTAAACATAGATGTTCCAATGCCATGGGACCATTTTATTTCCATTTGTCCAAGTCCATTTCATTCCATTATCAAGAACTAATAATTAAATGTTTAAACGAGGTACATGGAACCAAAAAATGCAAATAGGGTTTCAACAATGACATAATCTAACAAGCATTTGTTTGCTATCACTATGATTCATGATAGAATTGACTTAATTTGCATGAGTCAAGTGCAACATTGACTTGTTTGTTAATTGACTTTGATTAATGGTTTAGAAACGGATGAGACAAATTAAATTGTCATCAATAGAATGTAAGATGGACTTATTAGCTGCTACGCCACATATACTATGACACTTGAGCTTTCATGAAATCACCCCACACCAGTTCAATCAAATAATGGAAGGGTTATTCAATGGCTTCACGTATGGTTCCCCTGCCATTGCAATGAGGGCAGAAAAGTAAAGAAATAAAATGTAAAGAGTGAATCTGATTAGGATGTTGAAAGACTTGTTAAATGAGAAATGGAAACTAAAACATTGAATTTGAGTTTCCATTATCTTTTTTTGTTTAATTCTTGATTACTGTTTTGTTAAACTGTATATTGTAAAACACATGGTGTTGTAAAAACAACAACTCACTAACAGTTGTAATACACAAGGTGTTGTAAAGTATTTTGTATTACTCATGATTAGTTTTTATTGGAATTATTTTGTATTGCTATAATTACTTTATTACTTTCTATTACTGTATTTGAGTATGGACATTTCAAGGTGAAGAACATGAGACATATGCAATGCAATATCACAGGTTTAATTACCAAGGTATGAATGAGCAAGAACTTTTTAGTAGATAGAGGTCATGAACGTTGAACTAATAGTATGACAGTCACCAGAACATTTAAGTAAACCTATGCTCAATACTCTCTTTTCCATTATCAATTGTATTCCCAATTTCATCCATGAAGAATATCCTCAAAGATATAGAATACATGGATGCACAAGCTAGAGAAGTTCTTCATGGATCAAAGATATGGAATTCATTGATGAAAGAAATGGAAATCATGGATCAAAGTGATGGCTAATAGCAGGATCTACAAGTTGACAAAGTTCTTCATGGACGAAATTGGGAATAAAATTGATAATGGAAAAGGGAGTCTACACCATAGGTTTACTTAAATATTGTGGTGACTGTCCTACTATTGGTTCAATGTTCATGACCTTCATCTACTCAAAGGTTCTTGCTTGTTTATCATGTAATATAGATTTTAGTGACTAGAGATGAATTGTGATTACTTTGAGCGTTTCATTTTTTGTTATTTTGTAGATCTGTGTAGTCACAGGAGATGTTGTTGCTGCAGAGTCAAGGCCTGGGACCAAGCTACTTGATACATGTACCCATACAATATGACATTTAAGATTCAAGTAAGTCTCATGCACGCAAATCTGCTATCATGGTAAAGGCATGCAAACCCTAATGTTCCAATTCCATGGGGTCATTCTATTTCCATTTGTCCAAGTTCACTTCATTCCATTATCAAGAACCAATAATTAAATGTTTAAACAAGGTGCATGCAAACAACAATGCAAGTAGGGTTTCATAGTGCTTTAAGACATTGCTATACTGTGATTATAAATTCATATTGTAAGCTACTTCTAGTATTATTTATTCGAGCTTCTTGTTGAAATGCAAAGATTTCATCTGCGTTTGATAGGTATTATGTAGAAATGCTCTTGTCCATTTTACTTCATGCATGTGAGCCCTGTAAGGTCTATATATTATTGACTACTGCAAAGTGGTCTCATAAAAAGGGCTTTGGAACCAAAATTATCTAAACACGTGTAATAATGATAGCATTTGAACTACGAGTGAACAGTGTGTTGCTTTGAGCTTTTCCATTGTCATCAAAGCATAAAGGGTAAAAGGGTTTCTGTTAAAATTTGTGGTTGTTGTCCTCATAGGCATAAACTCGTATTTTAAACTGCTTTTTTACTTCATGCATGTGAGTCAACAGTGTGTTGCTTTTAGCTATTTCGTTGTCGTCAAAGCATAAAGGATAAAGGGGTTCTGTTAAAAGTCATGGTTGTTGTCCCCGTAGGCATAAATCCGTATATTAAACTACTTTTAGTATTATCTATTCAAATTTCTTGTTGAAATGCAAAGGTTTCATCTGCGTTTGATAAGTATTATGCATAAATCCTCTTGTTCATTTTACTTCATGCATATGAGCCCTATAGAGTTTGTATTTTTTAAATTGTTGCAAAGTGGTCACATAAAAAGGACTTTGGAACCAAAATTATGTCAACGTGTGCGATAATGAGAGCTTTTCAATAATCAATCAACAGTGTGTTGCTTTGAGCTTTTCCGTTGCCATGAAAGCATAAAGCATAGAGGGATTCTGTTAAAAGCCGTGGTTGTTGTCCTCATAGGAATAAATGCAAACAATGGAAGCATAAAGAATGCAGTAGAAACCTTTTTCCTGCCAACAAGCATAAAAATTTTGTTAGATGTAGTCGTTACTATTTTTGTATCTTGGGGTTATAAAAAACTATGTCAAGAAATGTTGTAGAATCCAAATTACAATGTTGCCATAGAGCAGTTAAGTAATATTGCTTTTCACTTTTTAGCCTGTCCGATACAAAAAATGCAAGTAGGGTTTCATAGTGCTTTAAGGAAATTGTATACTTTGATTATAAATATGTATTTTAAACTACTTTTAGTATTGTTTACTCAAATTTTTTTGTTGAAATGTGAATGTTTCATCTGCGTTTGATATGAATTATTGTTTATAAGATGTTGTGACATACATTAATTGGATGTATCTCATCATCTTTCTTATCAGGATGCTAACAACCTTGATTTGTATTTGTCCTTGAATGTATCTGGATGCTATGAACTATGAACTCTACTTGCATATCGCTTGGTTGTACAAGTAATAGTAAGCGCTACAGAATGGTAGAAATCACAACTCATAGCATTCATATACACCCATGCACAAATACATGGTATTGAACACATTAACACACACATGGTTTTCCAAGGAATAGTTTGTTAATTGCCTTTGATTAATAGTTCAAATGCACACAAAGCTAATTGCAATCATTTCTTTCTTTGAATTGCCAGGTACTTAAAGGCTAACTAGCAATTGCCTAATTATTTAGATATGGGACAATACAAGGATGAATAAGGAAATATGAACTTGCCTAAATCATCATGAATGATAGAGCTATTTGGTAAAATGCTACATATACTGTGACATTTAAGCTTCAAAGACTGCCAAGGAACAACAAAAGCTTCAGAACTCTCAGTTAACATGTAAAGGGCCGAGAAAAATTGATCTGCTAACTGAATGGGGTCATTTTACTTCAATTATTTAGCACTTATTCTTAATTGTTTAATCACAATATGACTGGATGGCTAGCAGACACAATCCACAAAAAAGCATTTAAAGCAAATGCAACAGTAATCTGTTATATACATACATACATACATGGCAACATAGATACATGCATTCATATATACATAATTACATGCACACATATATACATGCAAACCTATATGCATGGATGCATACAAAGACTATGTTTCATGGGATTACTGAAGAGTTAAGTTGCTTTCTATATGCTTCCATATTTTGCATGTGTGCCTATGAGGACAATAATCACAATATTTGATAGTATTCCTCTATCCAAGTGATGACAACTCATTAGTTCCAAAGCTCTCTCTATAGGACAGTTGTACATTGCCTATAAGACTCAGATGAATCCTTCGTATTTCAAGGAAAGATTTAAATCAATAACACTTAAAATCATCTAAACTATGACCTTACAATCAAAGTATCCAAATGCATTGCAACAATGTGAAACCCAAGTTCCATTTAAGATGTACAATGAGAGTAAATAGAAGGGAAAATGCATTTGCTTTAAAGTTTGTACAGCAATTTCAACAGGTTGTCTAGCCTTTGTCCAAAATATGGTTTTCTATCAGCATAGTCCTTCAACCTTCTTTAGGTCTAACTGCTACTTTGTTAATTGACTTTGATTGAAAGATCAAAATGTGAAATGTGGCCAAGGATAATTATAGACAGCTGTACGTTGCCTCCAAGTTTCAGATGAATTCTTGATATTTCAAGGAAAGGTTTGAATCGATAACACTTAAAATGATTTAAACTATGATTTTACAATCAAAGTATCCAAATGCATTGCAACAATGCAAAACCCAACTTCCATTTAAGATGTACTATGAAAGCAAACAGAAGGAAAAATGCATTTGCTTCAAAGTTTCTAAAGCAATTTCAACAAATTGTCTAGCCATTGTCCAAAATTTGTTTTTCTACCAGCATAGTCCTTGAACCTTCTGTAGGTCTAACTGCTACTTTGTTAATTGACTTTGATTGAAAGGCCAAAATGTAAAATGTGGCCAAGGATAATTATACTTATTTATCTGTTTTAATTGTTATATATTTAAAGATTGATTAGCAATCCAAACAGCCTCACCTCTAGTCAGATGCCATTAAATGCATTGATTTTGCATTAATGAATTATGCACCTTTAGCTAGTAGTTTTAATCAAAGTATGCATATGGATTCAGAATCAAACTCTCAAAATTTGAAAAGGTTAAATTTTTGAAATGAAGATATACTTTTGAACCCCAACTGCTTAATTTTTATGAACCATATAGCATATGCCACTCACAATATCCATTTGCAAAGATTGTCCTTGTAACAAAAAGCAACGATATGATTACAAGTACAATCAATATAGTGAGAATCTTGAATAAACCTTTTTCTCTGTCTACTATATGCAATTGTAAACAAAAGAGAAGGTTCATTCTAGAAACTCACCTTGCACTACTTGCTTGAAGAATTTGCCATAGCTGGACTGCAACACGACCTCTTTTTCTTCCAACCAAAAAGCATTGCACCATGTGAAAAGCTTTCATTAGAAAACAAAAACCATGTCTTTGTTTTTTCTAAAAGAATAACAATATACAATACTCCTACTGCGATGGATACTAATAGCAAAAACCATTTAAACACTACCGAGCATTTTTCCATATTAAAGAGACACAAGTATAAATGCAGACAAGATTAACTACACAAACTAATTGCGACAGGTTATTGGACCACAAATCTTCTAGCAATGAATTTGATTGCTCTATTGCATGAAGCCTAAAACTGTTCTATGAAGCAATATTACTTAACTGCTCTATGGCAACATTGTAATTTGGATTCTACAACATTTTTGACATAGTTTTTTATAACCCCAAGATACAAGAACAGTAACAACGACATCTGACAGAATTTTTATGCTTGCCGACAGGGAAAAGGTCTCTACTGCATTCTTTATGCTCCCATTATTTGCATTTATGACTACAAGGACAACAACCACGACTTTTAACAGAATCCCTCTATCCTTTATGCTTTCATGACAATGGAAAAGCTCAAAGCAACACACTCTCAACTCATTGTTGAAAAGCTCTCATTATCGCACACGTTGACATAATTTTGGTTCCAAAGCCCTCTTTATGGGACCACTGTGCAGCAATCAAAAAGACACAAACTCTACAGGGCTCACATGCATGAAGCAAAATGAACAAGAGGATTTCTACATAATACCTATGAAACGCAGATGAAACCTTCACATTTCAAAAATTTGAATAGATAATACTAAAAGTAGTTTAATATACAAATTTATGCCTACGAGGACAACAACCATGACTTTTAACAGAACCCCTCTATCCTTTGTGCTTTGATGACAACGGAAAAGATCAAAGCAACACACTGTTGACTCACATGCATGAAGTAAAATGAACAAGAGGATTTCTACATAATTCCTATCAAACATAGATGAAACCTTTGCATTTCAACAAGAAATTCAAATAAACAATACTAAAAGTAGTTTAAAATACGAATTTATAATCAAAGTATACAATTGCCTTAAAGCACTATGAAACCCTACTTGCATTTCTTGTATCAAACAGACTAAAAAGCGAAAAGCAATACTACTTAACTGCTCCATGGCAACATTGTAATTTGGACTCTACAACATTTTTGACATAGTTTTTTATAACCCCAAGATACAAAACAGTAACGACGACATCTGACACAATTTTTATGCTTGCCGGGAGGTAAAAGGTTTCTACTGCATTCTTTATGCTCCCATTGTTTGCATTTATGCCTACGAGGACAACATCCACGACTTTTAACAGAATCCCTCTATCCTTTATGCTTTCATGACAACGACAAAGCTCAAAGCAACACATTGTCGACTCATTGTTGAAAAGCTCTCATTATCGCACATGTTGACATAATTTTGGTTCCAAAGCCCTCTCTATGGGACCACTTTGCAACAATAAAAAAAATACAAACTCTACAGGCCTCACATGCATGAAGCAAAATGAACAACAACCACGACTTTTAATAGAACCCCTCTATCCTTTATGCTTTGATGACAACAGAAAAGCTCAAAGCAACACACTATCGACTCACATGCATGAAGTAAAATGAACAAGAGGATTTTTACATAATTCCTATCAAACGCAGATGAAACCTTGGCATTTCAACAAGAAATTCGAATGAACAATACTAACAGTAGTTTAAAATATGAATTTATAATCCAAGTATACAAATGCCAAATACACTAAAAAATGAAAAGTTACCTCCTCTGCGTCAAGCAATTCGTCTCTCACTGTCCAGCATTTTAATGTATCGAAACTCTGAAAATTACCAAATTATCACCTCAAATAACTTGTTTCTGGGTTTGGACTCTGCAACTATAACATATCCTGCTCAGTCGCTAAAACTCTCCCTTAGAACACCGCTTACAGAAGAAAAAAATAACACACGCAAAGTAATAGAAATGCATACCAAGTAACTTAACTCTATATTAAATGACCAAAGTACCCTGGCCACGCGTGGCCTCCAAGCGATTCCACTGCCTTCACCTCGAGCCAAATGTCATTCAATGCATTTAATTTTTATTCATGCACCCCGTACGCCTACCCGCCAGTTTGATAAACTATGCCTTTGCTTAATTTTAATTAATCAATTTATGCGGTCGCAGTTTCGTGATATTTTAATGCATTTAATCTGCATTCATGGATTACGTACCTCTAACCGCCACCTTTTAAACTATGCCTTTGCTTAAATTTATTTAATCAATTTATGCGTTCGCATTTTTCTGATTTTTTAAAATGAAAATGATTTATAAAGCTACTCGGACGAATAGAAAATTAGATAAATGCTAATTTTCCAATATATAAAATAGCTCTCCAAATTCAAACTATACAAAAAAAGCAATATATTAAATGGTGAAATGTGATTGGTTCATGCTGCCGGTTAAATGCATTCCGGGTGAATGCATAAGTATACCTGCCTACTGGCAGGAACTAATAAAGGCAGCCTAAATAAAAGAACGGCGTGGAAAATGACAATAAAACCGAGGTGAAAAAGGAAAAGCAGATGTGAAAAACGAAGGGGAAAACATGAACAGGCGGTGAAGATTAAGCTTCCTAAAGTTCATATAGGATTACGTCAAACAAGCGTTAACATTACATCCACAAAAATAAAGGAATAAAAGTCGCGAACTGTTAAAAACATCAGATGTTGATCGACGGCTACGGATGTTTGAACCGTATTGCATCCTCTCTCGATCAATGTGCACCATGGATGGACAAAATCAGCCTGTTATTCCTATTATTCTCAAATAGGACACGCCTTCGGTGTAAATATATCTTTGTGTTTTTATGGAAAAAAAAAATTATATATAACTTTTTTAATAAATAATATTCAAAATATAAATTATCAATAATCTGATTTATTAATATCTTTTAACTCTTATTTTGATAGACTAATATTTTTTTTGGAGTTATTGTAATATTCATGATCCTATTTTAAAAGAGTCACAACTAAATACTAATTTTTAGGAGAAGTTCAAATTTTAATTTTAGTAGGAAGAATGTTTAAATTTTTAATTTTCATCACAAATAAATGATGTGATTGGTCTATTGACTTCAATTCTTTGTTTGTTTACCACAACAAGTAAAATTATAACCATTTGAAAAAATAGAACAAAAATTATAATGAAATGAAGAGAAAGGGGCCAAAATTCTTTGTTTGTTTATCACTTAAGAGAAAAAGAATTAAAATTATAGTCATAATTTCAAAAATGTATATATAATTTAATAATAGTTTAAAATTATACAAATTGAAATAAAACGGGATCACTTAAACCACTAATTCCAATTAATTTATTTGGGGACTTTTAGTTGTTTGGAAGTGGTGTGCATCTCCAACATGCATGGAATTAAATATTGAAAGAAAAAAATTCAAGGGTTACATGTATCTATGTCAATATTTTGCATGAACTTGAATGTTTGACATGTATATATGTAGGTCAATATTTATATGTTTTTCAAAAACCTTATTTTTAATGGATTATCTAGGTTAATTATTATATTAGATATAGAGTGAGCTCCAAAAAAAAATACATACAGTTCAAAAATGCAATACTACTAGGAGAACCCTTTTTTATCCCTTATATTGTATATCCCTCACAGAATAGCAAACTTTTGCCCCCCTGTTTTACTTTTACATTATATATATCAGTATCCCCTTATCAGTCCTAACTACAAGCTGCCACACCATTGTTTCACATGCCCTTGCTAATCGGTATATATACAGAAAACAAAAATGCATATCAACAACAAAATGTATCAAGTATTAATAGACCTCCTGCCATTTTGTACCGTGCTCTTCATGCCCAACAAAGTTTTAGTTGTAGCTAGTTCTTCCTTGGAAAAATCTTCAACCCTAATTAGACCTAGATCACTTGTGTTAGGACCCTCCTTACATGTTTTCTCATTGAATTATTTTTGAAACATTTCCAAAGCTTTCAAGAAGACCTTTGTACTAGGTTGTCCCACCTACCAAGTGTGACCATACCAGACCTCATGCAAGTTGATCCTTAAGGTGCCATCTTCCAACAGTTTGAGAAACTTGAGTTTGGAGACTTTAACTATAAGAGAAACCTGCAATGCAATATTGTATAGAGTGAGTCTTTTAACAAACTCAGTAAGTGCCCTCCCGATTCCATTAAATTTCTCATCATTCCTTTCTTTCCATATTACCCAGAGAATTTCAATTGAAAAACACAGTCAAAACAAAGAGAGTTCTTTACCAATTTTACTATCCTTCATTAAAAGAATTTTGTCAATTATGAGTTTATTACTAGCATCCCCAATATATTGTTTTTCACAAAGATATTTCCACACCTCTTTTGCATAGAGACAATAATAAAAATGTGATTTATTATTTCAGGCACCCTGCATAGGCTACAAATTTCAATGTCCTCGGGGTTAAATTTGATTGGAAGCTTCTGAAAACTTAGAAGCCATCTAAAGTAGGCCTTCTTAGGTCAAATTTGCTTGCCCGGTTATTTCTAAATACCTTGGACTAGTAATTTTTGCTTAGCCTAATTCCCTAGGCTTTGTTTACATGATCATTTATCTCTCGTTGATTGGCAAGAGTGTTATAAATTATTTTGGCATTTATATTCGTGAGCTTGTTTCCATCCTTCCATTGAAACTCAAGGAATCAATTTGTACTATATTTACATTCCACTGGAAGGTTTATTTCTTTACATGCTTCTTTTAAAATTGAATATGTTATCCAATTAGTAGAGGGTAGATTGTATTCTCTGCAAAGTTCATCCCACCCTTTTAGGTAGCCATATCTTATTATGTCCTTAAAGACCTTTATGCCTTTTTTAGCCCAGCTTTTAGCCAAGTAGCCCTGAACTAGTGCGATGAGTTTACCATTATGTTTGAGGTTCCACCAAATGGACCTATGAGTTGACACTATATTGTTCTGGATGTAGTGACAGTTTGTGATATTATTCTTCACATGTTCCCATTCTTTCCAAATGCTCTTAAAGATTACAAACCCTTCAGGGGATATAGATTTGCAACTATTGAGGATGTCACAAAGGCGAAGGCCTTTCCAAGCATTTGCATGCTTGGGGATTGTATTTTTTATGTTATTCCTAATCATGATCTTCCATGGTTCATCTCCTTCTAGTGCTTTGAAGATCCACTTGGAGGCCAGGGCCATACCTTGGAGTTTGAGATCCTTTAACCCAAGCCCCCCATCTGCTTTATTCAAACAACACTAACTCCATTTGACAACATGATTCTTCCTTTTTCCATTCCCATCAAACCAAAGGAATCTTTTTATATTTTTGTGAATCTCATCCACTTGGTAACTGCTAAACAACCACACAAACACAAAATACAAGTTGTAGGAGGACAAAATCTTTTGGCATACTTGTATCCTTCTAGCAAGAGATAAGAACCTCTTATTCTAGCGTTCAATTTTCTTTTCTATCTTTCCCTTTATCCATAACCACATTTATTTCAGATTCAGGAAAATAACAAATGGGATTCCTAAGTACCTGACATGTTTCTGGGGGACACCCCATTTGATATCAAACTTGCTTAGTCACTTTGGGGGTTCCTCCTGCCATCCCAACATAATGGATTTTGCAAGAGATACCTTAGCTCCTAAGGCTGCACAAAAGCACTTCAATTTTTCCATCAAGTTTGTTATATTAGCCTCATTTAGGAGGGAAAATAGTGAGGTGTCATCAACAAAGTGGATATTGAGGAGTTCATTGTTTTTTGAGTGTGGGAACCACTTTCAAATGTGCAATGGTTGTATATTTCTGATAATTATGATAATTTAGATTCCATGTCAACATTATCTTCTGTGGTGGTAGACATATGGAAAGTTGCTATTTCATCATGTGACCCCTTCACATTGTGATTTATACTTAATTTTTATTATTAAAATATGAATCTGGTGATATCCTAGAAATATGTCCTTGGTTAGATGATTGTGCATGCTAGTTCTTATGATACTATTCTAAGTCGATAGTTTATGATTGGATTGTAGAAGCTTATGTGTGCACCTCATAGGGTAAATACGAATCTCCTATCATCATGGGATGGTTGGTGATATTTTATTACATTGCATAGTTCCTTCACATTGTGGTTTTGAAAATGGACCCCACTTTCATTTCCATGATGCATGATGGGTTTTATTTCTTCTAAAGATATTATTGACTTGGTTTCTAGTTTGGTAATATTATATGTGATGATAGTCAAATGATATATTTTTATTATACTATGAAGGCTCTTACATCATAGTTAGGGGTGTGGGTTTCACTTCCATATACATGATGCTTGATTGGAATGAAAGATGAAATATTATCATATACCATGGATTAGCTATAAAAAGGAATGGCGAAACACTTGTTATGATTGAGCCACATGTTAGCCACTTAGTCACTTGTCTAACACCTTAAAAATGAACTATTCATATTTGTAAATTTTAATTATTTAATTATTTTCTTTGATCACATTCGTCTATTAATTAGATAATGTTAATTATTTAATTAATTCATTTTCTTGGTCTTTGCTCTCCTTTGATTAATTAAATAAATTAAATATTTATTTAATTGCATCGCTAACACCCTTTCCCTTTATAATTAAATAAATTATCATTTATTTAATTATTTGCTTGTCATTATTCGTCTATAGTTAAATAATTAGTTGTTTATTTATTAATCATTTTCATCCTTCCTTGGTTAAATAATTATTTAAATTATTTAACTCCCTCTCTCCACTTTCCCTCTATTAAATAATTAATCTAACTTAATTATTTTATTCCCTTTTTCCATTTGCTTCTATATTTAATTTAAACAGTTGCATACTCATTTAAATTAAATATTCATTTTCCCTTCCTCTATAAATAAATAATCTAAAATGATTATTTATTCCTCTATCTTTTACCAAATTTAAAATCTGGTCAAAGATGCTCTTCTCATGAATTAAATAATTTTATTATTTAATTCCTCCACTTTCCCTTCACTTTCTCATTTCAAATCTTGACCGTTGATTCTCTTTGGTCTTCTTCCAATCTTGACCGCCTATCCTTAGCCATCCCTATCCCACTACTTTTTGGTGCATGAATCATCCACCATTGATCTTGGCATCTTTCTAGAAGATCGATCTTGTCTGTCTATTCAAAATATTTTCTATAAAAGAAGGGCTTCTCTTCCATTTCGTCCTGAAAAACACATTTCTCCAAAGTTCTTGCTATCTTGTCATTGTCATTTGTAGGTATTCTAGCACTTCAAAATCTTAGGGAAAAGCTTTTCAACTTAAGAAAGAATGGAGGAGAAGCAAGGGAGATAAAGCAACTTTGATATCACGGCAGCATCATTAGCTTTTACTATAACTTTCATGTCAGGATAGTTTACAGTAGCATCATATCATATAGGAATCATTAGCAGTCATCACATCACAACATTTAGCATCCATTTCATTCTCTAGATAGGCGTTTTGAACAGTTACAGTGCTTACAAATCTAAGAGCTTCTGTAATTTGATAAATCTTTGGAGATAGGAGACAATGAGACACTTTCAAGCTTTTCTCTATTTTAAATTAGTTTAATTGCTGATTAATCTTGATACAATGTTTCATTAAGAGGTGTATTTAATTGTATTTAGTTTACATTTTCCACACTTACATTCTAGTTCCCACCATGGGGTCGTACCCCATGTTTTTAACAAGTTTTTTTGGAAAGTTTTCGTACAGGAATCTGGTGTAATCTGTTTTCGCACGATCAGAAGATTCTATAGCGCTTATGAGACAAACTATAGCGCATCAGAACTCTGTTCTAGCACTTTTGAGGAAAAGTATAGCGCTTTGAAGGACTGTTTTAGCGCTTCGATCCTATAATCCAGCACAGACCGACAGTTCACACCCAACATCTATTTTAGCGCGTTTGTAAAATCCTATAGCGCTTTGGGATATTTCTATAGCGCTTCTGCCTAATTCTATAGGGCTTCTACTAAATTTTATAGCGCTTCCGACGAAAACTATAGCACTTCTGACAATTCTTTTAGCGCATCCAACAATATAGTAAAAAAAAAACAACTTTGTTTTAGCGCTTTTGATGAATTCTGTAGCACTTTTGACCCCTGTTTTAGCGCTTTGAGAGTCAATCTTAAAATGACCATATCTTGGTCATACAGAGGTCTTTTTCGAAACCTTTTTTTTTAAATGGGGTAGAATTTCATAAGATATTCTTTTTTTTTTTAAAAAAGGGGTAAAAAATTTATTGAAAATCAGAACAAAGCATTACATAACAGCAAAGGGCTAAAGCCCCAGGAACCAATAGAAACCACAAGAAAAGCCAGGAACAAAATCACCCTTCCCCAATACCACTCCCATCCTCCACAAGAATCCTCTCCAAATCCTGACCTAACTCATGGGAAATCTGCTCCCACCCATCAATATTCCCACCATCTATATTCTCTGACGCCCATTTGGCCAGACAATCAGCCGCCCTATTCCATTCCCTTGGAATATGGACATAAGACACCGACTCCATCAAAGAGTTAACTTGTAATATTTGTTGCACCATCATAGCCAACTACCAGTTAACATCAAAAATCTTCTTTTGATGAAGTAAATTGACCAAGACCTAAGAATTAGACTCATAAATAACCTTACGCCACCCTAAAGCATACGCCCGCTTCAAGGCATAGAGGATAGCCAAGCCTTCCATCTTATTGACAGTTTGTATCCCTTTATTAGCAGAAAAAATAAAAACCACTGATCCAGAAGAATCCCTACCAACCCCGCCAATCCCAGCGGGTCCAGGATTTCCCCTAGATGAGCCATCCGTATTAATTTTCAAAAAGCCAACAGGAGGGGGCAACCAACTCCCCACCCTTTGAACTTTTTGCCTCACACGCCTACCTCTCCTGACGTAAGTAGAAGCCAAAGATAGCCCCTGAATTCCCAACCGATCAACCATCTTAGCATCTCCTTTCTCTAACAGCAACACAATCTCACCTTTAGCTTCGACAGTCTCCTGGATCATTCCCACAATTCTAAACCAAACCTGTTGAATCCCCAATTTTTCACCCCGAAAGATTCTCTGATTCCTCTCCAACCAAACTTGCCAAAGCAGAAAGATGGGACCAACATACCAAACATCCTGCAAGAAAGAGGCCGAGGAGGGGGGCCTCCCCAGACTAATCCAAAACTCAACCAGGGAGGAGGCATGAATGCATGGGATTTTCCAAACACCCCACCAGAAATGCCAGAGCTGTAAGGTGAAGGAACAACGAAAGAACAAGTGAGGAGAGTCCTCCTCCCCACACCCACAGAGAACACACCTAGATGGGCCTGAAAAACCTCTCTTCCAGATATTATCCCAAGTCAAACACCTATTCCAAGCCAAAGTCCAAATAAAGCAATTACACTTTGGCCAAGAAAACTTATTCCAAACTTTCTTCCACCAATGAACCTCCACCCCTGCAATCTACTGGGAAAGTAACTCCTGATACCCAAAAGAAACAGTGTAAGCACCCTTGGGGTTAGGAGACCAAGCCAACACATCCTCATCCATGAGGGAGCTACAGCTTCGACAAGAAAGAATGTAATGAAGCTCAGCGCACTCCTCCTCCATACCAACAATAGGCCATTCCATTGGATTCTTCCATCTCGCCTCCACCAACTGCCCCTAAAAGGAAAGAGACTTAAAGTCACACACCCTTGACCATCCTGCTTCACAGAACCTCTGGCACAATGTAAGAAAATGAGGATATTGAGAAACAATGGGAGGGTGACCACCCAAGCGTCATGCCAAAAATGCGCCTCTGACCCACTCTTGCAAATCTAGAATAAGCCACCCTTAACGAGTGCAACCCCTTTCTTGAGAGTATTCCAAATCACAGATCCCTTCCCTGTCAAGCTATAACGAGGGATATCACTCCGAGGAATCCCTGGAAAGTACTTTTGAGTCAAAATTCTAGCCCACACCCGGTCCTATTCCACACACCAATGCCAATACAATTTAGCAGCTAGAGCCATACCAGATAGCAATGACTTCCTTAATCCAAGACCACCAAACTGTTTTGGGCTACAAACAACATCCCATCTAACAAGGCTCCACTTGGAAGATAATAAACTACCAGCCCATAAAAATTGTCTTGCTAAGAAATCAAGATCCCTAACAAAGCCCATCGGCGCCACCTGAATCATACACCTATAAAGAGGGAGAGCCTAAACCACAGATTTGAGCAACTGAACCCGACCCTCAAAAGATAGCCAACAAAGGGTCCAATGAGTGACTTTAACATGAAATTTTTCCAGAATAGCCTGCCAAGAATCCCTAGACTGCCTACCAACTGAAATAGGAATCCCAAGGTAGGTCAGCGGGAGATCCCCAATCTAAAATATGAGAATATGAGCAATTCTCCTCTGAATGGAGTACGGAGTATTGAAGAAAAAAATGGAAGACTTGCCCTCATTAATTAACTAGCCTGAAGCAGCAAGATAAACATCCAACACCTTGCGCATGTTTGAAGCCTCCCTAATAGTAGCCATGCCCATCAAAGCAGTGCCATCCACGAACTGTATGTGAGATTACACAGGTAAGCCACCTCCCCATTGCCATCCCTGAATGAAAACCCCCCTCCACATTCCTTTTTATCAATCGACCCAAACCTTCCACCAAAAGAAGAAACAAGTAAGGAGATAGGGGTCACCTTGCCGTAAACCCCGAGAAGCACCAAAGAGTTCAGAGTGCTCCCCATTAATCAAAACAAAGAAAGAAACTGAAGTCACACAACTCATAACCCAGCGAATCCACTCCTCCTCAAAACCAAAGGCCCCCAGAACCTTTCGGAGGAAGGACCATCAAACTCTGTCATAAGCCTTAGCCATGTCTAGCTTGATGAACATATCCTTATCTTTGGAGTTGGCCATAGAATGAATAGTCTCAGTAGCAATAACCACCCCATCCAAAATCTGGCGGCCCGCCACAAAACCACTTTGTTCCTCATAAATCAGCAGCGTAAGCCACTTTTTTAACCTATCAGCAATCAACTTAGAGATAATTTTATGAATAACATTGCAAAGAGAAATGGGGCGAAATTGACTTAACCGATCAGCCCCATCACCCTTGGGGATGAGAGCAAGGAAGGTAGAATTCAGGGACCAAAGCATTTGCTTATTCTTTTGAGACTCTTGAACGACTGCCAATAAATCCAACTTGATAATCTCCCAAAATTCCTGGAAGAACTCAATCGGGAAACCATTCGGACCAGGAGCTTTACCCTTCTTCATCTGGAAAATAGTCTTCTCTAACTCCTCCAATGAAATATCACTCATAAGATGCTCCTTCATCTCCCAAGAGACCAAAGAAGGAATACAAGAGAGGACCTGAGCCTCTTCAACCAAGTCCCCCTGCGAGTCCTCCCTGAATAAAGAAGCAAAATACTGCACAACTTCATTTGAGATATCCTGAGTAGAAGAAAGAACCTCTCCCCTGTCAGTCACCAAAGCCGATATAGAATTACCATGACGTCTGGCCTTCACCGAATTGAAGAAGAAGGCAGTA
Source organism: Sequoia sempervirens (assembly GCA_007258455.2). NCBI lineage: Eukaryota > Viridiplantae > Streptophyta > Pinopsida > Cupressales > Cupressaceae > Sequoia > Sequoia sempervirens. Next base: position 428,341,982 of record VDFB02047230.1, read on the forward strand.
TTCTTGTCTCCCTCCTGAAGCCACTCAATCTGAGCTTTTTGTTTCCAGTAGATTTCCTCCCTCAGCTCCCACTCCTCCAGAGATTTCAATTCCTTAGCCTCATCCCGCAACAAATTCTCAGACACCCCATCCTCCCCAATCAACCTAGTAATACCATTCAATTAAGCTTGTGCAGCATGCTTCGCATGGTAAATGTTTCCAAAGCATTGTCGGTTCCACCGTTTAAGCTGATACTTAACATATTGAAGGAGTTTAGCAAAATTATACATTGCAGTACCATAAGCAGGTCTACCATACCTCCACCATTCAACAACACATCCATAAAGGTTAGGTTCCCGCAACCACATTAGCTGGAATTTGAAGGTTGGCGTCTGAGGCATCTGGGTAGAAGAGATAACTAGCTTTATAGGCCAGTGATCCGAACCTCTCCAATCTAATATCTCAGAACTAGAGGACCACATTCCCCCAACCCAAAAGCAGGAGACCATGAAACGATCTAGTCGTTTAGCAATGCAACTGTCTCCCATCCTTCTGTTGTTCCAAGTAAATTGACCATTGCAAGGTTTGATATCCACAAGATTGAGAGCTAATATATTGTCCCGAAACAACAATGCAGAAGGCTCTAGTCTTGCAATACCACCCCGTTTCTCAGTTAATTCAGTAATAGCATTAAAGTCACCTGCAATGATCCATGGCAGATAGGGAAATAGGCTACGAAAAAAATGGATATTTTTCCATAAAAGAAGTTTACCTTGGAACTCAATAGGAGCATAGACATTGGAGAAAAGAACATACTCTCCCGACTCAGGACACAAAGAAACCATGGATAAAGAGGACTCTAAGGATAACCACCACAAAGGCTGAATCTTTCGAGGGTTCCAGAAACAAGCCACACCCCCCGAGGATCCTTGAGCCCCAATACACTGGCATTGGCCATTCTTCCACAACTTAGGCACTAAACCCATCATGCACTCAACAAATAACTTGGTCTCCTGAAGAAACAAAACATCAGAAGAATGACTTCTTACTAACTCACGAACAACTTTTTGTCTAGGGCCATTGTTCAAGCCCCTTACATTCCATGAAATAATGATCATTTCAAAGGAGTTGAAAAATGAGAATCCAGGGTCTTAACAGACCTTGACTCCACCAAAGTCTCCCCCATCATCTTAATCTTTTCCAAATCTTTCTTCCTACCAAGTTTAGCGCTTTTCTCTGAACCCCCCTTCTTGCCATCCTTTTGCAGAATGCCCAGTTGAGGAGAAGGCTTGCTACTCTTAGCCACATCCGAACCAACATTCCGTGTAGGAAAAGAAGTGCCTCCATCTCCCTGCCCCAACTCAACATTTGGACCCAACATCACCTAAGCCCCAACCTGCACATCCGTGACCATAGGCATGGCAAACTCCTCCTGTGGAGTGGGAGGAGTAATGGAAGTGTGATCCTCCAAGCCAGAACCCACCACACCTAGATCCACACTTATTAACCCTGGATTAACTTCTTGCTGACCCAAATCATCCAGGACCTCAAACCTGTTAAAAGTATCCTCATCTTGTCTCTCCATCAAAGTCCTCTTTTGACCTCTATTCCGGTTATGAGCCTTAACAGGAACATAACCCTCAGCATCTATCCCCTCAACAGAAACATGATTCTTCCCCTTATTAGCATCAGGGGTGTTACGAGGAGGTGGAGGCTGAGGCACCACAAGCTTAGCCTTCGGGCATCCATGCAATAGGTGACCATATTCATGATAGAGGCAACATCAGAATGGAAGGGTCTCGTAATCCAATTGTTGCACCCAAGAATGGGAACCCGCACACATATCCAAAGCATCTGGAAAAGGTCTACTCAAATCAATTTCCACACAAATTCGAGAAAAAGTCATTACTTTCTTACCTAGGGTTTGTGTCGAAGACCCCACCAGCTTCCCAAGCATTGAAGCAAGCATGTGCAGAACATCCTCACGACAACATTCAATTGGAAATCTGGGCAACCGAACCCACACCGGAACACGATTCAGAAGCTCCTCAGAGGGATTAAAGCCTGCATGCCATGGCTTGATGAACAACCCAACCTGGTTGTGAAAATAGGGCCCCCCCTCAAAAACCCTATTGTGATCAGCCAAGCAGATAAATGTGACCATGAAAAAATTATTTGCGAGCAGCGTGACCTCCATTTCACCCTCTGGCTCCCAAGTCCTCTGAGCCCAAGTTTCCAAAAATTGTAGAGACACTCTCATTCCCAAAAATTTGCAATACAGAGAATGCTTTGAATAATATTCAATATCCTCAACAATCATCTCAATCAGAATCACCAATTTAGGTCTCTCTTTGCAGCGCTCAAGGCAGCCATTAATCTTCAAGATCCAAGATCCACCAGATGAATTCGATTCCATAGACCCTATATTCGGAGAGAAGAGGGTGTTTTCAAAAACCCTCGCTCCTTGTCTTGGCGATTTCAAGCCCACCGCAGCACGAAAATCCATGTCGGGTGCAACCCTAGATGGCTCACCCTAAGACATAGCCACCAAAAGGCCCGGGACTAACCAGCACAAGAAAGTTTCGACCCCAGGCACAACAAATAAGAGGAAACCCTTACACACAGGAAAAATGGCCAAACACAACTAGGCCGGAGCTTCAAAGGACAACTGCAACAAAAGATTAACCCCCCCATAGAACAAATCAAACGCCCACCCCAACCTTTGCACAAACAAAGAAAGCAAACACAAGCTAGGGCTCAGATGCCCTAGCTCAGCTCCTTGCAGTTGCAAACCGAAACGCCATAACCCCAACTTAGATGAAAAAACCGAATTTCATAAGATATTCAATGGTGTAGGTATTTCTCACTTTTTGTAGAGTTAAAATTTTTAATTTTATATTTAAAGTCAAATCACATTGTAACTTGGTCTAAGTTTTAGGGTTTTTATGCTGAATCATTCATCTAACCCTTATATCTTTTTATTTCTTGATCTCATCTAAAAAATTTAAGCATTTATTGTAGGTTTTAAGAAGAACATGGAGCATTGAAGTGAAAGAAAGCATTTGATATCCATTGTAATAGTGTTTTCAAAAACTCATGGGAAAATAACCCATCATATGTTTTTTTTCATTCATGCTTTAGGACCAACTAGCATTACTTTGGGCTTAAAATTAACCATCTACACAAGCTTTGTCAAAGTTGGTTAAAAAGAACATTAGAAACTCACTGGTTTTTGGATTTGGACTTAAAATGAATCAATCTAGGATAGACACTTCTTCAGTTGGTTTTAAAATGAATCAATCCTAGGATAGTCACATTTTCAATTGGACTAAAATTTATCAATCTAGGGTAGTCACCAAACTTTTCAATTTGGATTTATAAATGAACACCATGTCTTTTTTGTGAAGCAATATCTTCATTGTGAAGCAACATCTTCACATTGACAGAAAATTGTCATTTGGGCTCTAAAATTGAACAAGTGATTTTTATGTTTGTGTGGTGATAGGCATATGCTCTCCCCTTAACTGGGTGATCAAAAGGCCAAACTCATCCTTTTTATGCATTCTTCAAGTTTTATTACATCCTTTAAAAGGCCTGTCGTAGTGGGAAAAAGTACTCACCCTACGGGAACAACCTTAGTGGGTTCAAACCAATGCCAAGTTTTTCCACCCCACTATAAAATTTAAAGCAAATCTGGGGAAACCCACTTTTGTCAGAAGTGTGCAAGATAACCATCCCCAAAACCTTTTTTCTAAAGGTTGGGAGGTCTCTTGAGGGAGTTTATTATTGCCACTTCGAACGGAAACCCTTTCTAAGAACCTAGTGTATTATCTAGCCGAGTCAGTAACCAGACATTGTAATACTCGCAGTGCAAGGGGAGGGAAGAATTTTCCCCCAAGACACTCACCATATAATTTCCAAGGACCGTTTGCTTAGGGGATCAAGAAATATAACCTTGAGTACGCACCTGGAAAAGACAAAAACATGGGTGCCCTCTAGGGGGTGACACTGCTATGTGAGTCGATGCAATTTTAAGATGTGGGTTGTTGAGTATAACAATGACCTTTTGACCTTAAGAGTGAGTCTATCTAAAGTGCATTTTTGTTATCAAACTACTGAAAATAGGACCATGCATGGTTCTTTTGAACATACACTATCTGTTTAGATTACAACTCTTAAAAACATCTATCTTCATTTGATTGTTGTGTATTCCAAAATCATTAAAATCTAGATAAAGATCATCCAAAAAAAACAACACAAAAGAGTCAAAACATAATCAAACAGTGAAATTTATGATTAGGGATTGGAAATCCACAACATTTGTCAAGAAATCCCTCACAACAAGAGTCAAAAATCCAAAGAACAGGAAATTGAAACTCAAACCACCATGGCGGAAATAAATAAGGATCAATTGAATGCTTTATCTCATCAAATGAAAAAACTTCAACAACAAATCTGAGATATGCAAAGGGAAACAACCATAGAAAGATATATGTTGCCAAACATCTACCCATATCCTCTTAACCAAACAATGAACACGAGACCTTCTTCACCCAAAACTAGATCATCCAAGTTCAATGCCGTTGAATTTTTGCAAAAGTTCAATAAGCCCAAATCTAAGTCCTCAAACACAAATGATATTGAGCAATCCTATCATGTCATGCATTTATCTGCATCCACCATAAGTCAAAATAAACCTCAAGATTCTTTCACTCAAGTTAACAATTCCATCTAATCATCCTCTTCTATCGTATCTTCAACATCTAATGATTCATGTCAATCTCTCAATCCAAAGCATGCTAGCATAGACTCCCCTACAAATCAAGATCAAAATATTATTTCCACTCCATCCAATGATATCAAAATTCCACAAAATCTTCCAATCCTTGATCAAGATCCCATTTCTCAAGAATCTTATGATGATCCTCTCCTTTCACTTTTCATCCAAAATAATTCCCTTCCATCTTAAGAGACAAGTATCCTTCCAAGTTCTTCTTCCACATCATCTAATCAATCCATACCATCTCATGATTCTATTGCATCACACGAGCATGATAGTTCTTCCATCCTATCTAATGATGTCTTACCAACTGATGATCAAGACATGCTTTCTACAAAATCTCATGATTCCCTTTCTCATCAAGATCAAGCTATGCTTCCATACAAGGATACCCTTTCATCCCATGAATATTTTTATCCTCCTCATGATCAAGATATTCCTTTCATGCCACTTCATAATCCTTTTCCAAGTCAAGATCAAAACACCCCATCATCCCCATGTCAAGAGCCTATCACACCTATTCAAGCTATCCATGAACCCCACACCTATAAATTGGGATCCTTCACCTTTATCCATTTTGGTTTACTTCCAACACCTATCCTCTCATCCATATCATATCCTCCTCAAAATGGACTCGCATCTTGTTTCACAAACAATACATATCCCATTGGTAAACAAATGTGTCAAAGTATGAATTACAAAGGAAAAGGATTAGGCCTTCATGAGAAAGGTATCCTAGAACCCCCTTCTATTCAAAGAAACCCATATCACCATGGCCTTGGTTATACACCTAAGTGTCCTAGTCCATCAAACCTACCATCTATCTTAGGTCCTCATCCTAATCCACCAAACATTCCATCTATCCTAGGTCTTCATCCTAGTCCATCAAACCTTCCCTCTATCCTAGGTCCATATCCTATTTCTCAAGATCAACAAAGGCACACATCCTTGATGCCCTTTCAAAATTATACTCACATTAACTCATCCATAATACCTCCATATCATTCATCTCAATCCACCCCTCCCATTGCTCTTGGAAGCAATTTGGGTGCCAAATATCAAAAGCTTCTATATCAAAATTCACATGTATCAAAGGATCAACATGTCTCCTCGAAGAGACATGCAAAAATAAAAGAAAATTTGATCCAAAATCAAAAGAAAAATCTAAAAGGCCCATCAAAGTAAAAAGGCAATTTTCAAAGACCGCAAAGGTCCATAAATCAAAAAGAAAAAGGTCAAAGGTCACAAAGGCCCAAAAAGCAAAAATCAAAGTCAAAATTCATGTGGATTCCTAAAAGTCTCATAGAAGCAATAAAATCTAAATTGGCATCCAAATTTTCTAATCCAAAAGCTTCCTCCAATTTTCCATCTAATAAACTATCACCTTCCAAATCCATTTTTCCTCCATCACTCCACCACCCTTCAAGGTGTTTGTCAATGTTGATCTTTCCATACTTTCCATCTATCCATCAATAGGCCTTCCAACCTCCTATCCATTATCCAACATTCATCCCCCATCATTCTCCTTTAATCCAAACCTTTGGATAAGTCCTTAGATTCTTCCATCATATCATTAATCTGCCAACATTTAGGAGTCTAATTCCCATTGCCATGGTTTATTAGAGGGATATTTGGTCGTGAAACTTGATGCTTAAGTCCTTCCTCCATATCCCTATCATCCATATCCTATCTTCCATATTCATCTTGCACTCTACACTTAGGGACAAGTTTCATCCATCTTATCATTCATGATCATTATCCTTTCTATGCTCATTCCTTACATTTCCACCTTTGATCTTGACAAGGTTAAGGATCTTCTTGAACATCATATATCTTATCCTATACACTTTATCTGTATCTTCCATACCATATCTTTCACCTTATCCGTATTCCATCATTCTTACTAGATACATCCTTTCTTCCCGTCCTTAGTCTTGATGAGGAATAGGGGAAAAATACTTGGGCCTTGTGTCTGTATCTTATCGAGCTAATCTTGATCATACCATTCATTATTTTTATCCTTAATTTCTTCCATTCCATATCTCCTAGCTTATCAAAATCCATGTCACCATGTCCCTTTGCAACCTTGAATCTTATCATGCAAATCATATTTGAGCCTAGTTGTAAAACATTATCCAATCCTCATATCTTTTGTCAATCAATCATAAAAAAAAACATCAATCTTATCATACTTATGGGAATTAGTGATCCTAAGTACTTATCATCATCATTCCTTATGGAATCAATCATTCCTGGCATCTTAATCAATCAACTATTATCATCTTTCGACAAGAGATATGTTGCTTGTATGACATGTTTTGCAATGAATCTTTCATTTTGATCTATCATTTATCCATGGTTGCATTACCTCTATTGTGGGGCATCTTGTTCCTTCAATCAGTCATATCATATCATTCCATAATAGAAAAATACAAAAATACAAAAATACAAAACTAAGAAAAACAGAAAAATACAAAAAAATCAAAAAGAATGAAAAGGTGCAATAAAAACATATAGTGAAAACCGAAAAACAGGCGCTATTTGTGATTCAAATCAACTCTCCCATCTATTTGGACACATTTCATGGTCGTTATTTCCACCATCATTTTACATCTATTATCATATCATATCACATGGTCATGTCTCACCCTAGCTTGGGGGCACCATCTAAAGATCATTGGAGGCAACATAAATCTTGAGCTTAACAAAATGGACAAAAGTAACAAAAAGAGCGATTGAAACACAACCCAACATGAAACATCAATCACCATCGGAAACACATCAAACATCCATATCACAACAGAAAATCCAAAAACAAGTCAAAAAGTTAGTCTCAAAAAGTCAAAAACATGTTTTTATGTCAGTCGAACTACGTGGTCTCTGCGTGTATAATGTAGGCAAGGCTAATCTTTGATCAACCCTCGAGGCCCCTAAGACAGGTCTTTAGGTTAGGTTTGATCCAAAATCTCGAAAACACAAAAACATCACAAAATCAGGATGGATGATCTAATCTGAATAATGATTGAAATACTTTAAGCAAAATTTGGATATGTTGTACTTTTGATCATTGTTATCATTTCTTTGGAGCAACTTAATGATGTATTGAACTAGAGAAGCTAGGAAGAAGAAATGGTATTTTCTTTGTCTACTGTCTGTGAATTAATCATAATTACTATGTGAATCTTTGCGGGAAATGCTCTGAAAAGTATCATGGATGACATTCCAATTCACATAGGAAAGTGGTTAATTCTTGTTTGTTTATGCAAGAAATGCTTAGGTCATCTCGGTTTAATTATACCCCGATGCTTGTGTTCACTTGCAATATCAAAAATCATGGAAGTAGTACTCAGGTCATCATGGTCTAACTCATACCATTGGTGCTTGTACTCACTTTCAACATTCAATGATGATAAAAAGCACGATAAATGGAATGTTAAGATGCCAATGCTTGCATATGTAGATTTGCATGATTAAATTAGATTGCATTCATATTAGTTTTGCATTTGCATTATATATTTTCCACATCGACTAATGGTATCTATATCAATTGCACCAGATGCAGAATCATGTCCGACGTCTTTAGAAAGAAATTTAAAATCCTCCTATGATCATAACATATTGCAAATCAGCAATATTATCAATCAATCAATCAATCATCAAGCTATCATTGATCCTCGCCTATCATGAGGACAATCATCAATCTATCATTGATCCTCGCCTATCACAAGGTCAATCATCAAGCTATCATTGATCCTCACCTATCATGAGGACAATCATCAATCTATCATTGATCCTCACCTATCATAAGGACAATCATCAAGCTATCAATTGATCCTTTCCTATCATGAGGACAATTATCAAGCTATCATTGAACATCACCTATCATGTGTTCAATATTCAATCTATCATTGATCCTCACCTATCATGAGGTCAATCATCATCATCCTATCATTGATCATTGCCTATCATGAGGTCAATCATCATCCTATCATCAAATCAAACAATCGGCTGAAGTGATTATCAATCATCAAACATAAGGAGGCAAAACAGGGCATCAATTTAATCAATTTTGCAGAGTCAATCTTTCTTTTTCGGGAGATAAATTATTTTATCATCAAATCATTAGAAAATCATAAAAATTTGAAAATAAAAAATAAAAAATAAAAAAATCATTAATTTATCTCCCGAGGGGGCATATATCCATCAATCACCTGAAAACATGTCTGGGGCATTATGAAAAATTTTCTTGGGGCATTTTAAATTTTTTTTCATCAATACTAGCAGTAGCAGCACAAAATTTTCTTTGAAGCAATGTGTAAACACATCACTTCAAAGAGGGGCAAAATGTAGACACCTAAAAATGGTCTGGAGAATCTAATTAATTAAATATGATTTATTTGATTAATTAATCATAAATTCATCTACTTAGTAAATAAATAGAAATATTTATTTATATTAAGTTCACTATTAATTCTTTTATTTTATCACATTATTTCCTCTTAATTAAATAAACAAAATTAAATACTTTGTTTTATTTAATTATTATTTCTTTTATACTTTATCCAATAAATTAAATACACAACTTCAATAATTTGTGTTATTTAATTATCTTATTATATTCCTCTTTATTAAATGGGCAAATATCAAATATTTGTTTTATTTAATTAAATCTTCCCATTTTGCTAAAATTGAATAAATCAAATATATTCAAATAAATGCATAAATCAAATCCCTCTATTCACTCACCAATAAAATTAGATTTTTTCAAATCTAATTAATTTAATTGTCATTCACCGGAAAAGCCTCGGGGACAAACCTGCAGGCAATCCTCTCAATCTTCTGCCTCAAATCTTTACTCTCATCTTGCCTGGTGTTTTCATGGGGAGGAACAATTCCCATGATCAGCTTCACCTTCTCATCTCTCACCATTCAAATCTCTAGATTTAATCTCAGCCTTTGTTCTGTTACCCCTGTGCAAAACTGTTGTCGAAAATCTATATATATAGCCTTTTGAAGCATTAAAATGATCGGGAGAATTATCATCTTTTATGAAAACTTACTCTGCAAGAATTAGTACTCATACAACCAAGCAATCATAAGCATTAGCATTAGAATTTTAGTATCATCATAGCATCATGACATTATTAGATTTCATATCACGACAACATCATTAGCTTTTACTGTAACTTCCATTTAGCAGGTTTCATGTCAGGATAGTTTACAGTAGCATCATATCATATAGGAATCATTAGCAATCATCACATCACAACATTTAGCATCCATTTCGTTCTCTAGATAGGCATTTTGAACAGTTATAGTGCTTACAAATCTGAGAGCTTCTGTAATTTGATAAATCTTTGGAGATAGGAGACAATGAGACGCTTTCAAGCTTTTCTCTATTTTAAATTAGTTTAATTGCTGATTAATCTTGATACAATGTTTCATTAAGAGGTGTATTTAATTTTATTTAGTTTACATTTTCTACACTTATAGTACCTTGGTTGGATATGAGTTAAACTACAATGCTATTGAATGAGAATGCCTAGAAATTATATTCACAACCCATAAATTGAGACATTACATGCTAAACCATAAGACAAAGTTGATAGCCAAAATTGATTTTTTGAAGTAAACTCCTTTGTAAAGTAGCTCTAATAGGACGACTAGCTAAGCGGGTTATGATTTTAAGTGAGTATGACATTGAACATGTTGGTCGAAAGGCAATAAAAGGATAGGTGATCGCTGATCAACTTGCAGATACACCAATGAAAGCAGATCATCCCCTAATATCCGACTTTTCAAATGAATCAATCTTTGTCACAAAGACACCAACAACATGGAAATTGTACTTCTATGGTTCCTACATAAGTCATGGTTCAAGAGCTGGAATTTTATTCATAACACCTCAAGGGTATTCCATTCCTAAGTCATTTCGAATAGCATTTCCATGCACCAATAATATAGCTGAGTATGAAGCATTACTAATAGGACTTTGAATGGCAATAAAATGGAAAATCAAGGATCTTCAAGTTTATGGTGATTCCCAGTCAGTGATCAAACAAGTCAATGATGATTATGATACCAAGGATGAGAAGTTAATGCCCTACAAGCGCATGGTTGATAGTTTCAGACTGTACTTCAAAGCTATTACCTTTGAGCAAATACCGAGAATCTAGAACAAGGTAGCAGATGTAATGGTAACAAGTGGATCTCTCTTAGATATCCCTAACAGCGCATTACAATATGAGTTCTTGGTGGAAGATCTATTGGTCCCTGCATTCAATGTCCCCGAAACTAAACTTGTGTGCGAACTTGTTGGTCTCAGATTTCCCTGGTATAAGTACATTTACAACTATCTACATAACTAAATTATCCCTTAGGTGACTTGTCCCCCAACCAACACAAAACCTTTATCCGAAAAGCCTCTAAATATGCCATCATCGGTGATACCCCTTATCATGGCAGCCTAGACAACACCCTCCTCAGATGTCTCGACTCAAATGAAGCACAAACGACCTTACAAGAGGTTCACAATGGTATATGTGGAGCTCATTCTACTGGTCCTACCTTAGCTAAGAAGCTCATGCGAATGGGATATTATTGACCTACAATGGAACAAGATGCTTATTACTTTGTAAAGAAATGTCGCCAATGTCAAATACATGGAGATCTTGTACACACACCTGCTCAAGAACTGCATCCACTTACATCCCCTTGGCCCTTCTCTTAGTGGGAACTTGACCTCATGGGAAAGATTCAACCTACTTCTGCCAATGGACATAAGTTTATCCTTATTGCTATTGAGTACTTTACCAAATGGATTGAAGCCATCCCGATGACCTATATTACTAGAAAACAAATCTCTAAGTTCATCCTTAATTTCATCATATGTCGGTATGGTGTTCCTCAGTCCATCATTACAGACAATGGCCAACCCTTTAAGAATCAAGATGTTTGTGAGCTATGTGAAAAGTTTCATATCCAACACCATTTCGCCACTACCTACTATCCCCGAGGTAATGGTCAAGCTAAGGCATATAATAAGACCATACTCAAAATATTAAAGAAGATTGTCAATGACGTTGGCTGTGACTGGCGTATCCAACTCAATCCTGCACTTTTGGCCTACTACACTATTATCCATACTCATTGGTGCCACTCCATATTCCCTCGTCTTTGGATTTGAAGCTATTCTTCCCATTGAGGCCAAGTTACCATCTTTAAGAGTGTCCATGCAACAGTTTAATGATGAAGAAGAGTACTACATAGCCCATTTGAATGAGCTAGAGTTATTAGATGAGAAAAGACATAATGCCTTAACACATTTATAGGCATATCGCAATCTCCTTCGACATAGCTACAATAATAAGGTCTGACCTAGAAGCTTTGACATTGGTGACCTAGTCTTGAAAGAGAATCCAAAGAATTAGACAAACCAAGAAAAACCTAGAAATTTTGACCCTAATTAGTTGGGCCCTTATATCATCACAACAACATATGGATTTGGTGCTTATCAACTTTCCACTCCTGAAGGCGAACCGTTACTTGAGCCTATCAACAGTATGCACCTTCATAGATATTACACCTAATTCTGAGAGCATCCCATCAAAAAGTCAAAAAATACCAAAAAAAATGATCACCTTGATGAAAACTTGGCAAACAAGCATCTTAGTGACAACAAAAAAATCAAAAAGATGGAAAAAATTAAAAAATTAAAAATTAAAAATAATAAAAATAGTAAAGAGAAATAATTCGTCCAAAAGTGAAAACCACTTCGGTGGCACTTTAGATAAGTACCATGGTGAAAACCTAGCAAACAGGTGCCATGAGTAGTCAGTTTATGCTCCTTCGTCTACTATCACTCTACCTGGTTTTCCGCCTTTCGTCCATCCATTTGCACATATCATCTGTCCATAATAAAGCTTCATCATCCTTCCCATGGTCTAAGAACCATTGGCATTTAGTGTCCTTTGCTTTCATGACCATCCTTTGCATCCATTGATCCCTTCACACATAACAAGTTGGTCTTATACCTGGCTGGGGGCTATTCCTTGACTTATGTCTTCCTAGGATCCTACACATGGTATCAGCCTTGAAAATCATCAAAAATCCCAAAAAATAGAAAACCTTCAAAATCTAAAAAAAATCATAAAACATCAAAAACTCCAAAAAATAGAGTCAAAGTCAAGGTCAGTCTGTGTTAGTCCAGTCGAACTACGTTGTCTCTGCACATTGCTACGTAGGCAAGGCCATCATTGCATGGGCCCCTGAGACATTAGGTCTGTCCTGAGGGTTTTTTTGAGTCATATCAATTTTGGTCAATGTCACTCAAACTATGAGGTCTCTACATGTATAACGTAGGCAAGGTCATTAATCGATGAGCCCCTGAGGCCCTAGGTCAGTCCTTTAGGGTTTGTTGAGTCTGTCTAGGTCTTTTGTCTTCAAGAAATGAAACATCTAAACCAAATCACGAATCAACAGATCAACTATCCAACAAGTCTTCAATCCAAACTAGTCAATTATCTTACATTGGTCTTATCATTTTGTCCTATTTAGGATGCGTCCTTCCTAAATTGGGACACTGGTCCTTGTTCAATCTTATCATTTTCCTTAAATAGGATATGTCTTTCCTGAAACTAGGCAAAATAAACATTGGTCAATAAATCTTATCAATCATTCAATCGATTAAGTTTTCCTTAAATAGGATGTGTCCTTCCTGAATTCAGACATGGTCAATCAATCAATCAATCTTGTTAATCAGTTAATTAATTTTTGTCTTATACAAGATATACAAGATATGTCTTTCTTGAAACCAGGCATAATCAATGTTGGTCAATCAATCTTGTCAACTGGTCAAACATATCAATCGATTAATTTCATCAACTAATCAACTAGTCTTGCAATATTGGTCAATCGGTCAATTAATCAACCTTGGTCATTCAATCAATCAATCTATCAAGTCAAAAAATTAGTCAATTGGTCAACCTTATCAATCAATCAACATTTGTCAATCAAACTTGTCAATCAATTGGTTCATCGATCACAACAATCTCATCATCAAATAAACTCTGGCAATTGATCTAAATGGTTGTTGACTTTATTGGTCTAGTTGGTCTTATATTTTTGATTGGTCTTTGGTCATGTTACTAGCTACCTCGAGGATGTCCCATGAAGGATTTAGAGGGGCGATGATGGATCATGATCTCTTTTCTTTTGATTGTTGTATGTGGTTTGTCTTGACAAAAAGACTAGGGCAATTGGGTCCTTAGTATGAGTCATGGCATTTCTTGTCTTTTGGCATTGTCTTTTGATTGTTCGTCTTTTTGCAAGTGGTAACATTGCACACCTTGGTCTATGCCATACCATGGTGTTTGTGATCTATTTGCCATAATTTTACCGCCCAATGATGATAAGCATACAAGTTGACATCTATCAAGCAAGAATGTCCATCCCCTTTCATCTAACTAACTCCACGCTAATATCTATCTTCTCTGTACTAACATCCACCTTCTTCACACTCTCGCCTTTCCTTTCCACAACCATCTTGATGGCCCGCAAGCTGAATTCTTCTTTTGTCAGTGCATCAAAGTGGCTTTTCAGAATAATTTCTCAATTTTTTAAAAAACTTGAAAAAAAAATTGAGGGGGCATAAGTTTATCCCACCTTCATCGAGGCACGCTAGGGCATGATCTGAACCCGATTTTCTTATCTATTCTTTGACACAACACTCAAATCACATTATGTCAAAGAGGGGCAAAATGTAGACACTGAAAAATGTCTTGGTCTGCGAGCGTCATTTTTCCATTGTCTCGGTCTTCTCCCGTGCATAATTAAATAATTTTAATTATTTAATTATTTTCTTTGATCACATTCCTTTATTAATTAGATAATGTTAATTATTTAATTAATTCATTTTCTTGGTCTTTGCTCTCCTTTGATCAATTATTTAATTGCGTTGCTAACACCCTTTCCCTCTATAATTAAATAAATTATCATTTATTTAATTTTTCGCTTGTCATTATTCGTCTATAGTTAAATAATTATTTTTAATTATTTGTCTATTCATTAATCTTTTTCGTCCTTCCTTGGTTAAATAATTATTGAAATTATTTAACTCCCTCTCTCCACTTTCCCTCTATTAAATAATTAATCTAATTTAATTATTTAATTCCCTTTTGTCATTTGCTTCTATATTTAATTTAAACGGTTGCATAATCATTTAAATTAAATATTCATTTTCCCTTCTTCCATAAATAAATAATCTAAAATGATTATTTATTCCTCCATTATCTTTTACCAAATTTAAAATATGGTCAAAGATGCTCTTCTCATGAATAAAGTAAATTTTTATTATTTAATTCCTCCACTTTCCCTCCACTTTCTCATTTCAAATCTTGACCGTTGATTCTCTTTGGTCTTCTTTCAATCTTGACCGTCTATCCTTAGTCATCCCTAGCCCACTACTTTTTGGTGCATGAATCTTCCACCATTGATCTTGGAATCTTTCTAGAAGATTGATCTTGTTCGTCTATTCAAAATATTTTCTATAAAATGTCTTCTTTTCCATTTTGTCCTGACAACCACATTTCTCCAAAGTTCTTGCTATCTTGTCATTGTCATTTGCAGGTATTCCAACACTTCAAAATTTGAGGGCAAAGCTTTGCAACTTGAGAAAGAATGGAGGAGAAGCAAGGGAGATGAAGCAACTTTGATAGGGGAGTTTGTCTTATGTTTTCATTCTTGTTTGTTCTCTTTTATCTTTTGTACTCTCTTGTTTAGATTTGGGATTTTGGCTTAGATCTTAGGTAGAGTGGTTGCTACTTGGTCTTAGCTATTTTGCATTTTTCAAATCTTATACTATTTGTACAAATTTTCTCCATGGTAGCTCTAAGTTTAAAGGCCAAAGTACAATTTTATGTCTAGCATATCTTTTCCATCATGGGGCTCTTCGCATCATGGTTTTAAAAAAATGATGTACTATATTTGACACCATGATGCATGATAACCATGGATTTTCTTCATTAAAATATATCAACAATAAGAATTCGTTAAAGAATTGAAGGAGATAATAGTCATGCCATTAATATATTAAAAATAAGTGTAGAATAGGGGACCAAAGGAATATTTAATATGTTACACAACTCTTACACAACCAGAGAACTATTTATGATCTAGAGAGGCCCTACAACTACTCAATCAGATTTTATCTACCCAAAATCAATATTTCATCACAATGGAATGGATTGACATATAGCAGTTGAGAAGAGAAATATCTCTTGCAACCATTAATTCACCATGATCTTCATAATTTTTTTCTAAAAAATATTTTAGGATTTTCCTTGACAATCGACATAGGAGGTTCATTTTTTTAGAATTTTATCTTGTGACAAGTGTCACCCATCTTTGGGGACTATATTTATAAATTATTTTATATTAAGAATTAAATTTTCCATTTGAAAAGTATGGAATATGAAAAAAGGGAGTATAGAAGAGGATAAAATTTGTTGAGAAAAACCTTACAATTTTAATTTCCAACTCTAGGTAAAGCATGTTGATATTGTAATAATTTATGTTTATCCCAAAGTTTTAATAAACAAGTGTAACATTCAAAGAGTGAATGATTAATGGAATAATCAAAATTTATTGTATCTCCCTATGTATTGTGTGCATTTCTAGATGTATATTTGATTAGTTGGCTAGTCATGCAATTGTAAGTTCCTTGTAAAGATTTTACAAGGTATCTTTCTAAGATAACAAAGGAAATGTATGGGTATGTGCATGGATTACTAATTAGATTAATTTTAATATTCTATAAACATATTTTCTATTTGAATATATATGTATAACCTAATTTTCCTATGTATTTTGAAAGATATTATTTTATGGTGTCTCCATTAAGGTATCACCATTGGTATTAGTTATTGCATCTTTTGAATGAAACTCATGACTCTACTGTTGAATTAGATATAGATTCCAGTCTACTACTAGTTCCACTATTCCATCATCATACACCACACTCATAACACATCTATTTAACCATTTTTTTAGTTCTACCTAATTTAGTATGTTCCCATTGCCATGTATAAATATGTATAACAACATAAGGGGTTATAATAAAGCCATTCATATAAGTTCATATGGTAAATTATTTTATTTAATAATTTTTTTGACCCTAAATATTATAAACTAGCATATAGGAATGAAGTGAAATTAAAATTGTGGTGCACTATGCAATTGGTGTGGTTTGTGTTGGGGTAAGTGTTTAGTTTCTATGGTGATATCTATTATAGCACCTTAAGGAAGGCCTCCTTGGCTCAACACATCCAAAAGTGAAGGAGGTTTTACCCACCTCATCAATTGGTCCTCAATTTCCCAAGTTTGATCATAAGTGTGTGGTATTTTCTCCAAATTTGAAACCCTTGGCATTTTGGAGGAGATTTAGCTTTAGGGATTTGAGGTTTATAATGCATATCATAAAAAAATGGTGTATTTTTGATGATGTAAAATATTTGTTTATATTTTTAATACCTTTGCAACACAATAATTAAATTTATAGTTTTTGAAAACTTGTACATTTTGTTTAGGTGAGTTTTCTTGATTGGAAACTTATGCCAAAATAATAGCACAAAGGATTCACTAGGTTGAAATAAATTGAAGACTACTACTAAGATGAAACTATGAGAAGTTTATTGCCTTGGACATTAGGTTTTCTTCAAGGATTTCTTATTTTAAAAGAGATGGTGACTCTTCTTTCTAGAAGAATGATATTTTTTATTGTTGTACCTTCTTGATACCTACATCGGTTGTTTTAAAAAATTTACATATGTTTTTCTTTCAAGTTTTGAAGCATAAGTTATTTTATGGTAAAGAAACAAATTAGTTTGTAGTACCTTAGTTTTCTACCCTTTGTGAGTATAACAATCAAGTGGATGAAACATATAAAAGGTAAGCCTATTGCATATTTGTCAATATTTTTAAAATCTTAGCAATATTTTATAAAAGGTGAGTACAACATCATAGCAATATGAGAGAATAAGCATCATCTAAATAGAAGATGGTATTGGTGCATCATGTGACAATAATGTTATTAATGATGATAGTGTATTCACCTACCTTCAATTGGACAGATCATACATTAGTAAATCAGATGATGAAATATTTGATGACATTCAATCTAAGAGTGAGGTAGGTGATATTGTTGTTTGTGGTAGCTAGATGGATAAAGAGAAAGATGTATGCACAAATAAATAACTAAGTGGATCAACTCTCAAAGCTAATGGTATAAGTGTGCATATTCCTGCAAAGTAAATTATGAATAAGAAAATATTTTCTCATTTGATGCATTTCCCTCTTTTTTCCTTCATTTTGATATTGAAGTTACTAATGCTTATTTTATGAGAATGATATAGACATGGTTGTACTTGATGATAATATTGTTGATAGAAGTATTAGTGTAGCCAATTAGTTTTATCTTGAAGACGTTTCTATTGATGATTGGATATATGGTGATTGTGTGGATGCACATGAGAACCAACTATTTCTATTCTGCAAGACTTATTATCTTCCTCATACAAATTATGCTTCAAATGGGTCACAAGAAAATATTGATATAGTGATTGAGGAAGAAGAAGAAATATGGTATAGGTTTGATTTTAGTAGTAGAAATGACATAATAGATTGCCAAAGTGGAATTGAAATGGAGAGACTATATGAAGAAGATAGTTCTTCATATGATTTGTCTAAAGGTTTTAAACTTACATGCTAATGAAGAATTATTTAGAACATGTAAAGTTAGTGTATGTTCTCAATGTATTATCTAAGAGCTTGATGAGGCTCACACCTTCTGTGTTATAAGTGATAAATATGAGTGTCAAGGTGCACATGAGTTTGGTGCTTTCATCTATGAAGATTTAATATGGCTAAATTTTTAGAACTTGGTTTTGAACAACTTTATTTTTTTGATATGAATTGCCTTGAGGACACATTTTTTAGCTAGTTGGGTGATAATTTTGATGCTATTGTTGTGTTTTCTCATATAGATCAAGTTTTTATTATTCAAGGTAAACAAGGAGAACAAATTATTGATCATGTTCTTAGCATTAGATTTTATACAATAGATTATGTTGAAGAATAAAAACTAAAGGGGATATTTGAATATTATGAGTCTTCACATGAAGCGCCTCAAGTTCCTAAATCATATGTTAAAGATGTAAAATTAGATTTGAATTAGGTTTATGATTCAATCGTGGAGGATTATATCAGTATATTTGGTACAACTAGGTTACAAGATTTGGATGAGATAGATCATTTATATGATTCAACCCAACTTGAGGTTATACTTGAAAATGTCACAATTTAGCTTGATGTTCATGAAGATACTTACACTTATGCTAATTTATGTATAAATTTGAGTGTGAATTATCATAGATATGAGGCTATAGGTATACATCATCATATAGATGATGATGAGAATAGATCCTACTATTTATGGTTTCCATGCTCAAATGACATTCAGTTTCACCTCCAACATGATGCATGTTATGAGCATGATAATTTTTATATACATGCATGCAATAAATAATATTTAGTATAACTGCAGATGTGGATTTTTATATGGAAAATCCAAAATGGGAAAAAACCACTGTGAGGATTAGCTCACAATATATTATAACTGGTTATAAGATATTATAGGGGCACATTGCCAAGACACATTGTCCTTGAAAGACTCACAACTTGAAATGATTACAAAATAGAGTGTGGCTCACTGCCAAAAATTGGACTGATAGAATACACCTCTCATGTGTTGAGTTCAGTTCCAATTAAGTTCTAAAATTCAAAATGTTGCACTAGTTTGCAGTCTTACAACATATACTACACTTTTTCCTTGATACAAAACTCATACATATAAGCTTGCATAATATCAAACTATCACATATTGCCTCATATCATATATCGCCTCTCCAATACAAAAATGTTTCATATATATATGTTATTGCATCCTCACACATCAATTAGGTTAGCCTAATTAGATGTACACATGCTTAATTCAAAAATAGCTTGTCAGCTCAAAACTTGAAATTCCTTTCGCACTCAACCAAAACATGCAAAGCATGATTTAGGTCAGCACAAACCTAAAATGGATCTCTTTAACATTTGCACAACATATTACACTTCATACCGCTTATTCATGTTGGCCATAAGCAGACTTGATCACAAAATTGTATGCCAAACTTCTATCACTTGAATCTTTCAACCCATCCAACCAAAGTCGCTAAAAAATTGTTCACATATGCATTTAATAGTCCCAAATAACATACTGAAACCACATAAGTTGATATACTACTGTGAGCAATTCTAAACCAAAATACCAGATCAAGGTAACAAAAACAATGTTTACCAGATTAGACAAACTTGTCACCAAACAATGTTGGCATCAATGAAAACATACCAGAGGGTTTCTTCTTCATTCTTCCAACAATCTCCCCCTTTGTCATTAATGGCAACATGTGCCAAAAATGGATCTTCAAAAACTATGTTCAAAATTGTAAACTCAAACTGTGCAAGCTCCCCCTTTCAAATATACACCAAAACTTCAAAAACTTCAAAACTTCTCCCACACTAAAACTTCTCCCCCTTTGACATCAAGGACAAAGGGTGTGCTAAAGATAAATTTGCAAAAATAAACTGAAATAACAAAAGAAAAAAAACTTTTAATTGGAACCAGGGAGGCACCTTCTAATTCCTTGAGAATGGCTTCCCAAATAGGTTTTCCATCTGTAGGCACCTAAATTTGGACACTTAATTTATCCAAATTTCTCCCCTTTCATCTAAGCATCCCCTTATTTGCATTAATTAAGTAATATCGCTATTATTTAATTGATATCCTTAATTCTGCCAAATCCCTGAGGTCTTTAATCAATAAATACCTTATCTCTTTAATCCTCCTTTTCATCAAATGAATTAAATAAATATGACATTTATTTAATTCTTCATATGTCACATCCCTTTCTTAATCCTTATTATTCATTTAATCTCATCATTAGGGATGTGCACATGCCTAATCCTTGATTAAGATGTGTCACATCCTCCAACTTTTGCAAGTTGGCCTCTAATCTCTCTTAGCCACCTAACCCTCCTCTAATCCTTCATTAACTAACCTAATCAACCCTCTCAAAGAATTTTTAATTCTTTTTATCCTTCCAAGGAATATTGAATTCTTTTTTCTCTTCCCAATGTGATCTTTGACATGTCACATCAAGCCACATGTGAACTCTTCTTAATTTCCCACTTGCCTCTAATCTATCATTAATTTGTCTAATCAAGTACTTGCACAACCTTAATCACTCAGTTAGGTTAAGTTAATCCCCATATCATTTATGGAATGTGTCCTAAGTCAACTTTATTAAATGATTTCTCCTTTTGAGAAGGCACTCCATTCCCCATGTGAATTTTTAATTCACATTTAATCCCCCAATGCATCCCTTGGAATTTAAAATTCATTTTCTCATTCCCATGTGGATATTTGAGGAATTTTTAATTCCTCACATGTCCTCTCACCCACATGGGGATAAGGACCTCCTTTATGAGGAGATCTTGTCCAATCCCAAGGTACTATGTAGTACCTCCATGTCATGTACTCTCTTTCCACCTCATGTACACATCATCCTTTTCAAGCCACTTCACATGCCACATGTCAAGATGTGAGGGATTGTGAGTTCTCAACTCACCTTAGCCCTACATCTTGATCTTGGTGGCTCAATCCCATCCGTTCATTTCCCTAGAGAATTCCAAATTCTCTATAAATAGCCCCTCTTTTCTCTCATTTTGGAGGGAGATCATTCATGCTAGCCAAACTCTTGCAAAATTTTCTCTTGAGCCACACTTAGGAAAATTTTCATACTTGCACCCATTTTCACTTGTTTTCCCATCCTCATCTCATCTTATAGCGTACATCTCTCGCCATCAAAGGAGCATAGAACATCGAAGATCGAAGGGCCAACCAAAGGACAACTCAACAAGGTGAAATCTTTCATTTTACTTAGTTTAGTTAATCTTTAGGCCAATCTTGAGGTGTAGGGTGTTTTTAGTTGTTATTTGCACTCTTTTTGTTTGCTATTCATTTTCTAACAAGTATTTTTTCCTTATCACACCATCATCCCAAATCCCCTTCACTCTGACTAGTGCTTTATGCAATGATTCCAGTTACACTAAGCTCTCTTCACCTTCTTCCGGAGTGGACGAATTAAGATTTATCTTGTCAAGTTTCTCTAAATTTGCCAAGGCACTTGAAACTGGAATATGTTTGGACTTCACTAGATCTCCAAGTTGTCCAAACCACCTTATTGCGTCCTCTTTTTGCCTTTGTAAGGTGAAAAACTTGTTTTGCAGGCCTGGAATGGAAGTCCAAGAGGCATAATCTCTATAATTTGCAATGGTGTAGGCTCCAGAGGCATTTCCAAGTTGTGACTCTATCGAGTCCATTAAATCTTTAATGCCTCGAGTGGCATCTAGCCACCACATGCAATACACAAACAATATTTGAGCATCCTCTTCACATTCCTTTACTGCTTTTAAGCATTGCAACACCATGTTGTGTGTGGTTGTACATTTGTCCTGCAATACCAGTAACCTCTTCTCCAATAGCCTTGTCTCAACTTCTTTTTTAGTTTGCTCTTTTAGACTAGAGGTATATTCTTTGAGTGAATCAACCAAGAGCTTTAAATTCTCAATAGGAGTTGAGTCATCAATTGTAGCACTGGGAGCTATATCCTGCAAATCCTTGATGGCATCATTTATTAGTTCAATCCCTATATGACGAGTTTCAAGAATTTCCATTTTACCAGAGTCAAGAAAGGTATTACAAAGCTCTATCCTTTGAACTAGTGAGATTTTACTCATATCCACGTAGCCTGGATGTGATGGGAGTTGAATCAGCTGAGGTGGAATCACAGGTGAATCCTTATTTGCCTTAACAAACGACCCTTAAGAGTACTTCCAGATGATTCTCTGGATGTCTTTGCCGGCTCAAGAGTCTTTGAAGATTTTTCTTCACTTCTTCCAACCTTTGTTTCTTCCTTATTTTCTTCTTTATTTTCCTCTTCTTCCTCTTTAGAGAGATTTTATGATGGTTTGTCTTTATTTTATTTCTCCTTCCTATCCTCATCATCCTTTCTATCATCACTCTTTTCATCTTTGCTTCCTTCTCCATAATTTTTATCTTCTTCACCATTGTTTCAGGTATTCTCATGATGTTCTTATGGATTGTCACTGGTATCATTGTTATACTGATCTTCAATATTCTCTCTGGTTGTCTCCTCTATATCTTCAAGAGAAGCATATGTCTCTGGAGAAGCATGTATATCATCAACCTTATCCAAATGATCCTTTACTTATTTGAAAACAAGTAAACTCGTAGTAGGGGGAATCACCTCATCTGTGTCAAAGTTTTTTTCTTTATTGAGCTCCTATACTTGAGCTGTATGAGATGAAGAAACAAAACTCATCCCAATTTTCTCTACCATTCCTTTTACTGGGGCAAAGGTTTCTAGCTTTAACCTTTCCACACTTCCTTTTTCTCTTGTCATGAGAATGGTGACTCTCTGTTTAACTCTAAACCTCTTAGAATATTCCACTAACAAGGTAGCAGTATCATCCTTAGACAGGGAGGATCCATATGTGTTCAAGGCATCAGACTTGATTTTGTCATCAATATTTACAACTTCATGCCTTCTTTGTATTAGAGCTTCCCATACATTGTCAATCACCTTCTTTCTTATATCCTCCATACTCTTATAAAAAATAAACATGTATTGAATAAAATCATTCATAATTGTTTCCTTGTCCTCTTCATTAACTTCATCAAACAATTTAGTAGTAGCTAGAAGATCATCAAATTCTATCATATTATTTACTAGAGGCTCCAATTTCAAAAGGAGAGTGGTCTCTTACGAGAGGGGAGTTGGGATTTTCCTCCATAGGTTTTGATGTGCCTTCTTCACCCTTCTTCTCATGCACATGAATTGTGAAAGCATTTTCTTCCTCTAACTCCTCTTCATTAGAAGAGTTCACAACATTTTTTGTTCCATCCACTTGTGAGATATCTTCATTGCTCCTCAAAACACTACTTCTTCTATTCCTTTTCATTTGGCTTTCTTCTTGCAAGACAAGGTCAATCTCCTCTTGCACATCACTTATGTTCCCTTTTCTGCTAGCCTTTTATTTTATCCTTTTTTTGGAGGGGGAAAGAGGTGCAACAAGAGGTATATTCTTCCTCTTAGAAGCTCGGGTATTGGGTCCAGTGGAAGTAGTTACATTAACTATTGCCGAAGCACTATGTTCTATCTTCTTTTCTTTTATTGTTGCAGCTGCATCAGGTGTTGATGGAAATGTAGGGGAAGGGGTGGAAGATGATCTTCCTGATTTTCTAGGTCCAAAGGGTACTTCAACTGCTTTGACCCTCTTATTTTCTATGAATTACCTTAGCCTATTAACATCATCCTTAGAGAGTGTATATAGTTTGAAATATGCCTCAACATTCTTATTTACCCTTTTAGTTTTTTGAGGTGAAAAAGTTTCCAAAAACACTTTAGTTGACTTTTCTTCATATGTACCATGTCAGGGCTAAGAGGGATCCTTGGGGTTTTTTAGTAATATGTTAATGAGACCCTCAACCATTTTCTCATCAATCTCATATCCTAGAGGCTCTATCCATAAAGTTCTAGGTTTTACTACCTCTATGATGCACTCATCAGTGGATACCAAGAAAGTTATATCATTTGCATGTTTGGCCACCAAACTCTTTGGAATTCTCTCTCTTTCATGCATGCCATTCTAGAAAACTACAAAAAAATGTAGTCAGAGCATTACTGTATGCCTTGAAATCCCTAATGTTACTCAAATAATCAAAGATTTGTTGTGCTATTGGTCTGCTAGTATCCCATATTGTGTTTTTCTTCCCAAGTAGCTCTCTCAGGAAGTAAAATAGAAAATAGACTATCAATGTTCCAAACTTGAATGGATATTTCTTTTTCTTGGTCTGGTTCAAGTTCTCCATAAGTTTTTATTGTAGCAACTCACACAAATCATAGTCTTTTCCATTTACAACCATATCATGTGCAACATAAATTGCAGTTGTAGACATCGAATTTCCTCTGTTGGTGAAATAAATCTTGTGACCTATCATGATTAACGCATACCTCACAGTAGGGTTGGTAATAGGTTTGGTAGTCAATGCTCTTCAATCATACATGACACTAGTTAACTTCATAACCACATCATTTTTCACAAACTTTAACATTGGTACGGGTACAATACCACATATTCCACTCACAACTTTGATCACATCTTTAGAAATTATACTACGCACATTTGTCCATACAAAATTATTGTGCACCCTACTCAGGGATATCCTCACATACTTCGCATCCATTTCACTTCAAAAGTCAGGAAACCAATTCCACACATCTAGCTTCTTTTGTACTAGGTTTTCATACTCAAGCTTCACTAAGAAATTCTCTCCAGTTAACTCTTTTAGCCATTGATCCTTGAGTACTTGATGGTCAAATTCTTCCAATTTCCCATGAATGTAGGTTCTAGTGTCCTCGATGGGCAAGACATGATTTGGAATTTGTGAGAACACACTGACAAGGTTAATGTTGAAAACTTTCCATGAAAACCTTTTGAATTTTGGTCTAGGTCTCTCAAAAGTCTCAACCAAGGTTGGTGTGGCTATTTCTCCCTTAATTCTCTTATAAATGCTAATGCAAATTACTTCTAATGCAAACCCACAAGATATAGATAGTTGTAAATACCTTTTTCACGCTTCGACAAAAACTAGGGTTTGATGCCATATGCTTTGAATCACCTTTAACACTCCTTCAACTCGCTCTACTATCTTCAAATGCATAAAAGTAATTTAACTCAACTTGGAATTTCACTTTATACATTACCAATCTGCCCTAATTTTGCATTTATTGCATTCAACCCTCAAAAAGCTAATAAACACCTTATGAATACCCTATAAACCCTAAAATGCTCCACAAATCTTCAAATTTGCACGATTTATTCTAGAATCTTTTTCAACACCTTTAGAATGTCATTTTACATCACATATCTTCGTTTTGCAGCTTGACACCACATATATCAGGGGTTTGTTAGATTTTTCTGTAATTGCTCCCCTTAAACCCAGTATTGGATTTAATTTTTAGAAGAATTATCTATACTAAATGGAGGTATAGATGTGCTAGATTCATCCTTGTTTTTAGATTCTTCCTTCTTCTTACAAATCTTCTCCATTTTCTTCTTTACTTCAGTAGGATCCACTTCATTCTCAAGTCTGTTCCTTTGTATTGGATTAGATTTCCTTCCATTTTTGCTTCTGCAGAATCTTGAAATATGTCCTGGTTTGTTACAAGTGTGTTAGCATAATTTCATTCCCCACCTCATTAGGTCTTTCTCTAACCTATTTTATCCTTTATATAGACACGGGTGGTGTTTTATACCATCATGCTAACTCGAGCGGGGTTTTACGTAGTTTGTTGAACTCCACACTTTGTCGCCTGGGACCCCTTTTGTTTCTTTCAAGTGTTACATTGGGCGGTGTTTTGTGTACTTGGTCAAACTTCTCCCTTAATGTGACTTCTAAGCCTGGCGGTTTTTTCGGTTGCGCTCGAACTTGGACGCATATTTTTGAAGTTCTACGAACCTCTTTTATGAACATACTGAAACCACATTTTTGATATACTACTGTGAGCAATCTAAACCAAAATACCAGATCAACTAACAAAAACAATGTTTACCATTTTAGATTTTTTGTTTTAAACAATGTTGGCATCAATGAAAACATACCAGAGGGTTTCTTCTTCATTCTTCCAACAATCTCCCCCTTTGTCATTAATGGCAACATGTGCCAAAAATGGATCTTCAAAAACTATGTTCAAAATTGTAAACTCAAACTGTGCAAGCTCCCCCTTTCAAATATACACCAAAACTTCAAAAACTTCAAAACTTCTCCCACACTAAAACTTTCCCCCTTTGACATCAAGGACAAAGGGTGTGCTAAAGATAAATTTGCAAAAATAAACTGAAATAACAAAAGAAAAAAAACTTTTAATTGGAACCAGGGAGGCACCTTCTAATTCCTTGAGAATGGCTTCCCAAATAGGTTTTCCATCTGTAGGCACCTAAATTTGGCATCTAAGATTTGCATTAATTAAGTAATATCGCTGATATCCTTAATTCTGCCAAATCCCTGAGGTCTTTAATCAATAAATACCTTATCTCTTTAATCCTCCTTTTCATCCATTTATTTAACATATGCATTAGGGATGTGCACATGCCTAATCCAGATGTGTCACATCCTCCAACTTTTGCAAGTTGGCCTCTAATCTCTCTTAGCCACCTAACCCTCCTCTAATCCTTCATTAACTAACCTAATCAACCCTCTCAAAGAATTTTTAATTTTTTTATCCAAGGAAATGAATTCTTTTTTTACTTCCCAATGTGATCTTTGACAATGTCACATCAAGCCACATGTGAACCTTCTTAATTTCCCACTTGCCTCTAATCTATCATTAATTTGTCTAATCAAGTACTTGCACAACCTTAATCACTCAGTTAGGTTAAGTTAATCCCCATATCATTTATGGAATGTGTCCTAAGTCAACTTTATTAAATGATTTCTCCTTTTGAGAAGGCACTCCATTCCCCATGTGAATTTTTAATTCACATTTAATCCCCCAATGCATCCCTTGGAATTTAAAATTCATTTTCTCATTCCCATGTGGATATTTGAGGAATTTTTAATTCCTCACATGTCCTCTCACCCACATGGGGATAAGGACCTCCTTTATGAGGAGATCTTGTCCAATCCCAAGGTACTATGTAGTACCTCCATGTCATGTACTCTCTTTCCACCTCATGTACACATCATCCTTTTCAAGCCACTTCACATGCCACATGTCAAGATGTGAGGGATTGTGAGTTCTCAACTCACCTTAGCCCTACATCTTGATCTTGGTGGCTCAATCCCATCCGTTCATTTCCCTAGAGAATTCCAAATTCTCTATAAATAGCCCCTCTTTTCTCTCATTTTGGAGGGAGATCATTCATGCTAGCCAAACTCTTGCAAAATTTTCTCTTGAGCCACACTTAGGAAAATTTTCATACTTGCACCCATTTTCACTTGTTTTCCCATCCTCATCTCATCTTATAGCGTACATCTCTCGCCATCAAAGGAGCATAGAACATCGAAGATCGAAGGGCCAACCAAAGGACAACTCAACAAGGTGAAATCTTTCATTTTACTTAGTTTAGTTAATCTTTAGGCCAATCTTGAGGTGTAGGGTGTTTTTAGTTGTTATTTGCACTCTTTTTGTTTGCTATTCATTTTCTAACAAGTATTTTTTCCTTATCACACCATCATCCCAAATCCCCTTCACTCTGACTAGTGCTTTATGCAATGATTCCAGTTACACTAAGCTCTCTTCACCTTCTTCCGGAGTGGACGAATTAAGATTTATCTTGTCAAGTTTCTCTAAATTTGCCAAGGCACTTGAAACTGGAATATGTTTGGACTTCACTAGATCTCCAAGTTGTCCAAACCACCTTATTGCGTCCTCTTTTTGCCTTTGTAAGGTGAAAAACTTGTTTTGCAGGCCTGGAATGGAAGTCCAAGAGGCATAATCTCTATAATTTGCAATGGTGTAGGCTCCAGAGGCATTTCCAAGTTGTGACTCTATCGAGTCCATTAAATCTTTAATGCCTCGAGTGGCATCTAGCCACCACATGCAATACACAAACAATATTTGAGCATCCTCTTCACATTCCTTTACTGCTTTTAAGCATTGCAACACCATGTTGTGTGTGGTTGTACATTTGTCCTGCAATACCAGTAACCTCTTCTCCAATAGCCTTGTCTCAACTTCTTTTTTAGTTTGCTCTTTTAGACTAGAGGTATATTCTTTGAGTGAATCAACCAAGAGCTTTAAATTCTCAATAGGAGTTGAGTCATCAATTGTAGCACTGGGAGCTATATCCTGCAAATCCTTGATGGCATCATTTATTAGTTCAATCCCTATATGACGAGTTTCAAGAATTTCCATTTTACCAGAGTCAAGAAAGGTATTACAAAGCTCTATCCTTTGAACTAGTGAGATTTTACTCATATCCACGTAGCCTGGATGTGATGGGAGTTGAATCAGCTGAGGTGGAATCACAGGTGAATCCTTATTTGCCTTAACAAACGACCCTTAAGAGTACTTCCAGATGATTCTCTGGATGTCTTTGCCGGCTCAAGAGTCTTTGAAGATTTTTCTTCACTTCTTCCAACCTTTGTTTCTTCCTTATTTTCTTCTTTATTTTCCTCTTCTTCCTCTTTAGAGAGATTTTATGATGGTTTGTCTTTATTTTATTTCTCCTTCCTATCCTCATCATCCTTTCTATCATCACTCTTTTCATCTTTGCTTCCTTCTCCATAATTTTTATCTTCTTCACCATTGTTTCAGGTATTCTCATGATGTTCTTATGGATTGTCACTGGTATCATTGTTATACTGATCTTCAATATTCTCTCTGGTTGTCTCCTCTATATCTTCAAGAGAAGCATATGTCTCTGGAGAAGCATGTATATCATCAACCTTATCCAAATGATCCTTTACTTATTTGAAAACAAGTAAACTCGTAGTAGGGGGAATCACCTCATCTGTGTCAAAGTTTTTTTCTTTATTGAGCTCCTATACTTGAGCTGTATGAGATGAAGAAACAAAACTCATCCCAATTTTCTCTACCATTCCTTTTACTGGGGCAAAGGTTTCTAGCTTTAACCTTTCCACACTTCCTTTTTCTCTTGTCATGAGAATGGTGACTCTCTGTTTAACTCTAAACCTCTTAGAATATTCCACTAACAAGGTAGCAGTATCATCCTTAGACAGGGAGGATCCATATGTGTTCAAGGCATCAGACTTGATTTTGTCATCAATATTTACAACTTCATGCCTTCTTTGTATTAGAGCTTCCCATACATTGTCAATCACCTTCTTTCTTATATCCTCCATACTCTTATAAAAAATAAACATGTATTGAATAAAATCATTCATAATTGTTTCCTTGTCCTCTTCATTAACTTCATCAAACAATTTAGTAGTAGCTAGAAGATCATCAAATTCTATCATATTATTTACTAGAGGCTCCAATTTCAAAAGGAGAGTGGTCTCTTACGAGAGGGGAGTTGGGATTTTCCTCCATAGGTTTTGATGTGCCTTCTTCACCCTTCTTCTCATGCACATGAATTGTGAAAGCATTTTCTTCCTCTAACTCCTCTTCATTAGAAGAGTTCACAACATTTTTTGTTCCATCCACTTGTGAGATATCTTCATTGCTCCTCAAAACACTACTTCTTCTATTCCTTTTCATTTGGCTTTCTTCTTGCAAGACAAGGTCAATCTCCTCTTGCACATCACTTATGTTCCCTTTTCTGCTAGCCTTTTATTTTATCCTTTTTTTGGAGGGGGAAAGAGGTGCAACAAGAGGTATATTCTTCCTCTTAGAAGCTCGGGTATTGGGTCCAGTGGAAGTAGTTACATTAACTATTGCCGAAGCACTATGTTCTATCTTCTTTTCTTTTATTGTTGCAGCTGCATCAGGTGTTGATGGAAATGTAGGGGAAGGGGTGGAAGATGATCTTCCTGATTTTCTAGGTCCAAAGGGTACTTCAACTGCTTTGACCCTCTTATTTTCTATGAATTACCTTAGCCTATTAACATCATCCTTAGAGAGTGTATATAGTTTGAAATATGCCTCAACATTCTTATTTACCCTTTTAGTTTTTTGAGGTGAAAAAGTTTCCAAAAACACTTTAGTTGACTTTTCTTCATATGTACCATGTCAGGGCTAAGAGGGATCCTTGGGGTTTTTTAGTAATATGTTAATGAGACCCTCAACCATTTTCTCATCAATCTCATATCCTAGAGGCTCTATCCATAAAGTTCTAGGTTTTACTACCTCTATGATGCACTCATCAGTGGATACCAAGAAAGTTATATCATTTGCATGTTTGGCCACCAAACTCTTTGGAATTCTCTCTCTTTCATGCATGCCATTCTAGAAAACTACAAAAAAATGTAGTCAGAGCATTACTGTATGCCTTGAAATCCCTAATGTTACTCAAATAATCAAAGATTTGTTGTGCTATTGGTCTGCTAGTATCCCATATTGTGTTTTTCTTCCCAAGTAGCTCTCTCAGGAAGTAAAATAGAAAATAGACTATCAATGTTCCAAACTTGAATGGATATTTCTTTTTCTTGGTCTGGTTCAAGTTCTCCATAAGTTTTTATTGTAGCAACTCACACAAATCATAGTCTTTTCCATTTACAACCATATCATGTGCAACATAAATTGCAGTTGTAGACATCGAATTTCCTCTGTTGGTGAAATAAATCTTGTGACCTATCATGATTAACGCATACCTCACAGTAGGGTTGGTAATAGGTTTGGTAGTCAATGCTCTTCAATCATACATGACACTAGTTAACTTCATAACCACATCATTTTTCACAAACTTTAACATTGGTACGGGTACAATACCACATATTCCACTCACAACTTTGATCACATCTTTAGAAATTATACTACGCACATTTGTCCATACAAAATTATTGTGCACCCTACTCAGGGATATCCTCACATACTTCGCATCCATTTCACTTCAAAAGTCAGGAAACCAATTCCACACATCTAGCTTCTTTTGTACTAGGTTTTCATACTCAAGCTTCACTAAGAAATTCTCTCCAGTTAACTCTTTTAGCCATTGATCCTTGAGTACTTGATGGTCAAATTCTTCCAATTTCCCATGAATGTAGGTTCTAGTGTCCTCGATGGGCAAGACATGATTTGGAATTTGTGAGAACACACTGACAAGGTTAATGTTGAAAACTTTCCATGAAAACCTTTTGAATTTTGGTCTAGGTCTCTCAAAAGTCTCAACCAAGGTTGGTGTGGCTATTTCTCCCTTAATTCTCTTATAAATGCTAATGCAAATTACTTCTAATGCAAACCCACAAGATATAGATAGTTGTAAATACCTTTTTCACGCTTCGACAAAAACTAGGGTTTGATGCCATATGCTTTGAATCACCTTTAACACTCCTTCAACTCGCTCTACTATCTTCAAATGCATAAAAGTAATTTAACTCAACTTGGAATTTCACTTTATACATTACCAATCTGCCCTAATTTTGCATTTATTGCATTCAACCCTCAAAAAGCTAATAAACACCTTATGAATACCCTATAAACCCTAAAATGCTCCACAAATCTTCAAATTTGCACGATTTATTCTAGAATCTTTTTCAACACCTTTAGAATGTCATTTTACATCACATATCTTCGTTTTGCAGCTTGACACCACATATATCAGGGGTTTGTTAGATTTTTCTGTAATTGCTCCCCTTAAACCCAGTATTGGATTTAATTTTTAGAAGAATTATCTATACTAAATGGAGGTATAGATGTGCTAGATTCATCCTTGTTTTTAGATTCTTCCTTCTTCTTACAAATCTTCTCCATTTTCTTCTTTACTTCAGTAGGATCCACTTCATTCTCAAGTCTGTTCCTTTGTATTGGATTAGATTTCCTTCCATTTTTGCTTCTGCAGAATCTTGAAATATGTCCTGGTTTGTTACAAGTGTGTTAGCATAATTTCATTCCCCACCTCATTAGGTCTTTCTCTAACCTATTTTATCCTTTATATAGACACGGGTGGTGTTTTATACCATCATGCTAACTCGAGCGGGGTTTTACGTAGTTTGTTGAACTCCACACTTTGTCGCCTGGGACCCCTTTTGTTTCTTTCAAGTGTTACATTGGGCGGTGTTTTGTGTACTTGGTCAAACTTCTCCCTTAATGTGATTGTTTAAGCCTGGGCGGTCTTTTTCGGTTGCGCTCGAACTTGGACGCATATTTTTGAAGTTCTACGAACCTCTTTTATGACTGCCTATAGACGTTTATTTTCAAATTTTTAAACAAAAGTTATATGGGGAATGTTGACAACGACAACTACCACGTGTCATAATTCTAATTTGGGAAATTAATGCCCATATGCTCCCATGTTTTTCCATGTAGCTATGGTTAATAAAATAGTAGAATAAAAAAAAAAAAATCTTGTTGCGACAATTTTTGGGGAAGAATTGAAGGACACACGCAGTGCGAATTGCATAAACTGCCATAAGAGGTAATTACAATTTATCCATTACAACCTGTTTCTTGAATTGTTTTCATTCAAAAAGTATATGTTGTTGAAAGTCATATTTGAGCATGGCAAGGGTTAAGCATGTGGGATATGAATGTGTATGGTTTAACTTATGAGGGACCTGAGATTGGCGAACACTCGGCTAGGGCCAGTTAGCTTAGACGAAATAAGGAATAAATTTAACCAACCCAATCCTCCACCTATCATTGAGAGGGTAAGGGGTAGTGGATTAATTAAGGTCACCGCATTTCCTATAGCTGTGCAGAGTCCTGAATTAGTGCTGGAGTGCATCAGGCATTATAATTCATAGACACTGGAAGTTAGAACAGAGGACAATAGGTTGGTTTTGAAAATTCAGAGGTCTACTTTCGTGTCATGTTTAAGGACTCTAGAAAGGGAAGAGTATTCACCAATGGACATGGCCAATTCTCAAATTGAATTCACCGCCAAAAAGGGTATTTATAGGAATGTGATAGCGAAGAATTGGTTAGTTAAGCCCAAGAAGGGTAAATCCTAGTTTCCTTGCAACCTACACAGGAATCACCTAATAAATGAAGTTGTTGACATTGTTGTGTTACTGCATAGGGTTAGAGGCAATGAGAATGTGCACAACTTTGAAGAATGGATGTACTTCTTTATCCAAATTATACTTAGTGGAGAACAGTTTTTGGACTGGGTTGAGATCATCA
Organism: Sequoia sempervirens; assembly: GCA_007258455.2. Taxonomy (NCBI): domain Eukaryota; kingdom Viridiplantae; phylum Streptophyta; class Pinopsida; order Cupressales; family Cupressaceae; genus Sequoia; species Sequoia sempervirens. Next base: position 428,375,672 of record VDFB02047230.1, read on the forward strand.
GTAATCATATACATGAAATGAGGTCACTTTATGTTCTGAACAGGTTCTTTTTCATGTCATCTTACTTAATATATGCCCTTGCGAGTACTCAACCCTGGCCAAGCTTAAGGCCGAGTGACCTACCGCCAGATAAAGTACCAATCTATGACTACTTTGATAAGCTTCAACTTCATAAGAGTTTCTTTCATTTCAGGAGAATTGTTGATACTTTCACTATGAGATTGGTCAGGGAATTGCAGGGGTTCCCAACAATAAGATTGTCTTTGGAGGCTATACAGTTTGTAAGTTTCTATGGTTGTCATTTCATCCAATTTCAAAGGTTTCCTATATAAGAGTAGGTTGATATGTAGGCTTTCCCATTAAATTGCCCAGGTACCCTGAAGATAAATGGGTAGTCATTGAGGTCAGTAGGCAATTGGCTGACGTGAATAGAATATGTCAAGATAGGAAAAGGCTTACCATCAGTTTTCTATTCGAATTTGGTGCATATAGTTGCCAATCTATGTCTGATGCCTTGAATATTGAGGCATAATTGTCTAAGTACAATATTCCCTCATTTGATGAGTGTTTTCCTTTTGACTTGAAAGACTATGTAAAAGAAAATCTGAAATTAGGTCCTTCTTTCAATCATCAACCTAACCTTGAAGACTATTGGGTTGATTGTTTTGATGAATATGAGATGAGAAGAAGAAGTTGGATGAGATTGACAGTAGAAAAAATTGTCATCTATGACTTGAGATGGGATTTGAGAGATGTTATTGAAGATGGATCTGATATGATTGATACAGTATATACTGAACTCATAGAAAGCAGGCCCATACCTGCCATGGACTGGAATTTCAAGGAAAAGGAAACCATTGAGGAGAGAACTGCTAATGTTCTAACCAGAACTAGGGAATGGGTAACCAAGAAGAAAACTGAATAGTCTCACCCTTGTACTAGATCAAAGGACTCATGGGCTATTGAAGGTACATCTAAAGCTTCTGCTAGCAGACAGTCAACCAGTAATGTTCCTCAGTCTTCAACAACGAGCGCTCAGGGAAGTGGTGATGATGACCCACCAAATAGAAATGTGTACTCGCAAACTTGTGGAAATGATATTTTTAATCTACCTATCTTGGAAAAAGGAAATGAAGGAGAAGAGGAAGAAGGGTTAGAGAGTTTGAATGTTGTTTCTCCTCCCTCTCAGGATGACTCACCTATTAGAGAGATAAACCCTTCTGAAGAGACATGAGTAACTGTAACTGCAAAAGAGACTCCTCTTGTTTCTCGAACTCTGTTTACATCCCCAGGTTTTAAAACAACTAAGGTTACAACAACTCCAACATGGTTAGAAGACTCATTATCCCAGAAAAGTAAGGCCATATAATCAATCCTACTTTTAAGCAAGATATGGTAAGCCAACTGCTACAAAGAACTCCAACCCCTAAGCCTAAGAAATTGAAAACCACTGCTAGGCTCATAGATGATACTGAATCGGGAACACTCCAACTAGAGATTGCACACCCATTTGTGCAAAAGGATGCTTCACAAGCAACAATAGGTGATTTCGAGGTGAATAGGGTTAACCTTGGACCTCCTACCAGAGATGGAGATGTTCAAAATTTAAAGGTTTCGACAACCAAAATGGTGGAAAGGTCAAAGAAAGATAAAGAAAGCAAGGATGAGTTGAAAGCTCAAGTTCATAATTTAACTGCTTGTTTGAAATCTATTTTTGAGGTTGTTCCTCAACCCATTTCTCAAGCAGAGGCTTTTGTTAAATCTCTCACTGTAGTTGGAAAAGAAGCCCTCACAAAAATAAAAAATAGTTAGAGTTTAAGTCGAGCCATAGAGGATTGGAGTGATTCCCTTCTCAAGAAGGGAAGCCTTGTTATTTTTGAGTCTTTAAAACATTTTCAAGAGTCAAATACCCTAAGAACAACTTTGGGAGATGATATGATTGCCATTGAAAAGGAAGAGAAATTATGGATTAATTATCAGGTTGAATTGAAACTCTTGATGGGCACATATATGGAAAAGTTGGCCGAAAATCAAATTATATCTAGTGCTTTAGATGCTCGCTTTCTATCATGGGCTAAAGGAGTAGAATGGAAATTGCAGGTTGCTAAGCAAAGTTTACAAAAACTTAAGGAGGTCATAAATGAGTGTGATGTAATTTACGATGAAGCATTGAACACTCTGATAGCTCTTGGTCTGCTGTAGGATAAAAATGGGATCAAAGATAATGTGGAATTAGAAGTTTAACCACCAATTTCTAGAAAATGGTTAAAGAAGCTCTTGATATACCCACTCCTAATGCGGAACATTTATAGAAGCTAAGTGAATTACACTTGGTAACATCTTAGGCTATTGATCACTTGAAGATATATGAACGTGTGGAAACGACCAAAGATACTCATCTGACATGGAAGGTGAGGATGAAAAATGTAGCCATCCTGCAACACAAAGACCTGATGCATATCCTAAAAACCTTCCAAGTGTGGCGAAGGAGACCTTTGGCTACCCAGGAGACTGGAAGTGAAGCGACACCGTCATAGTGACCTATCTTTTCTTGTTTTCTTTTATGTGTCTTTTGATTAACGAGCTATGAACATGAAGAGGCGAAACTAATTTTCCTATTTAAGGATGTATTTGCTTTTCAAACTCTCTCTAGACATTATTCTGCAAATTTTGCTCGATACTATTAATGAATGAAATTACCATTTTGCCTATGTGCAATCTGGTTGAGCTTATTGGTTTCTTAATTCTTTGTGTTTAAGAATACATATTGCATATCTTATCTTGGTATGATAATTGCATTTCTTACATCTAGTTTTGTTCCTTATATGGTATTGAGTATATGCTTTATCTCTACTAATTGATTAGTCTTTGCGCTAATATTTTATGTTACTGTTATCTCCTGAAATTGCACCCTGTTAAACCTGATGTTCAACACCTCAGTGTAACATGGGAAGGCCTCCAAAGTTGCGCATCACTTGTAAGCAGAGGTCAACCTACGGAGAAGGCTGACTTCCTTTGGGTATCACCTATACTACTGATTCTAAAAAGGGAAAGGGAGAAGGAGTACATAAATTGAAACTAAACTAAGGTGATACACCGAATGTTACTTGGATTTGAAACCAGACTTCATACACTTGCTTTCGTTAATTGAAGATAAATTTTCACAACTTACTTCCGCATATATTTTTGCAAAAGTGTTTCACAAACAGGTCTTGGTGCTAAGATTCCTAGAAGGAAAGTTAATTTCACATCTAGAATTCATTACATCTTTTTGACACAATTTGTTACCTGCAAAAACATGCTTTCTGCACAAGGGTTCTAAAATCTGAGACAAAGCTCGAAGGAAGTGAACATTTACCTCACTAAAAGCTCGATCAATCAACTGACTGAACACAAAAATACAAAGAGAAAGTAGGCAAGAGCTTCAAGTCACTAACAATCAAGGTCTTTACTAAATTTCATCTCCAAAATTGAGTTACAAGAATTTGCTAATTTGAGAGAGGACTGGAAAAGTCACAGACTTCAGAAAAAGCATCAACAAAACTTTTTTACAAGAAGGAAAAAATGCCTTATATACAAAAGTGAGGGCGGCCCCTAGGGCTTACAAAATATCTGCTCAGAAAAGATCTGCCTTAGATCTTTTGCCTGAAATTAATGCTGCGTTCGATTGTATCCTTGTTGTCCATGTCGGTGTGAAAGATTGCCTTCAAGGGAAACCCTCTTGATCCTTTTGCAACCACCACATTCACTCTGCTCCTCATGTCGATCTTTGAATTCCCCCCAGTCGAGCTTCCTTGAATGCTCCTGAGCTCACATTGCTTTTCCTTTTGTTAATCACCCTCTCCCTGGTGAAACTGCCACGACTTGCTTTTGGTTTTCTCTGATTGGTTGGTTCATTCCACGTGGATTCTTTGGGCAGTCAAAAGCCCCTTCTATCAGAATCGCATGTCAGCGAGACACTGGAAGTGTCTCACCGATGCGATTATGCCCCTTTTGAGGCTATCGGCATAACATGACACCGTCGATGAGAGCTTTTAGCGAGCCACCAAAGTTATATCGAAGTCAGCTTGTCATCGCTCAGAACATCGGCAAGACACTACCGAGTCGACAGGATCTCATAGTGACGCTGGATCCTTCTTTGGTTGGCGAGACCTCTCACCGAGCTTCCTCTTGTCTCCTTTTCCTTTTATTTCGCTATCTCCCCGAGCTCCTCTTCAGTCGGCAAGAAACTCGAGTGTCGGTGAGACGTTTTACCGAAGGCAAAACGTTACCCTAAGGCCCTTCATCTTCGGCAGGAGTTGATTAATGTCACCCCGAATGCACTCCATTCTACCGAGCTCTTCATTTCTTTCAGCAAGACTTAGGCAAGTTGGGAAGACTTCATCGTGAGGTCCCCCAGTCATACCAATACCCGCTTTAGTCACTGAGACCGCACCATGTTGGTAAGACACTACTCCGACGGCTGGAAGCTACATCGATGTCCTTTATGTCGGGGAGACCTCTCGTCGATGTTGGATCTTTCTCCCCGAGCTGGTTCCCCTTCGACAAGACTTCAGTTAGTCACTGGGACCTCTTGGAGAGGCCCCTTTGTTGTCAATGAGACATTGGCCTATCAGCTAGACCTCTCGCCGGGCTCCTTATCTTTTGACGAGGAGTTAATTAAGGTCGGCAGGACATCCCTAGGTCGCCGAGACTTCTTAGCGACCCTTTTTGTTACACCGAAGGCTCCCTTTATCCTTTGGCGAGACCACCTCCGTTCGCCGAGACATCATGCTGAAGGCACTTTGCTTTGGCGAGGGCTCATTTTAGTCAGCATGACTTTCCTTTATCGCCGAGACATCCGAGCGAACTAAATCTCCTACCCTGAGAGCCTTTAGAGTCGGGGAGACCTTTTGACTTCAGCGAGACCCTAGAGCGAAGCTCACTTGCTTTGTGGATGCCGCCTCCTTGATTACTTCGGCGTGACCCTCCATTATCGATGAGACTTCCTGCCGAACTTACTTCCCTTTGGCGACGCCGCTTCCCTTCAGCGAGACATTACTCGTCGATGAGACCTCCTTGTGAAGCATGCCTACATATGCCGAAGGCATCCTTTCGGTGAGACTTCAAGAAGTCGCCAAGACTCTATCCCGAAGGAGATCCTCATGCCGAAGGGGAAAAAATTAGTCACCGGGACAATGATTTTGTCTTGCCGATAGGTACCTGCATACTAATTCCGCTCACTGTGACACCCCTGGGGTCTTTCCGATTTCTCCTTAGAGGATTTTCATGCCGAATTTGAACAAGGCAGGCTTCCCATTTGAGTTCCCTGTGACTTAGCATTAGATTTCATGACTTTTGCCCTTGTAACTGACTCCATTTGGCCTTCTCAAACCTCTGTCACATGATATTTTGCCTGATTGAGCCTAGGGGTGAAAATTAGGCAACATTTCTGGTGACCTTTGCTAGATGTTTGCCTGCTAAACACAAAAACCAGTAGCCTAGGCCTATCCATTGGGCATGGAGTCATTAGGGCGACTTAGAAATAGATCAAGAGCAGCTTTGTACATGGCTGTAACTCATCTTGAGACTCACAAAACACTTGGAAACTTATTGAAAACATGGAAAGCTGAAATAAAACTATCAACTTGTGTTGAAACAACACTTAGGGAAAGAAATAACAACTAAACCTACCCTACACTAACCAGTGAGAAATTGTTCAAACAAACCCATTGACAGGTTGGGTAAAATAACTGCCCTTTCTAAAAAAATTACAATGTTTTCCATGCTGGAGAACAACTAAAGAGAAATGAAGCATGCATGACAATTCAACGGATGGCTGCAAGATCTCTGGCAGAACATATTCAGGCTTACTAACATTTTCATATGGAATGTAGACATTCCCGTTCTAAGGTGGAAAGGTGACTTGAGTGCGCTCCTCCTGAGTAGTACCCTCATGCTTGGGTGCAAGATTCATCCTTGGTGTTGCATTGGGTTCCATCTGAGCTAGGTATCTGATTAGACAGCCGTTCCATTTGAGCTAGGTATCTGATTGGACAACCTTTGGTAAGGGCAAAGACTGAGCCTTCCTTGCTGATTTCTTGCTCATGGACTGCCACTTTATCATCTTGCTGGCAGGAAGAGCCTAATCCCTGTGGCTGACTTGATGAAAAAATGGTGATCCCCTTGGTATGCTCATTCTTTCCCAACTGGACACCCATTTCTTTGATGGAGAATAATGAGAAAGCTTCCTCCACCACATCTTTAATCAATTTATCAACCTCAGGCTCTTTTATAGATCAGAATGGAAGCTGTTCATAATTCTCATCATCACTGGAAGAGTTACATTCTGATTCAGGCTTGTCCTTTTCAACGCAAGAAGACAATAATTCAAGTGGTGATGAAGTCTCGGGTTCCTCTGCATAGTGGAATGGAAGCTACTCTAACCAGTTATGACTTTGCAACTCAGGCTTATTAGGCTCCTCCTGCTATTTCAACACTTGTTCAAGTTTATGAACCTGTTGTTCTAGTTCATCATAACTATCAACTACTTCTGAGTCTTCATAAAGATCAAAATCAGCTTCCTCTTCAAAAAACGCAACGGTAGCTTTTTTGACCACATCATGTTCAAAAACATCAAAGCTCTCACCTTGGAGGATAATATCAGGTTCAATCTCACGCTTTTCTCCCTGAATTAAGGCCCTATTGTCTTGCTGGTTATCATCAATGAGTGACTCTCCAATGTCCTCCTTTTGTTCAATCATTTGTTGTTGTTGCTTCCTATATTCCTCCATAGCTAGATGTAACAGATTTGGAATTCTAGTTTCCTTCATGGTGAATGAACTAACCTGATCACTGGGCTGCTCGTCATTTACTTCCTGGAGGTCAGAGCACGATTTGACTTGCATGATAGGTGAAGGAAACTCACAAGATGACTGATATGGGACCTTCCAACTTGGAATCCTGAGGGTAGAAGACTTATTGATAGGCTCACTAAAGAGCTCGGAAGGCTTCTTTTGTTTAAAGCTAGGAAACCTATCTTTGGAAGCATCCTCTTTCATCAGATGATTCAACATTACAGGAGGAGGTGAGCTAAAACTAGGAATGGAAAGGGCTGCTTGTACTTCATACCTTTGTGCTTGATAATCTAAATAAGCCCGACCACCTTGTACCTGGGCAGATGAGAATTTCATTTGCTCCTCTTTGGCTGCTATCTCTCTCTCAAGATCTTCTTCAACCTAACATCCCAACTCCTACTGCTGTGAAATAAGCTCTTTCTGTTTCTTGACATCGACTAACATGTCATACATGTAGGAGAACACCTTACTGACATTATTAATCTGCATATGTTCAAACTTCTGGCTCAAGGCCCACAACACACGGTCAAACTGTTGGAGCAGGTCCATTATAGTTTGGTAAGGATGCTTCAGAGGCTGATTATGCAAATAATCATGCTGGTCAACATCAGAAACCTCCTCCTGGGGTTGATTTTGATTATATAATGGCTGACATAAGGGTTGACCAGGAGTGGGAGGGTGGGAAACATGATGAAAATACTGGTAATCTACTGATATCAGGTCATTTGACATAAAAACAATAGGCTGTTCTGTATAGTATGGCTGATGGGAGGACATATACACATGAATCTCATGGAATGGAGGTGGCAAGACCTCATATTGCTGATAACTAATCATTGCAGAGCTAAGACATGAAGTAAAACAAGCCTAAAGATTAAACCTTATTAATTGCAGACACCTGGGCTACTGGAACCAGTTGTTATGAAGTTGGAGTTGCCATGATATGTTGATACTTTACCTCTGAAAGGCCTGAAATTTACTGGTTGCATATCAAAAACTAGTAGTAGACATATAATTTCCAAACTGTCTGCTCGACAGTCCCACCGAGCGTGCCAAAAACTGTTATCTCCTGAAATTGCACCCTGTTGAACTTGATGTTCAACACCTTAGTGTAACATGGGAAGACCTCCAAAGCTATGGGTCACTTGTAAGCAGAGGTCAACCTTCGGAGAAGGTCGGCTTCCTTTGGGTATCACCTAAACTACTGATTCTGAAAAGGGAAAAGGAGGAGTACATAAATTAAAACTAAACTAAGGTGATACACCGAATGTTACTTGGATTTGAAACCAGACTTCATACACTTGCTTTCGTTGATTGAAGATAAATTTTCACAACTTACTTCCGCATATATTTTTACAAAAGTGTTTCACAAATAGGTCTTGGTGCTAAGATTCCTAGAAGGAAAGTTAATTTCACATCTAAAATTCATTACATCTTTTTGACACAATTTGTGACCTGCAAAAACATGCTTTCTGCACAAGGGTTCTAAAATCTGAGACAAAGCTCGAAGGAAGTGAACATTTACCTCACTAAAAGCTTGATCAATCAGCTGACTGAACACAAAAATACAAAGAGAAAGTAGGCAAGAGCTTCAAGTCAATAACAATCAAGGTCTTTACTAAATTTCATCTCCAAAATTGAGTTACAAGAATTTGCTAATCTAAGAGAGGATTGGAAAAGTCACAGACTTCAGAAAAAGCATCAACAAAACTTTTTTACAAGAAGGAAAAAATGCCTTATATACAAAAGTGAGGGCGGCCCCTATGGCTTACAAAATATCTGCTCAAAAAAGATCTGCCTTAGATCTTTTGCCTGAAATTAATGTTGCGTTCGATTGTATCCTTACTGTCCATGTCGGTGTGAAAGATTTCCTTCAAGGGAAACCCTCCCGATCCTTCTACAACCACCGCATTCACTCTGCTCCTCGTGTCGATCTTTGAATTCCCCCCAGTCGAGCTGCCTTGAATGCTCCTAAGCTCACGTTGCTTTTCCTTTTGTTAATCACCCTCTCCCTAGTGAAACTACCACGCCTTGCTTTTGGTTTTCTCTGATTGGTTGGTTCATTCCATGTGGATTCTTTGGGTGGTCAAAAGCCCCTTCTGTCAGAATCGCATCTCGGCGAGACACTGGAAGTGTCTCACCGATGCGATTATGCCCCTTCTGAGGCTATCGGCATAACATGACACTGTCGATGAGATTTTAGTGAGCCACCAAAGTTATATCGAAGTCAGCTTGTCATCGCTTAGAACATCGACAAGACACTACCGAGTCGGCAGGATCTCATAGTGACGCCAGATCCTTCTTTGGTCGGCAAAACCTCTCACCGAGCTTCCTCTTGTCTCCTTTCCTTTTATTTCGCCATCTCCCTGAGCTCCTCTTCAGTGGGCAAGACACCCGAGTGTCGGTGAGACGTTTTACCGAAGGCAAAACGTTACCCCGAGGCCCTTCATCTTCGACAGGAGTTGATTAATGTCACCTCGAACGCACTCCATTCTACCGAGCTCTTCATTTCTTTCGCAAGACTCTGGAAAGTTGGGAAGACTTCATAGCAAGGTCCCCCAGTCATACCGATACCCGCTTCAGTCGCTGAGACCGCACCATGTTGGTAAGACACTACTCCGACTGCTAGAAGCTACACCGATGTCCTTTATGTCGGGGAGACCTCTCGCCGATGTTGGATCTTTCTCCTCGAGTTGGTTCCCCTTCGACAAGACTTCAGTTAGTCACTGGGACCTCATGATGATGACCTTCACTCTTAGCGAGGCCCCTTTGTTGTCAGCGAGACATTGTCCTATTGGCCAGACCTCTCGCCGGGCTCCTTATCTTTCGGCGAGGAGTTAATTGAGGTCGGCAGGACATCCCTAGGTCGCCGAGACTTCTTAGCGACCCTTTTTGTTACACCGAAGGCTCCCTTTATCCTTCGGCGAGACCACCTTCATTTGTCGAGACATCATGCTGAAGGCGCTTTGCTTTGGCGAGGGCTCATTTTAGTCGGCATGACTTTCCTTTATCACCGAGACATCCGAGCGAACTAAATCTCCTGCATCGAGAGCCTTTAGAGTTGGGGAGACCTTTTGACTTCGGCGAGACCCTGGAGCGAAGCTCACTTACTTTGCCAATGCCGCCTCCTTGATTACTTTGGCGTGACCCTCCATTATCGATGAGACTTCTTGCCGAACTTACTTCCCTTTGGCGACGCCGCTTCCCTTTGGTGAGACATTACTCGTCGGTGAGACCTCCTTTCGAAGCTCGCCTACATAGGCCGAAGGCATCCTTTCAGTGAGACTTCAAGAAGTCACCAAGACTCTATCCCGAAGGAGATCCTCATGTCGAAGGGGAAAAACTTAGTCGCCGAGACAATGATTTTGTCTTGCTGATAGGTACCTGCATACTAATTCCGCTCACTGTGACACTCCTGGGGTCTTGCCGATTTCTCCTTAGAGGATTTTCATGCCGAATTTGAATAAGGCAGGCTTCCCATTTGAGTTCCCTGTGACTTAGCATCTGATTTCATGACTTTTTCCCTTGTCATTGACTCCATTTGGCCTTCTCGAACCTTTGTCACATGATATTCTGCCTGATTGAGCTTGGGGGTGAAAATTAGGCAACAGTTACTGCTCAAGCACCCGGTAGTTGGAATTTTCTGATATTGGGTTTACCTTTCTTGCTTTTTGGTTAAAAGCATACATGGTGTTTTACTTTCCTTGTTTTTTAAATTCATTGCAAATCTTGTGAGGGAGTTGTACCTCAGGAAAAATTCAGAGGATATCAATCTTATTTAAAGGTAGATATTCAGAGCTATTGGTTAGTTTCTTGCACTTTGTGGGTGTCAATTTATCAATTCTTATAAGTGTAAATATGTTAGCCAACAAGGTGTAGCATACAACATTTTTCTAACCGAACTTATTTGAATTCATCCTTGACCTGCACTGGTTAGCCTTATGACCAAATGCATTGCATGTGTAGCAATAGCCTTAAAAATATTGAATCATTCTACCAGTATTGAATCTATTCATCATCATCATCATCATCATCATCATCTTACTTTTGCACTCAGTAGCTCTATGTCCAAATTTATTGCGTGTAAAGCATTGTCCAAAGAAGAATCCAACATTCTGATTCATTCTACTTCTACATTTTGTTTCCCTATGACCAAATTAATTGCATGAAAAACAAATGCCATTGAAGGATGGGTACCTTTGAGCATTAGGTTGTCTGATAGGATTCCTTCTAGACTTGCTTCTTTGGTTCTTGTTCTGTCTACCATTACCTTGAGTCTGCTTTTGATTGTCAACCTTGTTAGATGTATTATTTGTATTTGAACTTTGTCCCTTTTCAAGTCCCAAACCACCTTTATCCTTAGAAGGTTTCTAAATTGCAATCAACTCATCAAGCATTGTAGTAATTGTTTTGAATTTGTCTTCATGAGCTCTAGCTTTCTCCAGATCTGATCTTAGGGTTACCACTTCTTGTTCAAGCTTGATGCATTGTTCAGTCTTGCTCTAAATTTCAACATTTTGACAGTCCTCAATTCTCTTCTTTTCTTCTACTTGCAATTTTACTTTGGTAATGTCCTCATTTGCTTTCTTCAACTGATCACTATCTTCTCTATGCCTTTCCTTGAAATTCTTGATTTGCTCTCTCAATTTTTTGATGCATTCATTTGCTTCTTTCAGGTTCACCTTCAAAATTTCTTTCTCATTTTCAACTCTATCAAGATCTTCAAGAGCAACATTAAGTTCATCTTTGTCGATTGTGCAGTCATCTCTAGTGTATTCAATTGCAAAGATTTCTTCTAAGGGAATAAGACACCTTTTGTCAGCCATGTGTTCAAACTCCAAGATCTTCCTCAAGCTGTTAGGATTTTCTAAAGGAACCAAGCTCTGATACTAATTGTTGAACATCTAGAATATTGAGAGGGGGAGGGGGGTGAATCAGTATTATACTAAATAATTTTTCTATAAACCATCCAAATATTAAAGCATGTATAATTGCAATTGTAAGTAAAGATATGAAAGAGATCATAACACCACATAACACATAAACACATGATTTTTATGTGGAAAACCCAAAATGGGAAAAACCAAGGTGAGGATTAGCTCACAATATATTATAACCGGTTATAAGATATTACAGGGGCACAATGCCAGGACACACTGTCCTTGAAAGGCTTACAGCCTAAAATGATTACAAAATGGAGTGTGGCTCACTGCTAAAAATTGAATTGATAGAATACACCTTTCATGTGTTGAGTTTAGTTCAAATTAAGCTCTGAAATTCAAAAAGTTGCACTGGTTTGTAGTTTTACAACATATACTGTACTTCTACCTAGATACTAAACTCATATATATAATCTCGCATAATATCAAACTATCACATATCACCTCATATCATATATCACCTCTCCAATTATACATAAAATGTTTGATATATATATATGTGATTGCATCCTCACACATCAATTAGGTCAGCCTAATTATATGTACACACGCTTAATTCAAAAATAGCTTGTCAGCTCAAAACTTGAAATTCCTTTTGCACTCAACCAAAACGTGCAAACCATGATTTGGGTCAACACAGACCTAAAAATGATCTCTTTAACATCTACGCAACATATTACACTTCATACTGCTTATTCATGCTGGCCAAAAGAAGACTTGATCACAAAACTGTATGCCAAACTTCTCTCACTTGAATCTTTCAACCCATCCAACCAAAATCGCTAAAAAATTGCTCATAGATGCATTTAATAGTCCCGAATAACATACCAAAACTACATAATCCGATATACTATTATGAGCAATTTTAGACCAAAATACCAGATCAAGGTAACACAAACACTATTTACTGGATTAGAGAAAATTGTAACCAAACAATGTTGGCATCAATGACAACACACTTGTGGGTTTCTTCTTCATTCTTCCAACAATCTTTGATAGAGACAAGTAGTTGTAACAAATTTTCTATGGCCTTGTGCAATAGATATTATTTGTAGGATCTAACCTACAAGTGTTAGTAAAGTTTTATGTGTAGCCATACTTTTTCTATGTGCTTTCATGGCGGTTGTAAGATAATTGTCCTGTATATAATTTTTGTTTCTATTTTCCCATGAAAATAATGTGTCCCTATTTGTTTTAAGTGTCTTTGTGGAATCATGATCCTTTTTTTTCATGATGAAGTGTGAGTTTTCTTGATCTCTTTTGGTCCCTTGTTTTTTGGTCTACTCCTAAAGATAACTAGATTCTTATTATGCCTATAAGAGGCACACTTCCCCAACCATAGCTAACGTTGGTTCCTAAAGCTTTTAGGCATCCAAATTTACAAAATTGAGATATGTTCATTCCTTTTTTGTGTCCTTTCCCTATTTTTTCTCATCATTTATAACCAATCTAAAAAATTATTTTGCTATAGTGTTCCTCTTTTGCAAGGGGATCCTTAGGGTTTTAGTATTTATAGTTCACTAGGGTTTTTCCATTATATTTATTTGCTAAAACTCTAGTTATTTTATGCTTTCTCCTTTTGTATATGTTGCTATTGCATTCTTCTATTCAATGTTGATTGATTTTTTAGGTTTATATATTTAAGTTATAGCTTGATCCCCTTTAATATCATTGTCTTACTAACCATTTTATTTTGTTAACTAGTATTTTGTCATGCTTTTTGTATTCCTCGTGTTATCCATTATTTTTCACATTGTAGCTTTATTTCCCCATTGATATTCCATGTGTCGAAATCCTATTGCATCACACAAGACAAAATATTTTGCTAGAATAGCGAGCTAGTGATTTCATGCCATGTTTCCCTAAGTGTACAATCATAACAAGAAATTCATTCAATTTTGTACTATTCCCAAGTTGATTTAAAAATTTGTGATTTATTTATCAATACTTACGTGTACTCATTAGAGAGTAAGTATAGAATACTGGTCAATTTATGGTATGTTGTAGCATCCTATTCTATCATATAGCTCCTTCACATCACACTTTTTAGTGTGAACCCCAATTTTAAATGCATGCTGTACAATGACTATATATTTCTTGTAGGTATGATGATCTAGATTCTAGCTTGGTAATATCTTGTGTGATGGTAGATATGTACAAAGTTGTTACTGCATCATGTAGCCCCTTCACATCAAAATTAAAATAGTGAGCTCACAATATCCTGACATGTGTCCTTGGTAAGATGATTATGCATGTTAGTTCCTATAATACTATACTAAGATAAAAATTTATGATTGGCTCATACATTCATGTGTACATTTTATAGGGTAATTACTAAACTCCTATAAGCCTAGGACAATTGGTGATATTTCATTGTATTGCACACCTCATTTACATTATGGTTTTGAATGTGGACCCCATTTTCATTTCTACAATACATGATGGGTTTTTTCTTCTTCTTAAGGAATTACTAACTTGGTTTCTAGTTTTGTGGCACTATATATGGTGACATAAAAATGACAAATTTTCATTGTATCATGTAGTCTCTTTGCGTCAAGTTTGGGGATGTGCATCCCAAGTCTATATGTGTGATGTATGATGGGATTAAAAGATAAAATGTTATTACATACAATTTATTAGTTGTCAAAAGGCATTTGGAATACCACATGATAGGATTGGGCAACATGTTAGCTACTTGACCACTTATTTGACACCTCAAATAATGTAACATTCATATTGGTTGAAATGTTCAATTTCTCTCCTCGATGGCACCAAGTGTAAAGGCTAAAGAATAATTTAACATTTGACATGTCTTTTCCATTACTAGGGCTCTTCATATCATGGCTTTAAAAAAGGATGTACTATGCATGATGTCATAATGTGTGATAGCCATGGATCTTCATTGAAATATATCAATTGTTAGAATTTAAGAAAAAATGAAGGAGATAATAATCACACCATTAATATTAAAAAATAAGTGCACAGTAGGGTGCCAAAGGAAAATTTAACATGTTGCACTATAACTAGAGCACCAGTTATGATCTAGAGAGGCCTTGCAATTGCTCGATCGTATTTTATCTACCCAAAATCTTTCATAACATGAATTCACATATAGACATGGAGAATGAAAATTTCCCATGCAACCATTAATGCAACATGGTCTTGCAAGATTTTTCTTGCAATTTAACAAGGGAGGTTGGCCATTTTTTTGATATTTCATCTTGTGATTGGGGATTTTTTTAGTGGTGAATCTTTGTCAATTGGCCAATAGTTCATATCGGCCAATTCAAAATTGGTGAATATATTGCAACCAACGAGGTGGCCAAATCACTCAAATTTTTATGAATTATTGGTCCAATGCATTTCATTCGCCATCAATTTATTTTATGAGGCATATGTAATTAATAATTTTTCCATAACAAACTACATGTTTCCAACAATCTAATTAATATTTTCACTTGGAATCTTGGAAGCATGTATTAAATCATCCACATATTCACCAATAGTATTAAAACAACATTGTGTATTAGGACACATTTCACCAAAAGCATTAAATTTTCATTGCATGTGAGGACCCATTTTGACAATAAAATTTAAAAATAATTGCATACGAGGACCCATTTTTCTAGTATCATTTAAAAAATAATTACATTTGAGGACACATTTCACCAATTACATTAAAAAAAATTACGTATGAGGACCCATTTCGCCAATACTATGATAACTCCACACTAATTATAGGTCCATAATAACCTTAAAAATTACAACATATGTGTTCTATTGAGGTTTTATTCACACAAAATTTAAATGTATCATTGTATAACCACACAAGATTCACCAAATTTTACACCATTTAAAAATCCCACAAAATTTGCCAAATATGGATTGATATAAATATAATCAAAACACTAAATCATTTTTACACATTTTGTTTAGTTTTGAACTTGTGAGCTCTTGATTTAGAACCTTAATCATAGGAAAGTTACAAACTTACAACTACAGGCATTGCTGCATTAGCAAATAGCGAGTCAGGACTTAATGAAAACCTAAAGGTAAGTGATAATTTATTCATAGTGTTATAAGATTATTTGTCTCTTTTTCATTATTGCTTCAATCTTAAAGATTATATTAAGTAGGGAATGACATACATCTAGAGCCCAAGGATCTATATTCTATGATTCCTTCTTAAACAAGAAGACATTTTTTGGTAGCTTTTATTTTGTGAGGGATGTCGAGTAGGAACAAGAGTAAGACTCCTCAGGGTGGAGAAGAGATTCCATCAAAATGCCCAAAATGTGGAGTTACTATAAATTCATACTTTGGAAATGTTTCCAGTCCATCAGATCAAGATGGAACTACATCATCAACTCTTGCACCAAATATTAATGAAGAAGGAAATAGCTTAGAGGAAGATCAAAATGAGTTAATTAAGTCATATGTCAGTGACAATACCATAAAATATGTTCCATGGGATACCCAAGGTAGCCGAAATGAGTTAATTGATTTGGATGATAATGTTGACATCATAGATGATGTTGTTGTGAGGAAGAGGAAAAGAAAAGAAAAATAAAAAATGGAGCACGAGTGGGATATGACAAGAAATTTTTAGATTTATTGGGTGTCAAAGTACCCATTCATTAGACCAATTGAGAATTAAAATAAAGATGAATCTCCAATATAATGCAAGTGTGATGTAGAGGAAGGACAACAAAACACATTCAATGATTGATTCTTTAAAATATTGACAGGACAACCCTAGATCTTATTCTTTGCTAGTCACTACCCCTAGGCCCATAGCACCTTCTTGGACAACAATGACATATGAAAACCAAAGAAATTTTCCAACATTTCATTTTTCCTATGAATAAAAAGATAAAACCATGTATAACTTGCAAGGATACAACATAGTTTGATTGTAACATTCCACACTTGACCACATTTGACAACATATAAAACTGTCTCCCTTGGGGTTAAGACACCACACACAAAACTCAATGTTAAATTAGTGTGTATCAGGTCTCTAAGACCATATACAATCCTCCAACACCATTCAAACCTTGCATGAACTAAACCATTGAGTTGTTAATGAACATACCCTCGTTGCCCTCTATTTGCCTATCCCACTGTGAAATGAAAGAACAATCATTAATAACTTTCACAAAAAAAATAATGAAGCCAATCGCTTCAGTGGGATTAAATATAACATAATTATAGACTTTTCCTCCAACTTTCATCAAGATCCAACGGTGAAAAATAAATTTATGGCATTTTTTTCAAAATTGGGAACCCTAGTTAGGGTTCAAACCCGTCCTCACAAAAATGATCATAACTTATTTAAATATCCATGAAAATGATCCAAACAAAAATAATTGAGAGCTAGAAACATATATTCATCAATTCCAATTAGTTTCATCCCAATATTGTACTGTACATGGCTATACTAGCATGTTTTCAGACTGTAAATTTAGGAAAACATTGTTAGAATAGGGCAACCTTCACCAAAATGGCCATATCTCACACAAAACTCAATAAAATTTAATGAAAAAAAGGAATTTTAAACTAGAAACAAATATCTTTCCATCCATATATTATATTCCTTGATACGAGGCCATACCAGGCCATACAATGCACAACTTTAGCTTGAAAACAATGTAAGACTCAGAAAATGCACACAAAAAATTGAGGTTTTCATTCATCAAACTCCCAAATTTCACCTCTCCCCCTTGAAATCAAGTTTGGAGGGTGTTTATATACATTTCCAATCCATTACAATTTTTTTCACCCATTCTTGATTAGGTTTCTCAATAAAACACCTAAATGACACTTTTTGACAATGTTGCTTGACAACATTTTAGCAACTTTTACAACTTTTAACCAAAAGACCCTAAACACACCAAAATGGATCCAAATGATCCCAAGTGGTCATGTATGACCTTATTTGACTCCAAAAACACCCTATCAACCTAAAACTAGACATAACAACCATTCTTGCTATGGGGCTCCTGATGCCCCTGTATCAAAGTGTAAGATTTTTAGTTGGAAATATAAAAGGGACAAGAAGTTGCAGCTAAAAATTAACACTAGAAAATCATCTAGGTAAAGTTTATGAAAACAAATCATAGATGGAAATAAAAAAAATTAGTAAATGGAAATCAAAGGAAGAATGCCTTCATGTTAAGCATGCCAATGAATATGATGAGCAAATGCAAAGAATGGTGAAGCTTGCTAAATCTGAAGGTTCAATTGAAGCTCAATTTGCAAAGATAATGGCAGGAGCACAACTGGTGAAATTTTTTTAGTTAAGTTTTGTTTTTCATATTTTTTCTGGAGGGTGTCCTATGAAAAACTACCCAGAATATAATAATTTATTATATTTTTGGACATTCCTAACTTTCCTAGCACACATTGGTAAATAAACTCCGAATGGGAATGCGCACATTGTTTTGCTGAGGTGGAGAATCAAGATTTATAGGAAAAAATAAAAGAGATAACCTTCATTGCATTATTTTTAGATGAATTTATTGAGGTAGATAATATTTCTTGGGTATGTATGCATGTGTATACTACACACAAACATGCCCGCAAACCTCATCTACTCTACGTTCATAAAATGAAGGGGAGTTTGACATTGTAAAATATATTTGAACTAGTTAAGAAATATTTTAATGAAATTGGAGATATGGATGACTTCACAATTGTTAAAAAGTTGGTGTGTGTAGGAGCTGATGGAGCTTCAATAATGCAAAGTCATGTGAAAAGTATTTGCATAAATTTACAAACTACTTGTTCACCATACATGATTGTCATTCATTACATGGCCCATATTATGAATTTATCATTTAAAATTGTAAGAAAGTTTCCTTTAGTATCAAAATTTGAAAATATAGTTTGTGAGCTCTACTCATTCTTCTATTGAAGTCCCAAATAGTTTGCAAAATTTCAAAATTTTGCTGAGGGAATAACAACAGGAAACAAGCTTCTTAAGGATGTTGATACCAGATGGATCTCCTTGCATATACCAATACACAAAGTTTTTTTAGAATATCAATCCTGATTGGAGTAATGTTCAAACATTGCCACATAGTAGATAAATCTCTTGACCTCTTACATAGGTTAAGAGATATAGAGACAATCTTAACTTTATCTAGTCTTCTCCCCATTTTGGATGAAATGAACAATCTTATGAAAAAAACCCAATAAAGAACTATGTATATTTATGAATATAGTAAAATATGTAGAATGACACGCAATATCCTTAATGCAAGTGGGGAGTTGTGTCTTGATACATGGATTTGAGATACCAATGCACTATTGTACAATGGTCAGACACTCTACCAAAGAATCTTTAGTTATTGTTGACGCCAAAATTTGATGAGGTAACAGTGTCTTATGGGAAACTTAGTTTATGGGGGACCTTTTGTGCTAAACTGAGTGACCTCCGGATTTTTAGAGAAGCCAACTTCTTCTATAATGGGGGTTTGGAAAGGGAAAATGAAACATATATAATAAAATAAAGTCTAACCTAAGGCAATGTGCCAAGACTTAATGATAGGCACGATAAATCATAGATCTAAGGGCCTAATTGGTATTTGTGGTGTTCCAGAAAATTAGAAATTGAAGATTATAGCATAGACAATCCATTCATTGACATAAAATATTATTGCATACATTCCTACTGCCAAGAATAGTCATTAGACATGGTATAGGTCAACAAACTTGCATTCAACATATATAGAAGTTCTCAAATGAAATGTCCAGACAATAAAAGCATAGTTTACAGTTTGATCAAATAGCATAAAAGAACAAAAAGGCCGAACAATTGGCACAGTCTAAAAGTTTTTGCAATAAAATAAAACAATAATAAAGGTTTGGCATCTTTTTAACCAAAACTAGTGTTTCCCTCAAAATTCTGAACCCTTTTCTCACAACAAAGAAAAGTATAAATAGCAGGGAAATATCCCCACCACCTCGAAGAGCAGTAACAAAAAAGATTTCGCAATCCCCTAGCAATGATGCAAACAATTAGAATATTCCCCAAGCCGTTGCAATAGAAACGATTTGAAACCACGCATCTGGTCATTCCAGGCGCAGGTGCATCCTCTGCAAATAATGGCGGTGGTCCCGACAAGGCTTAATCAGACAAGTGTCACCGTTCCGTGCAAATGATTATAACATGTAGTGGCCAATCGCAACATTTGGTTCGTCTGGTTAATCGCCCGAATATGAGATCCGCTGACTAGACACGTGGCAGCCTTTCACTGCCCATGTGAACCTTTCTCTCCTATCGCTAAAGGCTTGCATTGATGCTACACATGTTGAATGGGTGGAACACTTAACTAATAGTGGAGGGAGCGATCACCAATCATGTGCAAAAGAGACGCGTGGCAGCATTTCGCTGCTCGTGGTTGTTATTTCATCTCTACGCTGAAAGCTTTGCGAAGAGCAGACATGTAGCAAGAGTACACTGCAGATAACAATTATGGGGCCCGCCAAACCTTTTGGGAATGAGGGTTTCGTGGAACTCGAGTGGAGCCCAATGAAGCAGCAAAAAAAATGATCAAAATATCTCACAGCCATGACACGTGGAAGCATAGTGGGGGTTCCTGGGATGCGAAAAGAATGCAGAAACTCGGGGTTGCGAAGAGTAGACACGTGGAGTAGGAGAGCAGAACTTAGATAAAAGGTCGAGTTGATTACCTACGATACACGGGCCGATGCATAGAGGAAAAAAACACCTGAAGGGAGCTAGTTAAATATTTATTAACAACTTTTGGTGACTACAGGGGCGTTTCGCCTGAGGAACGGAGAACCCAAAATTTCTCTGGTTTAAAGGCCAGAGTGCCATTTCATTAGATAATGGGATCAGAGATTGGAAAGAGCCGCCTATAGAGGTGACCATTCATCCTTAGATGGCTTCACCATGTTGCACAAATTCTCCTGTGATCCGCTTAGATCGATAGTTTCTTTATGAGGCAATGCATTAGGTAAACTGACCCCTGCTTCATAATGAAATAGTAGCTGTGCAAGTGGATGAATCACTCCCTCAATGTCGGTCACCGTAGGAGGATGACTAATTTTTTTGAAAGCTTTTGGATCATTTTCCTTTTATTCTATTCTTCCCGCAATTTGCTCAGCTGTGGCAATTGAGCCATTTTCAAGGAACGGGGACGACAAACCCATCCTACTTAGATTGGAGAAACTATCTTATATATTGTCCAGTGTCTTGCTCAGAGTAGCCGCAACTGCTTTAGTGCGCTGGTAGACAGAGTGGCAATGAATAAACTATTTTTTGTCTGAGCAGCAACATCCCGATCTTTAATTCCTACCTTGGCGAGGTTTTCATCAGAGACTGAGTATAGCTTGGTGAGCAGATCTCTTACTTCTGGAACCTTCTCCAGGATAAACCACGGGAATTGCTCAATCATATCATGAGCCTCCTAGCTTAGCTTTGATGCCTTGGCGATGAATCAGAGGGTAGGCTGTAGTGCTAGGCAAAAGGCTTTAATCTTTTCCCAATGAGAGATATACAACTGCCTTACCAACAGAACAATGTCCGGCTGTGTAGGAGAAGATAGGAGAGAGATTTTAAGAGAAGCAATCTCTGTGTCCTTTGAGCTAATGGCCTCAGCCAATTCTGCCCTTTTCTTTCTCTCAAACGCTAGCTACTCCGCAGAATTGTTCATTTCTTTATTCCAATTCTCCCCGGCTTGGGAGTGATTTGCTAAGTGTATGTCTAGGGAGGACTTCATCTCTTGGAGCTCTTCTAATTGAGCTTTTAGGCCTTTAAATTCAACCTCTTTTTTTGTATTTTTTGCTCATATTGAGCTTGTTGATGCTCCAAATCCTCATTCCTCTGTGCCATTCTTTGACTGTAATCAAGGTGAAGTCACTCCAGCTCTTCATCCTTTAGCCACAGATTCTGCTCCGTCTCCTGATTCTTAGACTATAGCTCTTTTACCATGGCAGGGTCAATAATCTGAATCTTTGCAAGTTCACCCTGAAGTCTGTTCTTCTCATCCTTTGCTACCAGCGCCCTCTCTGTCACACGTGCAACATCCGCTTCCAGGGATTTCTCTTTTTTCTCTATAAAACTAACCCTTTCCCTTACCGCTTTAAGCTGCTCATCCTTCTTTTTTAGTTGGCGGCCAGTTTTGAGAAAGTTAGAGGTGACCACCTGCTGTGTTTCTTCCATAATATCAACCTTATCTTGTGGCTGGGCCACCTTCATGTCAAGCCCTACTGCATATATTTCATAATCCTCTGGGTGCATTTCCCCCTGGGGCTTGGTTACTCTCGGGTACATGGTTGCAAACTTCAATTCCTGCTGGGTCTCATCATAAAGAGTCTGTATTTTTGGCTCAGTTGAAGCACTGTCATCTTTCGCCTTGTGCTTTTGCATTCTACTTTCACGTGCTTCCTTTCCACAATCAATTTGTGCCATAAATTTGGCCAGCGACGAAACTAGTCCACCTACGAAAGGAGCACCAAAAGGTAGGGCATAGGGATAGGTAACCCTAATAGGCGCATACATTTTTTTTTTTCTGGAGAGTGACGGTTTGCAGGGAGAAGTGGGGCACGTTCCAAAGCTTGGTTTGAGGACCAACAGGAGGGGTAGTCACTTTCCATGACTGAATTGGTGAATCGGGCAAAGGAATCATAGGCTGGGATGGTGGAGGAGTTGTCATTGGGGAATCAACCTGTTGCGATGGAAGAGGATCCGCAATAATAACGGAAGAAGGGGTACCTGCAGGGGGCACATTTTTAGAAAGTGAGGCAAGGAGAGCCTGAGCGATAGCAGTGGGTGTAAGGGTTCACAAAGGAGTAAGGCCGGGTGGAGTGGTCTGCGAGAATTGAGCGAAACCTCCCACATATGTTGGATTAAAAGTGGGAAACAGAGGGCCAGTACTCATGGTAGGGATCGTCGCTAAGGTAGGGGTAGATACCAAGGAATGAGAAGCAAGGGAAGAAGGAGTGAATTTTACCTGTTGACTGGTCGATGGAAGCTCTAGAATCATTGGCAACTCTTCCCCAGCCTCAGGCTCCTAGCTAGCTGCAAGCACTTGTCTTTCGGCGGGTTCTTGCGAACCTTCTCCGATAATTCTCTCTGTGTGCTACCGTTTTGCGAGCGGGGTCTCTCGAGATTCAACAACTATTGTCGTTTGCTGCTATGATACCTTGGCTGCCTTAGCGGTCCAAGTAAGTGTATGTGAAGCCCTTGATATATTAAAATGCACATTCATGGCTATGTAGGCAGGCTGTCCAGACCCTTTTTCCTTCGACGCGGAAGATGCAAAAGTTGCCACTTCTTCTTCTTGTTTCTCAGACTCATCCTCTAGGTCCTCGCTCTTATTGCTGCTAGAGTCTAGGCTATGGTGGTCATCATCCCACCATTGTTCAAATTGCTTGTCATCCTTTAGACTATCATAAGGGGCATCCAATTGCCCTGTCTCTTGGCGGTACTTCCAGAAAGCTTCTATTTTTTCATCAGTCCACTCCTCATCCTTCCACAATTTATTGTACATGGCGCATCCCATGTGGAAATTATCTTTGGCCACCACCACAAAAAGTAGAACTTGTGCCATGGCCCTCTATTAGCTTGCATGGGAATACGCGCCAATTCAACAAAATTTTCATCCTTGTCTGCCCACGGGTTACGCCGCTTCTCCCAGTAAGGTCGGGGAACATGTGTAACCTTCATATGTGGCTCCGGAAAGTCATTGAAAGGGCTATAATCCCACTTGTCACTTACCAAAACCAACCCTAAATGAGCCAGTTTATCTTGCAATAACTGATTGGTTGTTTTTTAACAGAGTCACCGATTTGAAATTCTTTGGACAAGTGAAGAATCCCTTTCTCTTGACACTTTTTTTTCTACAGAAGGTAAAATCAATGATACACACCTGCCTATATATTTCAAGCGTGAGCACCCTATTTGTGATGCACGCTGGGAGAATAAAAGGTTGACTAGTGAAGCCCCACATCCGGAGAATCATGAAATCTGTTCTTAAGAACCAATCACAAGCAGGAGTGAAACTCTGCATATATCCGGTCCGATCCTTATCGAGTTGGATTATGTCACCTTCTTCTCATAAATCATGCAAGACCGAAGTTATGAAATAATCCAAAAATGCATAATAATCATATGACACGGAAAGAAAGGGTGTCCATGTGGATACTGGCTTCCTCTTACCCCATTCATCAAAAATTGATAATTCAAAATATCAGGCGAAGAAATCAGGGTTTTGATGTAGGAACATGTGAACCAGAAAAGAAAGAAATCTAAACTTTCCCTTTGCCGAGTAATTCTTTATTTGCCATATCATTTCATCTACCATGAACTCAGTGAAATCATACTAGAAGGTATCGTGTTGTTTACGGAATTGGAAGGCTAGTCCTAGCTGAAAGGTTTCCACCATCTCATCGGAGTCTCGACCGCATACAAAAACTAGCATGGACATGGCATCTTGCATATCCTCGCATAATGCACCGCTTGACAATAGAATACTTGGCAGTTTAGCACCCGGGACACTTTTCTTACCAATCTCCTCTAACAAGAAATCTGAGTTCTTTTTCATCGCCTTCCATGTTTTTTCTCCTTTACCAGGGTAAAAGGACTCAATTTTCTCTCTCCTTTTACTTGGGTCTAGGATACATAGCATATGCCAAATGGCCTGTGAGCTGATGTGAACCTTTAAATTTCGACGCTTGATGTAGCGGGTGCTAGGGTTATAACATTGGATGACAACGTCAACTATCTCCAAGCAGTAATGCACCAACAGGACTATGTATTGTGGAAGACCACTGTACCAAACCTTTCTTGTTGTAGACGTGTCCGATTTTGGTGCCGTCAACCTTGCACAGGCTGCTTCTCTTAAGGATTTAGGGTTTTTTGCGAGCCATGGGTCATAAATATTATCTCATTTCTCCTCAACCCTTTTCTTGTTTCTGCAATCTTTGGGCCTGCTCAGCTCTATCGTATACGCTCTCTTTGGATTGCTTGGTATACCAGGTGTAGCATATGCCAAATCCTCATAGACATACACACCCTCTGACGACCGTATGGCTATAAATAACTCCTGGCCAATCTCCTCCTGCATTTGTTGAGATGAACTCTCCAACATTTTTCTTCAGATGAAGACTTCTGTGAGTTCTATACTCTGTTATTCTTATTCGGCTCTAGATACGCTTAAAAAATTTCTCTGCACCTTAAGCTTTGGCGTTTTAAAAAGCTTTTGAATCATCAAATATTTTCATGTGATATTTAGCTATCATTTCTCAAGGTGGTAGAGGAAAGCATACTTTTTGCATTTAATTCGACATGTACCGTTAATTTCGCGGTTTGTGCAAAATGAACTACTTGCCATTTCGAGGTGGAAAGAATTCATTATTGCGTTTGACAACCGTGTGATATGCTGTGATTCCCTTGAAACTTGAGATGGCAATTTGCTTTCTAACCTTGCATTAGTATGTGCTGGCAATTAATACCCTGGATGGAATGATTAAGTCGAAGCAAACGATCACGACTTGAAAAGATATGAATATTGCCTTGGGATCTGAGAAATGCCTGTGAGATGACACAATATCTTATGACCATGCAACTTACTATTGCTGAGCGCCACCTTTGTAAAGCTAATTAATTAGCTCTTATTAATCTAGCATGCATTGAACCGTACCTTTGCAGATGCAATTAGTCTAAAAATGAGAGCGAAAGCAAACACACTTTCCAAGTTGCCATCTAGTTATCATCACATTTTTCTCAAAATGGATTAGCATGCGTCTTCTCATCTTTTCTATAAATAGGCCGGTAAGTAGTGAGGAAATCACACTTAGCATTTGAGCAGTTTTAACGATAGGTTGTTGGTTCAGTTTTAAACAAGTTTTCTCATAGACTAGGTGATAGGTAAGTTTCAGTATTGGTTAGAGGGTATAAGCATAGTGTCAGAATCATGGATACTCCTATTAGGGTAGCCTCTTCTAAGTCGTAGACAACGTTCCTGGGGGAGGTTTCTACTAGGCGGCTGAAAAGAATGACCAAGAATAAGCATTCATTGGTTTTGATAGCCATAAAATGGGTTCTGGGTAAGGACTGCATAGAGTACGAGGACAATTATCATGTGAATACTGATATTTGTTCACACTTTATAGCATCTATGTTAGACATTGACATCCCCAGGCCTCTAATTCTAAAGCTGGTCAAGGAAATATTTCCAAGGATGTACCTGAACGACCTAGGTGAGATTGTCGCTCACACTGCATATGGGGTAGGCCTGCCATCAGCCAGCGACCTCCGTCGCTATATTGAGGAAGAAGTGGTAGTTGTATGGCTGTCATTTCTCAGTGGATTATGCCTTTAGACACGTGATGAGCATAAAAAAAGGCTTACCCAAGCCTTGCACTTCCTGTTCCACAGCTACAACGTGATACCGTTTTATGATGTTGATTGGTATACTGACTTCAGGAACCTAGTGTTTCCCCCGCCAATGGCGGTTGTGCTGAATGATGTTGCTTCTGCTGCCGAAGAACCTACCGATGAGGAAGAGGTAGACGCTACCATAGATGCGTCAATTGCTCCCTCCCGTGCCCTTGGATGAAAAAACTCCTTGCTCCTGAAAAAAATGCCTCCCAGTTTCTTTATTTCCTGCTGTTGCATACACCCCCTACCTTACAATTTTGTATATAACCCTGAAAAGGCTATAAATTTTTGCATATATGAAGAAAAAAGCTCGAATAGTCGTATACTTTTTGGATTATGGCTTCCTTAGCCATTTTGCAGTGTAAAAACAAAAGAATATATATACATAGATATATATCTTTATAAAAATCCATGGCTCATTCATTCATTATGCAATTCAATTTTATGGCTCTTTTATTCATATGCGTTCAATTTCTTTACACATGGGTGTGTTTAAATTATAAAGCAATCTTGCTGCTCTACCCTCCATAATAATGGGCTATCTTCGCAGAAACATGAACCAATTTCGAAATATACTGGCCAAAGAAAGGGAAAATAAAATAAAAACATTATTCACATATGTATAAAAATAGAACTCAACACTTAATGGAACAGCTTAAGATGAATCCCATTGACCGAGATTCCTAAGGGTTCCTGTTCCATATTCTCTAACTCAAAAGCATTATGCTCCTACACCGAATAATTTTAAAGGGGCCCTCCCATAGGCTATCAAATTTACCATGTTGACCTGGCTTGGCAACCCTTTTATCATATTTCAGTACTAAGTCTCCACACTTTAGGCCTTGGTCAAAAGCCTTATTGTCAAACCATCGCTTGACCACTTGTTGGCGGTTTGTCATGGCTATTAGGAAATTCTCACTTTTTTCTTGTACTTCTAACAGTTCAACAAACCGAACCTCCATGGCAGCATTTTGTTCTATCTCGAGAGATTTCAACAGTTGGAATGTCAGAATCTCCATAGATATAGGTAATAGTGCTTCTTTCCCGTATACCAACTCATAAGGCAAAGTCTTAAGGACTTGCTTAGGAGTTATGTGGTTTTCCCAGAGCGTTGCTAAGAGGTTTTTATGCCATTCCCTCTAGAGTTCCAAACCAATTCTTTTAAGGAGTCAGACTAGGCTCTTGTTTGTTGACTCCACTAGGTCGTTTCCTTGCAGGTAATAATTTGATGATGTCTTAAGGAATATGCCATTCATTAATGCAAAGTGACATACCTTTGTGCCTAAGAAAGCTCTAGAATTATCGGAAATGATAGTCTTCAGAGGATCGAACCTTGTCACCAGCTCTTTGAGGAAATCCACAATCTCTCTTTCTATCGCATTTTTAAGCGGAACGACCTCCGTCCATCTTGTGAAGTAATCTGTGGCGGTCAGAATCCACCTGTTTCCGACACTAGAAGTTGGATTAATCATCCCGATGAAGTCCAGGCCCCATTGTGCAAACTGTTCGTCTGCCACTATAGGTCTTAGAGGCATTGCATAATTTTTTCTTCTGTCAGTAAAGAACTGGCATTTTTTGCAAGATTTTACCAAAAAGTGGGAGTCATTGAAAAGTGTAGGCCAATAGTAACCTGCACACATGATTTTGATAGCGGTGGTCTTAACGGAGAAGTGTTCGCCCGCAGCACTGTTGTGGAACGTGTCAAGGATCCTCTTTGCTTGCTCTGTGGTAACGCATCGCAGGAGTAGACCATTGAA
Source organism: Sequoia sempervirens (assembly GCA_007258455.2). Taxonomy (NCBI): domain Eukaryota; kingdom Viridiplantae; phylum Streptophyta; class Pinopsida; order Cupressales; family Cupressaceae; genus Sequoia; species Sequoia sempervirens. The sequence goes on from VDFB02047230.1 coordinate 428,403,618, forward strand.
ATTTATTTTGAAAATGACCCCCTCCACTAGCATATATCCGCAATTTTGAAGCCGACAGTATCTCCTCTTTTGGGATGAGAGACTTGGCAGATACTTTCTTGTTTGCATAAACCTCATTCTATCTGTCAGCCAACAATCCTCTGATTCTAACTCATTTATCAGAACAAGCTCTGGTTGCTCTCCTGCGGCGGCTATCTCCTCGTCCTATGCCATGTATTCACATAGTCCTCTCCCTCTAATGGTTTTAGTGGGTTTGACCTCAATATCATATTCAAGGATCTTGGTGATCCAATTAGCTCTTTTTTCTGTGATTTCTCCTTCCATGATATATTTGCGCACATTGGAATGAACGACATAAACAAACACTTTGTTGCAAGAAACTAGATGGCTGAACTTTTTAAGTCCCTTCACTATTGCAAAGGCTTGTCTTTTGACGAAATTATAATTCATCTCATATTCCTTCAGGGTCCGGGAGTAGAATGCCACTGGATGTTCTCCCTTTCCTTTAACATCCTTTTGGGTTAGGACAATAGCGATACTGGACTTGTTACTGAATGCATACATTATAAAATATTTGGATAAATCTAGATTACCCAATATTGAAGCTGAGGAAATAGCTTCCTTAACCTTTTCAAAGGCTTCTCAAGCTTCGGTCATCCACTTGAATTCCTGGTCCTTTTTAAGCATTAGGGTGATCGGCCTAATTATTCCCGCAAATTCAAAAATAAACTTGCTAACAAAATTTACCCTGCCCAGGAAGGACTGAACACCTTTCTTATTCACTAGAAGGGGAAGTTCCTTGATAGCTTTCACTCGTTCGGGGTCGATTGAAATTCCTTCCTTAGTTACCACATGTCCTAACAGCTTGCCTTGCGGTACTCCAAAGACGCATTTTTTTGGATTTAGGGAAACCCCGAACTCCTGGAAATTTTAAAAAATTATTTTTAAGTGGTCAAAATGATCATCCTTAGATTTAGAAAACACAATAAGATCATCCAAATAAATTAGAATAAACTTATTGATTAGCTCGCTGAATGCGATATCCATTGCCCTTTAGAATGTTGCCCTTGTGTTGGATAAACCAAAAGGCATTTTAGCATATGCAAATGTTCCCCACTTTGTGGTGAACGTGGTCTTGTGCTGATCCTCTTATTTAACTCAAATCTGATTGTAACCGGAGAAACCGTCTAGTAGAGAAAATATTTCTGATCCTACAACCGTTTGTAAGATTGACTCCATAGAAGGCAGCGGATAATGGTCCTTTAGGGATGCTCTGTTTAGGTCTCGGAAGTCCACACACAAATGGATATCTCCATTCTTCTTTTAGACCAGAACCATATTGGATACCCAAGTACTATGCTTGATTGGGAAGACAATGCATGACTTAATTAACTTAGTTAACTCTTGCGCCATTAGCGCTTTAATTTTAGGGTTTACTGGCCTCTGCTTTTGTCAGACTGGTTTTGTACCTTCTATTAGCTCAATCGTGTGCTGAATGATGTCAAGATCATATCCATCTAGATCATCATAGGACTAGGCCACTACTCCATATTTTTCATAGAAATTGATGAGTCTTTCTTTATCATGGGGCAAGACGTCTGTCCTGACTCGAAGATTCCTGTCATCTGAGACCTGAAGGTCTACGTAATCACTTTTATCTTCTATGAACTTCTGCTTATTATTTCTTGCATCATCACAATCAATTTTTTTTGAGAGTAACCAATCCTTTCAGAAGCTTGTTAGATTTGAGCTACATAATTTGTCCTTCATAAGCTTCGACAATTTTTGGTTGAAGCTGATCGACAAATTCTCTCGACTGCTGGATGAACAAGGCAATGTGTTCATCACTTTCAAAAAACTTGCCAACTCTTATCGTTATCAGGAATCACCGGTTGGACTAGTACTCGAACTGAATGTTCGTTATGTATAAGGTTAGAGGCAGGATCAAACTAAGCACCAATCACAACCATGCAATCTGCATTGCTATTTTGTCCTTAGGGAATAGTTTGGATGTTGAAGGCTTCAAACGCTCAACTAGGTCCTAGACTTGGTGCCGATAGGATCTCATGCAGACATTCCTTGCCGTAAAAATCCCTCAGACTTGGTTGACTACTAGTTCAGAATCTTCGAACACCATTAACTGCTTAATGCCCATTCGCTCTACAAGGCTTAAACCTTGAACTAATCCTTCATATTCAACCTCATTGTTTGAGCAAGCAAAATGAAAAAGGAAAGACCTTAGCAATTTTTCATCTTGTGGGGATATTAGACATATCCCCGCTCCAGCACCTACTTTTCCTCTTGCTCCATCAAAGTATAATGTCCATAGCTCACTTTCTTGGCTACCTTCGGACTCTTTGGCAACCTTTGGGAATACTTGATCTTAATTATAAATTACATAGGTGCCCAATTCTGTTGCATGATAATTGCTGAAAGGGTCACTGTCCATGTGTTCACTCAACAGAGCATCTTCTTGGTCATCCCGGTCTCCGCTCACCTTTTCTTCCTCTAGTAATTCAACGTAATACATTTCTTACTTAGTAATAGAGGTATGCGCAACTTCAAAATTAATCATGGATTCATCCGCTACATGTTCAGAATGCAAAGCTTCTGATTCTATCTTCATTTTTGCACTGTGATTGGTTCTGATAATCAGATGTGACCAATCTAAGGACAGGTATCCACCCACCTTTGAAGTAAAATTTATGGATAGACAGAGACCGAACATAGGAGGAACATCTATGATCATAGTGTCTTGTTGCACTGTGATACTAGGGCAAGCAAATAGAGTTAAAGGAAGTGCCTTGATGACACCTATGGTTTCAACTTTGTTCCCATCAAGTTGCATTACGCCCCTTTTTATAGGTTCATAACTGAGTCCTAAAGCTTCAGCTATCTGTTTAGGCATAACCGTGGTGCTAGCGCCATAATCAATCATAGCATTGTGCAATAACTTTTTTCCTATAATGAGAGTTAAAAAGAAGGGTTGGGGTTTTAACCTATCTCTAACTTTGATAGGGGAATCTTTTGTATTGTTTGTAAAGACTTTAGTTGGCGGTATTTCATTAACAACCTTTGCACTGGCAAACTACTCTATTGGTGCTGTGCTGACCTCTTCTTGAAGCACCTTCTGTAATAGCATTTTTTGCTCTGGGATAGCTAGAATATCCCATAGAGACACGGTAGCGGATGACTTCTTTAATTGTTCTACCACATTAAAAGGTGACAAACTCAGAGGTTTATGCTCCTTGGCTCTTGCTATAATAATTTCCTTCTATAGTTGAGATGATGGAAGGGCGATAGAAGTGCTAGGAATTTGATCGAAAGCACCTTTGAGTTGCAGGCTGGCTAGATGCAGAACAACTGACTCGCCAGTAAATCTCCTCTTTGAGTGCATGTTATAATCAAATTGCACTTGCGGTGTTTTGGATATGAACGTATCATTAGCGAACACCACTCCTTCCTCCATCCAGGAAAAAAGTGTGTGATCAAGAGCGATATCAGATTCTTGTTCTAGAGACATTCCTTGCATTTGCGCGGTAAGAACCACACTCTCTATTTGTGGTGAGGCATATATATAACCTCTGTGATCTATTGTCGCACCTTGGCTGCGTTGCTCCGCCACCTTTTGTTGCAAGTTGCCACGTGGACAGTTCTGGGGCATATGCGCATCGTTGCAAAGGAAGCACCACATATTGATGTCATCAATGAGGTTGTTCTGTCCTGCAGTTAATTCCCTACTCGAGCTCGGTGAAGTGCTTGTTAGTGGAGTAGGCACCGACACCATTTGGTTGGCGGTCGGAGCTAGTGGATTAGTGCGAGACGCGCCCTGGTACTGATTTTGCTGATATGAGGACCGTCCGCCTTGATAGTTTTGATATGCCAGCTTCAGAGGCATTGATTGGTTCTGCTTAAGAGTGGTTATATCATTTTCCATGGTCCGCAACATCTCTTTGAGGTCACTCATTTCATCTTTGGAAGAACTTGATGTAGAGGCTACATTTTGTGGGGCTGCTGCATATGTGTACATCGACTGGGGAGTTGCTGGCGTGCTAGTTGACACAACTTCTTGTGCGGGAATTGATATTTAAGGAAATATCGGCATAATAGGTCGAGGAGGCAACTTTTCGCAATCTATCAAATGATTCTCGGCTTTAACAGCGACACCGTAAGCATCTAGTAGAGTAACTCCTCTCAAAGAATTGATCATCATAGAAATTTTAGAATTGATAGACTTTAGATAAAATATGAACACCAACTCAGGAGTTGGGCGTATAGTAACAAGGATCCTCTGCCAATTTGTGCGAAATCGTGCATTAAAGTCTGTCAGAGCCTCCTGGGGGGCTCATTTTATGATAGATAGTTGATAGTACAGTGAAAAGTGATCTTCGTCATTTGAGAACCTCTCATAGAACAGATTTCCAAGCTCGTCCCAGGTGCGAATAGTGCTAGGTGACAGTGTTCGGTACTAATCCAACGCCTTGCCTTTAAAAGATGCGGCGAGAAGCCTTAGAGCTACATTCTGCGCTGTGATCTCATGTACCAGACACACGTCTACCACATCTTGCAAATGTTTTGCGGGTGTTCTTGAGCCATCTCTGATAAACTTGGGTATAACTTTCATAGCTGAAATCGGGATAGCGTCCCAGACAGCGGGTGCTACTAGGGGACTTCTGACATCCCATGCTACGTAATTTATGTTGGTGGCCGACAACATGGTTAGAGGAATGGGTGGCGGGAGTGGAATGGTTACCAAATGATTTGCGGCTTGCATTATTCCCAGTGGAGGTACTAGCAAATTGGGGTTGCCTACGGTTTGGGATCTAGTTACAGGCCGATGGTTCATACACCCTTCTAAAACACAAATTCATTTAAGCTCAGTCCCACCAGGCATGCCAGAAAAAGAATAAACTGTTGACGCCAAAATTTGACGAGGTAACAATGTCTTATGGGAAACTCAGTTTATGGGGGACCTTTTGTGCTAAACTAAGTGACCTCCAGATTTTTAGAGAAGCCGACTTCTTCTATAATGGGGTTTTGGAAAGGAAAAATGAAACAAATATAATAAAATAAAGTCTAACCTAAGGCGATGCGCAAAGACTTAATGATAGGCATGATAAATCATAGATCTAAGGGCCTGATTGGTATTTGTGGTGTTCCAAAAAATTAGAAACTGAAGATTATAGCATAAATAATCCATTCATTGACATAAAATAATATTTCATACATTCCTACTGCCAAAAAGAGTCATTAGACATGGTCTAGGTCAACAAACTTGCATTCAACATATATAGAAGTTCTCAAATGAAATGTCCAGACAATAAAAGCACAGTTTACAGTTTGATCAAATAGCATAAAAGAACAGAAAGGCCGAACAATTGGCACAGTCTGAAAGTTTTTGCAATAAAATAAAATAGTAATAAAGGCCTGGCATCTTTTTTACCAAAATCAGTGTTTCCCTCAAAATTCTGGACCCTTTTCTCACAACAAAGAAAAGTATAAATAGTAGGGAAAAACCCCCACTGCCTCAGAGAGCAGTAACAGAAAATATTTTGCAATCCCCTGGCAATGATGCAAACAATCAAAATATTTCCCAAGCCGTTGCAATAGAAACAATTTGAAACCACACATCTGGTCATTCCAGGTGCAGGTGCATCCTTTGCAAATGATGACAGTGGTCCCGACAAGGCTTAATTAGACAAGTGTCACCGTCCTGTGCAAATGATTATAACATGTAGTGGCCAATCACAACATTTGGTTCGTCTGGTTAATCACCCGAATATGAGATCCATCGACTAGACACATTGTAGCCTTCCACTTCCAGTGTGAACCTTTCTCTCCTGTCGCTAAAGGCTTGCATTGAGGCTACATGTGTTGAATGGGTGAAGCACTTAACCAATAGTGGAGGGAGTGATCACCAGTCAGGCGCAAAAGAGACGTGTGGCAGCATTTCGTTGCCCACGGTTGTTACTTCATCTCTATGCTGAAAGCTTTGTGAAGAGCAGACACGTAGCAAGAGTACACTGCAGATAAAAATTGTGGGGCCCACCAAACCTTTTGGGAATGAGGGTTTCGTGGCACTCGAGTGGAGCCCGATGAAGCAGCAAGGAAAAATGATAAAAAATATCCCGCAGCCACGACACGTGGAAGCATAGCGGGGTTCCTAGGATGCGAAAGGAATGTAGAAACTCATGGTTGCGAATAGTAGACACATGGAGCAGGAGAGAACTTAGAAAAAAGGCCGAGTTGATTACCTGCGATACACAGGTCGATGTATAGAGGAAAAAAAACACCCGAAGGGAGCTAGTTAAATATTTATTAACAATTACAAAGGAATATTTTAAGAACATTGTTAAAATTATGAGTATTAATTTAAAAAATATTGCAAGATCTCTTTTAGATATTCTAGAATGATTCCCTTGAGATGAACTACTTGAAGCCATGTCTATTCTGTATCCTTAATTTTGGGTCCAAGCCCACTGTAAATTAGACTATTTTCATAAGAATGTAACTAGCTTGGCCGACCATTTTTTGAAAAGTTCAAAATACAATAGACAAAAAATAGAAGGAATTATAAATGTAATTAAGCTAAGAGACCAATATGGCTATTTTACAATAACTATGATTGAAAAATTTGACTCCATGGAGAATCCCATGCAAGCAGGATCAATAACAAGGGTTTGGGAAACTTTAGGTCAAAGTGAAATATTGTGTGATTCATTATCGGAATATTTTAAACTTGTTGATTTATGTCAAACCATGATATTGGGGTTAGTGGAGGATGAGAGAGTTTTTCAATGCATTGGGGTTTTCAAAATCAAAGATGAGAAACAAACTTGACAATAATTTGGAAAATTTCTTGAGGGTGCATACAACTAGGTATGATATTTAAAGTTTTCCTTTTGAAAGGGCACTCACAATCTGGAAGTCCATATGTGAAATAAGAGGGTTGTGCAACACTTGAAACACTAGCGGCAGTGGCACAAATGATAGTGACACAATGAATGTTAAACTTGAGATGCAATTAAGCGGACGTATGTAAGGCAAAGAAAACAAAGACCAGACTCAAAGTCAAGAAGACTCTCAATCTCATAATCAGAGTGAGGACCATGAAGTGAATTGACAAATGCAATGGATTTATCAATTTCTAGGTATTTATACTGCATTTCATGAATCATATTCCAAACTGTTGATGACATTTTATATTGTATTCCATGAATCAGATTGAATAAATTAATGTACTACTATTTTTCACTGTTCCAATGTAGAATCTAAATTTAAACATTTTTTCAAATTGGTTAATTAGTTATTAAACACAATTTTCAATTTCCATTTATTAATTAGCATACTATCAATAATTTCATAATTTATTGTGTCATACTGATAAGTTTTACATGCACTCAATGCTTAATAACAATAGTATCATATACAAAATTAGTAATGATTTAATGTGTATCTAGTAGTAGAAACTAGAGTTCTTTTGAATTGAGAAAATAAATAATATAGATAATTTAAATATATTAATGAATTTAAGTTTTGTATTGATTTTCAAATGAAGGAATACATAGAGGCAATGCAAAATCTTTCTAAAAAACAACTCTAGATAGAGTTGAGTTGGAAACTCATATTGTCAAAATATTCTATCATCCTTTGTAGCATGCTCCATTGTTTATTTGATGGAAGTGCAATTTATTCTAACTGATAGTATCTAACTTGAAAAATTGTTAACAATTCATAATTGAAATTGGAACTTGACTTGAATGTTTCAATCAAAGTTGAATTCAAGGTTATCAGTGGTTTGATGGAATCCAAATAGTTTGCCTCATCTGGGTTTTGAGGAAACTAGTCCAAATCAATCTTCCTTATATCCCCCATCTTCTTTCTAAAAGAATCCTTTCCAATGAATTGCTTTGTTATGTCAAAATCCAAGGGAAAACAAATCTCTATCAAGTTCTCTACCTTTTTGTCCAGCTTCTTCATCATTTTTGTAGCTTGATCCATAAATTCCTCTATTTCACGTAGTCTCAAACACTTTTGAATGATAGATGACCCCTTTATTGAGGCATCAATCTGGTCATGAATTCCTTTGGATTTCAATTCATTGTCATTGGATTTGTAGACTATTTACAAAATTGGTTTTATAATTTCCTCTCTTGAAAACACATTTCTATTGTCAACTATGTAAATTTTGAGCTTCCTATTATGTACTATCAAAGAATCAATCAATTGAAACAATTCACACAAATGATCAATCCTTTTCATTATTTTCTCCTAGATCTTTTGTTTCATATCCCTCATTATTTCTCTATAAAATGCAGTTAACTTATTCTGACAATAATTTCTCATTTTGTGCTTCCCTTAGCTATGCCTCCAATCTTTCATTGGTTTTTCTATGTTCATCCTATTTTTGTTCCCAATATTTTTCATTTTTTTATTTTCTTCCATATTGACTTTTAATTTATTTGTCGAGTCAGTGGATTTCGCAAGGTTTTGTTATATTTTTTTGTAGTGGCTTTTCATCATCATATTTCTTGATGCTCTCATCTAACCTTTGCTTCAATTCACTCAATTTCAGTTCCACCTCTATTTGTTATTTGTTAATCCTCTTTTCTTGTAGATGTAGAGGTAGATTTTTTTTCTAATTCATTTCTCTTGTTATCTACTGCTTTTCTCTTTGCTTTCCCATTTTCTAGGTCTACTTGTAACTTTTCTATTTGAATCCACAACCTATTCTCTCTCTCTTTCTCTCTCTCTCTAGAAATGATGTGTACACTACTTCGTTGTTATTTTTTGATACATTATTTTTTTCAAAAATTTTGAATCAAGAAAAATCCATTTGGATACTTCTCACCTCAAATTCAGATTGGTGCATCTAATTCTTTGGTTTATTTTAAATTTTGGGAACAACAAATATGTAATCCATAGTTTATGTATTTGGGTCAAATGTGGGTAATACCCTGAATGTTTTAGGCTCTGAAGTTACAGTAGATGTACTCTCTATCATTTGCATCCTTTATTTTTTATATCTTTCTAACTCAACATTGTAATCAAAACCTAGGGCCGTAGACATAATCAAATGCTTGAATAGCGAATGAGTACTTGTAGTGATGTGAACATCTCTAATTATTTGAGATTGAGGCTGATGATTATCCATTATTGTTTTCGTCACATTAAAAACTTGACGAGTGCCTTTTGAAAATGGAAATAACTCCTTTGAGGTGGAAATTAAGGTAGTGGTATTGATAGTTAGACTTGGACCTATCATAATCCTTTGCTTCTTTAGAATTCCTTGATCACTGGGCGTCTGTATAGTATCTTCTACTGTTGGCCTTTTGTGTTTAATTTGTTGTTGTAGCACATGTTGAGCACTACTAGTAATACCACCTATACCATTTCCACCAGTGGCAATGCTAGTTGCACTAGTAATACCACCTATACCATCACCACTAGTGGTAATGCTAGTTGTAACAAAACAAATTGTCTCACCTCTCCTTGTATGCCCTTTGGATTTTTTATCAACTCCAATATCTCACAAAACACTAGGTTTTATATGGCCTACCTCTATTGGTGCCCAAATTCCTTGTTCTTTGGACCCCAAATCACCACCTTCATAACCCATTTTTTCGACTATGGATTCTCTTGAAGTATATGTTTGTTTTATGGTCCCACTTAAACCATGTTTAAATTTTCTTGCATATTGTACACTTTGTTCTTCCCTATCATTGTGTTCATCATTAGTTTCTTGAACTTCAGTGAGATTCTCTTTATTCCACAAATTGCGACTCATCATCTTCTGGGATCTCTTAAAACATTGCATTAGTTTTTGGTTCACCTAGATCCTTCCTCATAGACCAAAAGGCAGTAATTTTTTATTGTGTCCAATTTTCTTTTGTACAAGCTCTTCTTAGAGAATTTGGTATTTTTATTGAAGTAGATGGTCAACCACCTTTTTCATAAAAAATGTTGTACCTTCTGATTTTCTTCTTTGCTTCTATCTGTTGGTACAATACCATTATTTTTTCTAACAATTATTCAAAAGAAATACCTTTCTTAGCAACAATTTCCTCCATTATTTTTTTTGACCTCATCCCAAAAATTCATGTTTTTCAATATTTCTAGCAGGGGTTTACTTTTATGTTGAATTATACTTGCAAAATTCTTATTTGCCACAAGCCTTGCTTTAATGAAATCACATGGGTCATACTACCAGTGAGAGTCAACATCAATTTTTTTTTTAAAAGTTCATATACCATAGTGAATTGCCCACTGACACTGACATTAGAGATCTGAGACACCAGACTTGGGAAATCTAGGCATTGGAGTATTTGTAATTGCTTGATATAATAGAGCCAAAAAGTAGTATATAAAATTATTGTAGTTCCTTCAAGTATCATGCATCCTTATCTTATTGGTCCAATCATATACTAGAGCCATTATTTTTACCTCAACATTCATATAGGGACAAATCTGAAGCTTGTTGAAAAAAAACATGTTACATTGGTGGTTGCCATTGCACTAAAAGATTGACCTGTTAATGCCCGATATAACTGCCAAATTTATACAAGATCCACAAGAGGCAGTTAAGCCATGTCATCAACCTAAGCACCGCACTGCATAAGGCAGACCAAGGGACACACCATCTTGTAACAATCATCCCCAACGCAAGCGAGGGGTTCAAACTTGTGACCTCAACTTTGATACCAATTATTACATTGGTGGTTGTCGTTGCACCAAAATATTGACCAATTAATTCCTGATAAAACCACCAAATTTTTACAAGATCCATAGGAGGCGGTTAAGCCATGTCACAAACCCAAGTGTTGTGCTACACAAGGAAGACCAAGGGACACACCATCTTGCAACAAAACATTCCACTAAATTTGAATAGAAATAAATAAAACAAGTAGGTTATGAACCTAAATGTCTTAGTGGAACCTTCTTTAATCATTTTTTTTTGTATGGATTCTACTGTTACCTGATTTTTAGCTTTTAGCTGAAATTAGGTAACTTAGTGTTTAATTCTTTTCTTGTTTTTTAAACATTTAAAGATAAACCATAACACTGCTAATTTCAGTATGCGTGAAGGAATGATTGTCAAAAAAAAGTAGATTACATTTTGTCATTTCAATGTTGCATTACAACAAATGTGAAAGAGAATCATAGATATACAAATGTAGTCTTTTATTGATAATCTTGAAATATACATGTCCCTCACAAGCCAAGGGACTAAATATCTTATTCAATGAACCTATGAAACAATTCATGCATGAATAAGTAGAGAAAGGAAATGTGCATATGATAATTGAACCAGCCATTGCCTGAGAATGACTGGTTGTAGGTTTCCTGAATGCTCTGCTACTGTCCCAAACCACTTGTGTCCCTCCCAGCTCCATAGTGCTCCTCACCCTGCATCTGAAGGAAACATGATGTTAGAGCGAAGCTCCAAGCAATGAAAGATTCAATCCTTACATACACACCTACCTATGCATGTATAAACTGATCTATAAGTGCATTAAACAAAAACATCTGACATATGCATTTATTTTCTAACTATTTGCTTCATGTGAAGATTTAGGACAAGTCTGATTATTGTTTCATTATTAGATCAATTGATAGCATGTGGGTTAAATGTGGCTCCCACAAGGGTAGAGCTCAACATGCTTTGAAAGAAAAGGAAATTGAGCAACTTGATCAAAGATTTATTTGTTATCAATGCATTAAATCAATATGGAATCACACCAGTTGATCAACTTTCATTATCAGATTCAAAAGATGCAACATACTATGCTCATATGTCTTTCAATCTTCTTAAGTGGACCCTTGATCCATTTTATAAAAAGAAGTGATTTTGGAGATGCATCAAGTGTCCTCATAGATGCATCGAGTTCAATTATGCATCTTCTAAACAATGAGGAAGGATTTCATGTTGTTGTCCAACCCCTCACCATAGCCCTACGGGGTAGTCACATATCACATAGGAAAGTGAGCTGTTAGGTCACCCACATATGTGATAGGTGGCTGTCCAATAAAGTTACAATGAGGAAACTGTGTGTATTTATTACACATAACAAAAGCAAGAGCAATGGCTGAATCAATGCCATGGTACAAGTGTATAAGGACAATAATCATAAATGTATGCTACATGTCAATTCAAGGACAAAATTAGTGGAAATTCTCATAACATTTCATGCAGGGGTTTTGGTTATCATGATTGATCCAACATGGATCATGATTGCATGCAAAAAATGGCAATAAAGACAAGTTATAAATGACAATTAAGCAGTCATGATTGAGGAGATGTCTCATTTTGGAAGCCAAGGTCATAGTACAAGTGTATATGAACAACAACCATGAAGGTATGCTACAAGAAATCCATGAAGGTTAGGACAACAATAATGAATGAGGCTACACAAGCTGATCAAAGGATTTTGGGGTAATAAAGAAAGGCATTAGAACTCCAGTTGCCCATGCATAAGTGAATGACACCAATGTCAAAGAAAGGAATGCCAAGAGACAAGCTCAAATTGCACAAGGCTTTATTCAAGTCCTTCTCAACCAAACATTAGACAAACGGATTTTCCAGGTAACAATCAATGTATGATGGTTTGAGGAAAGGAAAAAGGCAAAGACATTCAAGAAACATCAACTCTAGTTGACATAGATATCTGCATATCATGAATATGTCATTATAAGAAGTTTATGACAACAATGGAACCCTCATATGATGTGATCACTTCTAATGGGACAGTCATGTGCATTGGCAGGAGCAAATGGCCTTCAGGGTAAGTCAACAATTCAATGCATAAATAATGGGCAGTGCATCAACAAAGTAAGTATGATACTAAGGTAGTAGTTGTGGAGCAACCACATCATGTAGAACAAAGAGTATTAAGTCCTCACAGTGCTCCTATAGCAGTGGAATATGGGTGTTGGGCCTAGGGACTTTCAATGAACATTAATGATGGTTTCCATTTGTACTCTTACCTGATGGAGGTCACCATTCTGATGCAAGAGGAAGAAACATATGCTCTATTTTGAAAGACTCTTTGAATTTCATGGTGATAGAAAGAAATTATGCATTGTAAAGAGATGTTGGCAACAAGTCAGTATAGCTGTTTTGTTTTGGATGTATGGTCTATGCATCATAACCTTGTATGAGGGTTGGAGCAACAGTTCAATCCATAAGCACATGAAGTGTCATTGTTAACATAGGCATTAGCAATCATGCTTTCAAGAATAAGTGATTGATGAGAAAAGATAAATCAAAGACAGTGCTATTGATGCATCATTAAAGGATAGTGACATTGTACAAGAAAAATGCTCTCTATGTGATCTCATACAAGCTACAAAGTAGTCCTAAGAGGGTAAATGAGACAACAATGCAATAATCTCATGAATATGTATATCAACAATGCACGCTCACCTCATGCTACAACACACCCATATGCAATGCAAGTGTACGATAGTTTGGTCTAAAAAAAGGGTGAGAAAATGCACGATTATGAGAATGAGTTCCATTGTATTGTGAATTTCAAGGAAAATGAGCATCAACCCTCAATATTTGTAAATCATTGACGTATAAGGTGACAACCTGTAGATGGAATAAGCAATGGATGTGGTATGCATAAATAACAAGAAATTCATCCTCATGGGGGTAATGCATGGAAACAATCAACAAAGTTTTATTGCAATGCCTTTCTTAAGGTCCTAAAAAATAGTCAGGTAGAAGTAACTTATGGTGATGAAGGAAGACATATGTACCCTGATGCAAGAAGAGAGCAATGCCCAAGGGTGGGGTAGTACCATCATCTTAGGTACCACTGCTGCAAGATAATAAATGACAATCTTCGTGTTTGTATGTATGGGGGTCCTGAAGTATGCTTTGGGTAAGGTGCATTCATGGCATCTTTTGGTGAGGGGTTTCCCAAACATAACAAGATCCAGTGTTATTGATACACATATGTTTCAGCCATACAAATGCAATAATAATAAATGACAGAAACAAATAGTCTCTCATGACCATAAAAGGAGAAAAGAACCCAGTGGTGGGAGATGAAGAACAAAATGAATTGTTGTTGTGCTTTTCATGGTGCCTATCTATGCCACTGGGTCAGTATATCCCTGTGGAATCTAAGATGTGGGATGTGTGAGTGAAATGTAGATTATTCACAGTGACCAAACCCATTTTTGGGTTTTGCTCTCAAAAACATTCTACAGAAATGAAACATATTATAGAAAATCCAGTTAAATGCCTTCTAAAGGACACATTTTTCTACAAGTTGAGGTTTCCAATGTACCCATATTGTGTAATGACATTTCCCCGTTTTGCACAAAATCTGGATGTTGTTTCCTCAAATTGAAAACATTACCCATCTGGGTTTGTTACAAATCTGTGAAAGAAAATAACAATATGATAAACATGCTTCAGGAGCTAAAAAATGAAAAGGAATTCATGTGTGTTTTGATAGGTCGTGGTAAAGAAACTAGTTTTTTCCTGCAAATGTGAAAAACCCACTTGGGGTTTCAGCAAAATAAGTAACACTGTTATTTTTTACAAAGGAATGAAATGAAAATTGCAAAAATAATCATTCTTTTGCAACAAATCTGAGATCTTTATAGAAAATCCAATAACCCACATGGGTTCTTACAAAGAAGTTGCAGATTTTCCAAATATAAAAGCTACAGGAGACCCACATAAGGTTTTTTTCATTAAGATGCAAAAATGAAGCAAAAGTCAGGAATCCAAGAAGACCCAGTTTGTAGAATGGAGGTCGAGCCACAGTTGGTTCTTTCTTTTTCTATATCACAGAAACTCATCTGGGTTATCAACATTTGTCAATATTTGTGAAGAACAAGAAGGAAATCAAGAGAATACAAAGGGGTTTTGCAAAACAATGCATGTAACACCTTGTTCCTGTTCAAGGCCGTGGCCAGTGAGCTAATATGGCCATAAAATAACAGAAAATGCACCAGGTTTACAATAATGAAGCATTTCTAAACAATGTTACAAAAGTGGAAAGCAAAATGGACATTCTAATCTTCCATTCGAGCTTTTCTTGCTCACACAAAAGCAAAAAAGGTGAATGAAGGTTGGTTGGGAGCTTACCTGAGCTCAAATGCCAGAATGCACAAAGTTTCTGCCATTAAAAGCTTCCTCAAAGCTTCATGAACTTCTCATTAGTGGCTGCTTGCAACAGAAGTAACAACGAAAGGAGGATGAATGAGCAATATGGTTAGGAAAAAGGCCCAAAAAATGCTACAGGCCGCGGCCTCTAAGCCCAAAAATGGCCTCCATATAAATTTTTTTGTAGGGTTTATGCCAAGTAAAACAATTACGTAAGTTTCCATGGTGATTTTATGCAAAAAATGTCAAAAAATGACTAAGAACCAGTGAGATATTCATCATCTTTCTGTGTTTTCTCAAACCCTCATGGCAGTAGACCAAGTTTCCAGATTCTTCCAAAGACCGAATGATGATGTTTTTCATCATTTTGTTATTTTATCATTAGGTTTTGACTTCTGCCTTTTGACATTTTGATGGGATTTTTATCCCTTTCTTTTCAAAAATCAAACTCGTGAAAAATGTTGGGACGCCGAAACCTTTATCTTCCCTTAGGCATTGTTTGCCTTTCAACTTTCCATTTTATTTTAAACTTTGCTAAGTATCCACATTACCTCATGTGTTAGCACTTAGGCATTTTATGCCTTAGGGTTGTCCCCCTTCTAATCATTGCTAGGTGTTTTCCAACATACAAAAGGGAGTATAACAATATATTTTCCATGTGACCCTTATGTGATGCTTTGTAATTGTCCAATGCAAGGTGGAATATGCTTTCCAAGAGTCTTGGAGGTTGGCCATATTGGCCAAGTGCTATTAATGACTATATGCCTTTACAAACCAATGAATATGATGTGTGGGCAAAATGCAGAATATGGTAAGTTAGTGGTCATACCTTGGAGGTTTTTTGTAAACTTCTAAATATCATTTTGCAATGACTTTCAATGTTTGGAATATCATGTAAGTGATTTTAAATCACTTTAGTTGCTGCAAATTGTAATACATTTTAAATGGTGGGGCCCTTTAAATTGAGCTTAATTGTAAAGTGATTTGTTAAGTGATGTTTTATAAATCACTTAACAAAATCACTATATTTAATGCTTTAAAAGGCCATGTGTTTTCAAAAACACACATATTGCATGATGGGGATATGGTCAAATGTTGTAATAGGACCAATGATGATTTGTAGAGGTGTGGGAAGTGTGAGATGTTGTTTGGACTGATTTTGGTGAAGGGGGAGGCCAGCTAGAGGTATTTTGTCACACTTTTGGGATGGCTATTGACTTAGCTTGTTTTTTCCCCATGTAGAGGACATTTTAGAGACTTCTAGAAGGTTCTTTTGGGGCCATTTCTATTTTATCCGAGTAGAATCTTCTAGAAACACTGGTGTGGGAGTTTTGGGGGGTGTTGGTTAAGTATGTTCATTTTGAACATTTTAGGGAGTTCTTTCTTTTTCCAATTGAAGGATAGCTTGCTTTTCTTGGAGTTATTTTTCATGGAGCTGCATTGTAACTCAGACAGGCCTATTATACAGTAAGCACTTTGAATTAATAGATTGGAGTATTTTACCTTCTCTCTTCATGTTTATGGTGTTTCATTAATGGTTGATCAGTCTGTTTTGTGAAAAGTCATTTTCCTTGCAAACTTGTCCCATGTTTCATGCATCCATTTGACAGAAAATGCATGTTTATAGGTTATAAACTATGTTTTTTAATGGTGTTATTGATTGTGAAGTCTATTTTTCCTTTTGAAAACACTATTATAGACCTCTTTATAAATTACTGATGTGAACTGTATTGGATAGGGAGTAGTGTGAGTTGGCTTTTAAATATTGATTTGAATGTGCAAGGCTGTTAACAGGTCTAGCTTTTTTGGTGCATCACCTTAGTTTCTTTCTGTATTAGGTTTATTTTATGCAATTTCTTACCCTTAGCTTAGAGTTTAAAAGTAGTTAGATGGCATAAAAAAGGGGAATCTAACCCTTATCTCTAGAGGTCTACTTTCAAACAGGTCACCCACAACCTGAAAGCATTCCCATGTTGGTCCAAATTTGTTAAGTTCTTTAAAATCCTTAGCAAACAGGGTGCAGATTTGGTGTTCTAACATCGATAATGTGCTCAAGAAAGTTATATTTGACAGGTGGAGTAGAAAAGTGGATATTATATACCATTTCAAGGAGGCTTGCACCCGCTTCCCAATTTCTATCCAATTTGAGGCAAAACACTAGCATGGAAATAGTATCCTAAACCCATGGTTTAAAAATATCCATTTTATAAGAAGACTTATGATTATGTTTGAATAAGTTACTATCCACTGCTATTTTTTTAGAAAAAAACACTTGATCGACTGCTTCATAATTACTAACAAGGTTTTCTAGGTCAATATGGATGTTTCCAAAATATTTGGCTATAAACCCAAACACATTTCTAAATTCTTCTACAGTATTGGTTAAAATTTCTTCTTTGTTATCTTTATTAACAATTACTTTTTTGTTATCACCATAATTGTGGGTGCAAACCATGATAAATTTTGGGCAAGGGAAAACCTTAGTTAACATCATGCATCTCAATCCAACTACCCACAGTGTAGTGACACTATTAATTGGTATTGTTTTACTATTGGTAGTTTTAGTTGTAGCCTTATTCTCACATGAAAATCTCAGTTTTGAGTTAAGCCTACCATAGATTATAGGATCATAAATATCATGGTATTCATCCATGAAACTTGGGGTTTTAAGTAATCCGATATAATCTATTTTTTTATTTGATTTTACTTTTCCTTTCCCAATAGCTAGTCTGATACTGGTGGTAGACATGCTTGTAAAGTGTTAAGTTTAGTATCTCAACCCTAAACCCCAATATTGAAAAATTAAGAAATGATAAAACATAGGATTTCTATCTTTCACTTATCCAAAATTTGATTCTTGAAAAGATCAATACAAAGACATTGGCAGACATAGACTGGCTATGTTGGATCTTAAAATCTCCTTGTTTTACTACAATGAGTAATATCCATGTGTCTTGACCCTCTCATTTCAAAATAATATCACTTATAAGTAACATGTTTGCTTCTTATTTCTTTCTTTTTCTTGAATATTAAAGTGAATGAAATGTGTTACCTCTAGACTACACAATTAGTATATTACAACTTTGTACTAGCAATTCAAACTAAATTCAACAGTTATCCTACATTTTTGTAGCTTCAATTAATTGATCACTTTTGGGGAGAGGT
>VDFB02047230.1:428422006-428775082 GCA_007258455.2 Sequoia sempervirens
TATCTCTATCTCCCTCTATATCTCTATGTTTCTCACTATCTTTTGATCTCTCTCTTCCTCTCTCTACCCTTTTTCTATCTATATTTTTCTTCCCTTCTCTATACCTCTATATATGTATCTCTATTTTCCTCTCTCTGATATCTCTCCCTTACTCACTTTTTCTATCCATATTTATCTCTCATCTCTCCCTTTTCCCTCTTTCTCTCTCTACCACTATATTTTTTTCTCCTATTTTTCTTTATTTCTCTATCTCTCTATATCCCTCTGTATGTGACTATATCCATCTATGTCTCTCCTCTTTTCTCTTTTCCTCTTTCTCTTTATTTATCTCTCTCTCTCTCTCTCTCTTTATTCCTCTATATATCTACCTATATCTCCATATCATTATCTCTCTTTTTATCTCTCTATCTCTCTATTTCTATTTCTCTCTATCTCTATATCTTAATCACTATCTTTTTTCTCTCTTCTCTCATTTTGTATCCCCCTTTCCCTCTCTCTATCCTTTCATTTCTATCTTCTTTTTTCTCTTTATCTCTCTATTTGTTTATCTGCATATCTTCTCCTTTGTCTCATTTTCTCCCCCTCTCTTTCTTTCTTCTTTTCTTTCTATTTTTTCTCTCTTTGCCTCTATATCTTATCTACATCTCCCTCTCCCTTCTCTCTCTTTCTCTCTCTATCTATTTTCCTCCTTAAGTGTGCAATGGGTACACTTAAGAGGTTATAAAGGTGAATTATCACATCCTTAACCAAATGAGAGGCTATCGTAAGTGTAAATCTCTAGGGACATGTGTTATCCTTGGATTGTTGGCATTAAATGACAAATCAAAAGGTATCTTCTTTCTCACACACACTATATCTTTTAATTTGGATTTTAAGTTTGAAATTCATTTTGTTATATAAATTAAAATAAAAATTCAAAATAGAATTATTATACAACAATTAAAATTTAATAAGATAAATAATTATAAATTAAATTAATTTTAATATTTTTTAATTATTATTTGTAATTTTATAAAAAGACATAAATAATAAAAATAAATTTCAAACTTAAATATAAATAAACAATTAAAATAGAATAAAAAAAATGCAAAGTCAAAATATATCAAAATCCAAATATTAATAGACAATAATTTTAAAAAAATAATAATAAATAATATAAATTTTAAGTTAATAAATGATTAAATTAAAAAAATCAAAATTTTAATTTATTAGAATTGAAATATTAATAAGATATGTATCTAAAAAAGATAATTAATATATTACGAACAATATTAGTTCATTAATAAAAAAAGATAATTAATATATTACAAACTGTAATGCCATAGAAAATTGCACAATAGAAAACAAGAGATCATTAGAAGTAAACATGCAATACTATATTAAATCTAGAATGCAAATCTAAATGTTAAGCAACAAAGAACATAGGAAAGTTAGAAACGTAAACAAAACTAGAACAATCTCACCAATTTAAAACGTATTTCCATGATTCATCTCGATTTCCCTTCTCCATTTTGCTCGTGCAGTATAATTGCCCTTAGATTTTTCAAAGATTTGTGCAAGTATAGCCTAAGATAGTGATTAGCAAAATATCGAAGATTCAAGACAAACTGCTCTCAAAAGTCATAAGAATTTGCGAGAGATTGGAATGAAGAATGACAAATCAATTTATAGAAAATTGATTATTCGAACGACAGGCCAAGATTGAAAGATTAACGGACGGTTGAGATTGACAGATTAGACATGCATTCTGATAACTGACAGTAATGACATGAGTGATACAAATTAGAAATAGAATTAAAGATTAAAGAAATGATTTAATCTTCAGTTCGACATTCAAAAACATCAGAAATATCTTTGCATGACAAAGATGAAGATTGATCATAACGACTCTCTGTTCGAATGCACGCACGAGGTTTAATTAATTAAATAAGAATATTTAATTAATATGCATGTACACGCAAATAAGTTAGAACTGGATGATTCACTGATCTGATGAAGAGATTACTCGAGAACGCCACTCAGACATTAAATCAATAGTTAACTGAATGATTAAAATAGATGTTGAGTCGAGTAAAAGTGAATACTTAGATAACTCACATAATTATCTAAAATATAGAGGAATGTGTTAAAATAGAATTAATGAATTAAATAATTCATTTTAATTCAAGACTCGATGTTTGAAGAATAATTAAATAAAAAATATTTATTTAATTGAGTGATGAAGGGATTAAAATGAATAATTAAATAAATAATTTATTTAATTATAGTTGAAGTTTGATAAAGGTAAATTAAATAATGATTTATTTAATTTAACAAGAAGAATAAGGTTAATTAGTAACATAATTAAATAAAAAGTGTTTATTTAATTAATCAGATAGAATAAAGAAAGTATGAATTAATTAAATAATTAAGGTTATTTAATTAATAGAAGAATTGATGTTAAAATGAACTAATTAAATAATTAAGGTTATTTAATCATGACCGTGAAGAATAGAAGAAATGAAGAATATGGAAGTCATAGGCCTAAAACCAAATTTCGGTGTCTACATTTGCCCCTCTTTGATACAATGTCGTTTCAGCATCATGTCAAAGAAAATCAATAAAAGCATGCCCCAGTAATGCTCTAGATTAGAATACGTGAAGGTATGCCCCCTCAGGAAAATTGACAAATTTTTGAAAAGTTCAGGAAAAATTTGGAAATGCACCCGATTAGTCCACTGGATAGTCAGAAATGCAGTGCAGTTTGCAGAATTGGGTTTGGAAATGGGAGGGACGGGTATGGGACGATTGAAAAATGGTAGTTAACATGGCCAGTAGGACATAACTGACACCTAGGCCCTAGGTATATATAGGAAAGAGGGGTAAAAACCTAGTCATTTGCACCCACCTAGTTGAGAAATTGAGATTTTGCTTTGACTTTCTAGCGAGGATGTCTCCAGTTCTAGCCACCCATCATCGCGCATACAAGATTCAGACATACCAGAGACCAGTCGGCGCGGACCCCCCAGTATGGACCTAAAACTTGCCTCTTAAAATTTTTGTTTTGTGCGCATTTTAATGCATTAAATTCAATTTTTCATTTTGCGTCATTTTGATTGTTGACCACATTTGCGTGCGCGAACAACACATTTGCTTGCAAAAATCCGCATCTGTAGTTTTACGTCAGTCAATTTGAATAGTTTTCTGCGGTTAAACGCATTTGTTTATTTCTGAAATGCATTTGATATTTTGAATCGCATCTGCATTTAGAATAGCCGCATGTGTATATTTAGAAACGCATTTCAATTTACTGCACCACATGTTTTATTTTGCAACGCATATGAATGTAGTGTGACGCATGTGGAAAAAAGCAATGCATTGGCATTTTATGAACCACATTTGTGTAATAATGACGCATATGAAGTTTATGATCTGCATGCGTTAAAAAGTGATGCATTTGCAAAAGAACGACGCATTTGCATTTTTTGTAATATAGTCATTTTGCACTAGAATAGATGATTGTGGCTGACATGAGGCATGTATAATACCATTGCAGGTTGTATTGGACATGATTTGCACACGAGAGTCGAGACCCATGACTTTTTGATTCAGAGACAGCTTGCGGCTGGCCGAGCGACGGGTTCTATGGCAATCTAGGTTTATTGCATGTGACCGATATGCCCCAGATTCGGGCAAATCGGGGACTGTTGACAACATTATGTGAGAGATGGCACTCGGAGACATCGTCCTTCCACCTACTGACTGGAGAGGCCACAGTGACATTAGAGGATGTATATAGGATACTTAGACTGCCTATTAGAGGCACACGGGTGGCATATGATACCTAGAGGGGTGCTGTGGAGATGTGTAGGTACTACCCCCATGCTGACATTAGAAAACTAGGGTTTGATGATTATGAGATTGGGTGGTAGGTATTGGCCCAAAGGTATAGACAGTTAGACTGTCTATTGGCGACATTGATAGGCGGTATAGTGCTGCCTGACCGTCGAGGCCATGGGTTTCCTGTGGGATGGGGGGAGATGCTAGTGGGCATACTCGAGTGGCGAGTTGTATATGCCTAGGGTTCGTGTGTGCTTGGGATGTTGTACTTCCATCTACATGATATTGCCTATAGAGAGGCACAACCGATGAGCTGCGGTACCACGCTTCTTATGGTATGGGCGTGGGATCATATCGCTATTTTCAGACCACCTATTATAGTAGACCTATCGCCTGGAGCTCCATACGCCTTCCGTTATGTGGGGGCGACCACACAACATCATATTGGGGATACAGGCTATTTTAGACACGCTATAGATACCATGCAGCAGTTCACATGGAGACCATACCTGGGCTGTGAGTGGTCAGATGAGGATGAGCACCTACCATTTTGTAGACAGGCACAGTACTTGGTGGGACGGACAGTGTCTCATGTGCATATTATAGAGCGGTAGTTGCTCGACCGAGTCCTGAGGGAGAGCAGAGTTTTCTAGATCATCATGGGAGGTCCCGCTATGGGGGCCAAAGATTCCAGTGGCCACTACAGAGGCGGATATTGATGGGCTATAGGCACTTCCATGGGGATGGAGGGACAGACCAGTAGACCCAGGGACCACTCCAGAGTATGATAAGTGGTGGGCAACACACAGGCCGATCCCCTTGATAGACCCAGAGCAGCCAGCGCTGGTAGAGCAATGTGGGATAGGTCCACGAGGTAGGTGAGGCAGAGGGAGAGGCCAAGGAGGTAGAGGAGGCCGTGGTGATGGAGGGGATGATGGTAGAGGTGGATGGCGTGGAGGCAGGAGAGGGAGACATGGTCGGAGGGGACAAGGGCCAGCCTTGTCACCGATCTGGGAGGAGGGAGGAGGAGAGGAGGATGTGGCTATGCTAGAGGTTGGGGGAGGGGGATAGGAGGATGTGGTTAGAGGTGGAGAGGAGGCACAGCTGGTAGAGGCAGTCATCCCAGATATCCCAGATATCCCAGCAGAGGAGGAGGCAGAGGTTGATGCTCTGGGGCTGTTAGGTGCCTACCAGGAGGATGATGAGGATGACGATCATGAGAGAGAGATCCGAGATCAGATCCTAGAGGAGTTGGATGAGGAGGAGGATGGGAGAGACAGGGCCAAATAGGATGAGATAGGGGTAGAGGATCTAGACATGGATATATTGCGAGCCTAGGTTGCATCCTTGGAGGAGCAGATGAGAGTGTTGATGGCCGAGAGGGATGCCTATCGGGTAGAGAGGGACATAGCCCTGATGGACAGGGATCAGGTTATAGCTCAGTGGCAGGAGACTGAGCAGAGGTTCACAAAGCTCAGGACATTATGTACGTGACCATTAGCTGCATTCTCCAGAGAGTTGGTCAGAGCCGGAGAGAGGGAGAGATACTATTGGGACCTATATGAGGCAGAGGTTCCCCTAGAGAGACGGGCTCCTAGTTTTTCAGTGGCACACAGTAGTAGGTCCTAGACCAGGACCCACACACGGACAGTGAGCACAGAGGGTGTGGATCAGCCACGTAGAGCAGGGACATATGATAGACCTCCCTCAGCTCAGAGATCATCAGGTTCCCATCAGCATTCCCCCACACACTCCCGGCATGATGGTAGTGGCAGCTCAGGATAGGGGTACCGTTTGTTGAGACACTGTATTTTGATTTTATAGCCTACGGGCTTCCATGTATTATTGATACATTATGACATTTGTGATGTGACACATTTGAGTGAGATATATATATATATATATATATATATATATATATACATATATGATTTTGGCAGCAATTCTCATGATATGCATTTCTATGTATTGATTATGCAGTCTTTATTTATACATGTGATGTTTATATGATATGCCTATGTGATGGATGAGTATATGTAATTTATGATGTTTATGCAGCTAATGAGATAATGAGATAATGTTGATTCTATGTGATGTATGATTCTATATGATGTATGCAATTTAGAACTATGAGATGCAATATGATGTGAATATGTATGATGGATACTACATGTGTGTTATATAGACATAATGTGATGTATGTATTTACAGTGGCTTTGTACATGAAATGCTTATGATATGTATTGTTTTTGATGATTATCTATTATGCCATGATGATCTAGATATGAAATATGCCTATATGTATGTATGTTTCTAACATGTATGTTGATGTAGGATGATGTATAATGTTATGTGTCACAGGACTCCGTCATAATGCAAGAAAGAAGAACTGTTAGTGCGGAAAGAAAGATCGACAAAGAAAGATAGAAGATAAATGTTAGTATTAGGAATCTTCGATATTTTTTCGTATCACAAAAGGTATTGCACTTTATCATCATTGGGCGGGACTAATACAAATGGAGAAAAACACCATGATATGACATAGATCAAGGTGTGCAAGGTCATCCACTTGCTAACAATAGACAGTCGTAGACAAGGATTGTCATAACTCATACTAAGGGCACAAGTTGCCCCAGTCTTTTTGTCAAGACAAACCAAAGACATCAAACAAAGTAAAAGACGGATCATGAGACGTCATTGCTCCTCTAAATCCTTGATGGGACATCCTTGAGGAAACTAGTAACATGACTCAACAATCAAAGTTAAAAGACAGTCGACAGACAATAGTCAAAGAAAATAGAATTTTGATACATCGTTGCTTCTCTAAATCCTTCATGGGACATCCTTGAGAAAGCTAGTAACATGAATCCCAGTCATCAATTCAAGATAAATGATAAGATAAATAAGCCATAGAGTCAAAAAGCCAGTAAAATATTTGCCAAAACTTGATCTTGTTTGTTCGATTTGATTGATTGATAAAAGGATTGATTGATAGAGCCTGATGTGAGGAAATACACATACCGGATAAGACTATGAGTTTGGTTTCGATGTTATGACTATCTGTATAAGGCATGATAAAGCTTGGTTTCAGAAAGACATGTATCGTAAAGATGTTGAGTCAGATGTTGTTGATGTGATAACTTGTGTAAGGCTATGTTTGACCTTGTCGATTATGCAGGAAGGACGCATCCTAAATAAGACATAGGTTGACTGTTTTGATAACGTCTGTTTCCAAGAAGGGCACATCCTGTAGCAGACTGTAATTGATCTATTTTGATTGTTTTGTTTGGCAAGTTGTTTGATTTGACTTAGAGATGTTGCTAACTTGTTCACCAGATTAATGCATGATTTGAGACGATGCGTGGACAAATAACTGCATGTGACGACAAACCCTAAAGGACTGACCTAGTGCGGCCTCGGGGGCTCATCGATTGATGGCCATGCCTACGTTGTACACGCAGAGACCTCGTAGTTCAACTTGAATTAACTGACAAGATTGACTACAAATAAAAGACGTGTGTGAAAGTGAATGTGACGAACCCTAATGGACTGACCTAGTGCGGCCTCGGGGGCTCATCGATTGATGGCCTTGCCTACGTTATACATGCATAGACCTCGTAGTTTGACACGACCAACGACCTTGTCATATAGACATGTGGATTGAATCATGATTTTATACAGACAAACCTAAACGGACTGACCTAATGCCTTGAGGGCACATCGGTAGATGGCCTTGCCTACGTCCAGTCGCAGAGGCAACGTAGTTCGACCAACGACAAAGACTGACACGTGCGATTGACTTTGACTCTGTTTTTGGATTTATTTATTTTTTTTGAAATGTTTTGATTTTTTTTGTCTTTTTGAAGTTTTCTATTGTTTTTGTGTTTTCTCAGGTCATTTTGTGATGTTTTTGGATTTTCCTATGGTTTTATGTCTTCAACATAGCCAATGTAAGAACAAATATGACACATGTCAAGTGTTTGCCCCCAGTCGAGCATAAGAGCAATTGATTATGAATAGGGTAAGATGGGGAATATGAAATGCTCTCGATGTCAATCATTCCAAGTTATGGGAAAGACTACCACTTATTAGGAATGATATATACAAGCGATGGCCACAAAAGATAAGGGATATGTACAGGGATAGGTAGTATGTACAGGGTAAGGGGTATGTACAGGGATAGGTAGTATGTACAAGGTAATAGTAGACAAAGGAGCAGAGTTAACTACACATGGCGCCTGTTTGCCAGGTTTTCACCATGGTACCTATCCAAAGTGCCACCGAAGTGGTTTTCACTATTGGACAAATGATTTGTCTTTACTATTTTCCAGATTATCTAATTTTTTTGGTGTTACCAAGACGCCTATTTGCCAGGTTTTCACCTTGATAACGATTTTTGTGATTTTCTAATTTTTTTGTATTTTTGCTATTTAAGACAAAGGCTCCCATAAGCTATGCGCAGAACTTCTTCAGATGCATACTATTGATTGATGAGGCCAATGGCTCTCCTTCATGAGTAGAGAGTTGGTATGCTCCTAATCCAAAAGCTTCTGTAACAACATAAGGTCCTAACCAGTTAGGTTCGAACTTTCCTGGTTTTTCTCTTTCTGCTTAATTCTTTGGGTTCTCCATTAAAACCAGGTCACCAATGTCAAAGTTTCTGTTCAACACCTTCCTGTTATAGCTACGACGAAGGCGATTCTAATATGCTTGGAGATGGTCTAATGCCTTCTGTCTTCGCTCATCTAAGAATTCTAGCTCATGGAGTCTCGACACTCAGTACTCTTCATCATCAATGTGGCCCTTCAGGGATACCCTTAGGGAAGGAATCTCGACCTCAATAGGCAGAATAGCTTCAGAACCAAATACAAGTGAATATGGGGTAGCACCAGTGGAAGTGCAGATACTGGTGCGATAAGCCCATAAGGTAGGGTTAAGCTGTAAACGCCAGTCATGACCAACATCATTGATAGTCTTCTTAAGGATTCTAATGATGGTCTTGTTAGATGCCTCTGCTTGGCCATTACCTTGTGGGTAGTATGGAGTGGAAAAGTGATGTTGGATATGAAACTCTTCACATAGATGACAAACTTCTTGGTTCTTAAATGGGCGGCTGTTATCAGTGATTATGGACTGAGAGACACCATATTGACAGATGATATAGTTCAGGATAAATCTAGAAATCTATGTGCCAGTAATGTATGTCATAGGAATGGCTTCAATCCACTTCGTAAAGTACTCAGTGGTAGTGATAACGAACTTGTGTCCATTAGATGATGTGGGGTGGATCCTACCTATGAGGTTGAGTCCCCATTGGGCAAAGGGCCATGGTGATGTGATAGGACAGAGCTCCTGTGCTGAGGCATGTATCAAGTCTCCATGAACTTGGCATTGGCGACATTTCGTTACAAAGACATATGAGTCTTTTTCCATAGTAGGCCAGTAATAACCCAGACTCATGATCTTTTTGGCTAAGGTAGGACTGCTAGAATGGGAACCACATATACCCTCATGCACCCCACGCAAGGTTGCTTGTGCTTTAGTAGAATCAAGGCATCTCAGTAGGGTATTATCTAAGGCGCATCTATATAAGGTGTCTTTGATGATGGTGTATTTGGCTGATTTGCGGAGGAATGTCCTACGTTGGTTATTTGATAGGCCAACGGGCATGACTTCGGCATGAAGGTAATCATAGATTTCTTTGTACCATGGGGAATTAGGACCAACAATGTCACAGACCATTTCAGAATCTAGGATATCGTAGACTGGGACCAAAAGCTGTTCTACCAAGAACTCAAACTTAGGCACGTTGTTAGGAATGTCAAGAAGTGATGCAATTGTAGCCATAGCGTCAACGACCCTATTTAAAACATGAGGTATTTGATGAAAATTGACTTTGTCAAAGTACTCTTTAAAGCTATCAGCCATGCTCTTATATGGAGCAAGCTTTTCATCCTTAGTCTCATAATCATCATTTACCTATCTGATTACTAGTTGAGTATCCCCATATACTTGTAAAATCTTGATTTTCCACTTGACTGCCATACGTAACCCTGTCACTAGAGCTTCATAGTCTGCCATGTTGTTAGTGCATGGAAATGCAATCCTAAATGACTTAGGGATGGAATCACCCTGTGGTGTAATAAATAGTATACCAGCCCTTGAACCATGATTTGTATGTGAGCCATCAAAGTACAACTTCCATGTTATGTTTGTGTCAAATGTGAATATGAACTCATCAAGAAAGTCTACAACTAAGGGATGATCTGCCTGTATGGGTGCGTCAGCTAACTGATCAGCAATGACCTATTCTTTAATAGCCTTTCTTTCTACATACTGGATGTCATACTCACTAAATATCATAACCCATTTGGCCAGTCGCCCTGTTAATGCTGCCTTGCTGAGAAGATATTTCAGAGGGTCTATTTTAGCAATCAATATTGTTTGATGGTTTAGCATGTAGTGCCTCAGTTTTTGGGTAGCAAATACTACTGCAAGACATGCACATTCAATGTTACTATAGTTGAGCTCATAACCGACCAAAGTCCGACTAATATAATAGACTGCCCTTTCATGACCTTCATTGTCATTTTGTGCAAGCAATGCTTCGAGTGATGAATGGGTTGCCGTGATATAAAGAATCAATGGTCTTCCTTCAACAGGTGGCATTAAGACTGGTGGTGTGAGTAAATATTCTTTAATCATTTGAAAAGCCTCTTCACACCTAGCTGTCCATGCAAAGGGTACTCCTTTCTTTAGTAAATGTTGAAACGGATGTGTCTTGTCTGCTAACTGCACTATAAATCTTCTGATAGATTGCAACCTTCCCTGTAATGTCCTTAGTTGACTGAGATTTGTGGGTGGTGGCATGTCCATGATTTCTTTCACCTTAGCAGGATCCACTTCAATGCCTCGTCTAGAAATGATATATCCTAACAACTTTCCTGACTTGACTCCAAACACACATTTCTTTGGATTAAGTCTCACTTTGTACTTCTCTAGCCTCTGAAATATCTTGTCTAAAACCTGTAAATGTTCTGCCCTTGTCTTAGATTTTGCAATAAGGTCATCGACATAATCCTCCATACAAGTGTGTACCAGATCATGAAAGATAGTAATCATGGCACGCTGATAGGTTCCTCCAACATTCTTGAGTCTGAAGGGCATAACATTCCAGCAATACGTTCCCCAAGAACAAGTTAAACCCATCTTAGGTTGGTCTTCAGTGGCAATTTTGATCTAGTTATATCCTGAAAATCCGTCCATAAGGGATAACATCTCATAACCTGCTGTCATGTCAACTATCATGTCTATGTTAGGCAAAGGGAAGTCATCCTTAGGACAAGCTTTGTTGATATCTCAAAAATCAGTGCAGATGCAGATGCCCCCAGTTGGTTTAGTGACCAGTACAAGATTGGAGATCCAATCAGCATAGTCGATAGATCGGATGAAACCAACGTCTAACAATTTCTTGAGTTCTGCCTTGACTAATAAAGCAATTTGTGGATGCATTTTTCTCAGCTTCTGTTTCACTGGATTGGAACCTGGTTGTAAGGGAAAATGATGCAGAACAAGTTCAGGATCTAACCCCGGCATGTCAGCATATGACCAAGCAAAATTTATCTGTCTTTGTTCAAAGAAGTTATGAAATTATGGTTGTTCTTCAGTTGTCAATGACGCTGCAAAATAAACTAGTCGAGGATTCTCTTTGGTACCTATGTTGACTTCCACTGATTCTTCAATGAGCATGGGTGAATTTTCCTGTGCAATGGGGAGAAAGTTCAAACCTCCATCCTTAGGTGCCTCAAAGAGGTTTTCACCTTCGGATGCGTCCTTTCTTTTTACTTTTTCATTGTCTAAAGATGCCTTTCGGTTTTCACCTAGAGACTCATCCTTTTTATCTTGTTTATTCTTTTTCTCATTTTTGCGACTAGAGGGTTGAAAAAATTCCCCAAAGTATGCTTTATTGTCCAAGTCAATGGTAAAACCAGCCTTATGATCACCATTTGGTATGCCTTCTCGTAATCCCAGGAACTCAACAATTGCTTCATCATTCTCAAACATATCTAAGATGCGTGTGTCTTGTTGGTCCCAATCAATGAGTTGGGGGTAGACTAAGGGCATGTCATCTTCGGATTTATCAAAGTTTAATGGAGTCAAGGTAAAGATTGAATTATTCATATGGTTACAAAAGTCTTGTATACCAAGTCCATTTTGCTCTTAGGTTTGGGTCTAGGTGGATTGATAGGTGGGCCTAATGCCAAGGTTTGACTATCAAAAACATGTGGCTCAGGTTGCCAAGAGATAGGATCAAGTGATTCCCAATAGTAGTGTTTAAACCATTCTTCTTTTGTCATTTTCTTTGGTGGACAGGAATTTAAGGGATTTGGTGAGGAACTTAACATCAAGTCAAGTTCTCCAAATAACTTGTCAAGGTCCATGGAAGAAGTAGAGGATAGGGAATCCCACTCATAATCATTAGAGTCGGGGGAGTCACAATGATATTGGTCCATTGGTTCATGAGATGTCTTAATATCTTCTGAAGCACATACTTCCTCAAGTGAGGGTAATGGAGTACTAGGAACGCCAATCTGGATCGGTTGAAACCCTAGCCCTAGCCCTTTTGGCCACTGAGAAACAAATATTGGTTCAATTCTGCCATCTTGGTTTAAGCCTAAACCACTTTGTCCATCATATCCTTTGCTTTGCATGATTTTGAAACCCTTTCCATATAGAATTGTAGGAATATGAGCAAGTAAAAGGGGTTCCTGATTATCTTCCTTATAGAGCCAGGAAGTAACATCTTCTGCATCTACAACCTCTTTGCTTAATTCACCCCATTTAGTGAAAGTTGTTGTGGGGGGAACATGTATAGTGATCATAGACTGTACCCTACCTGTTATAAGTAAACCATATGACTTAGGAGGAACCAAATGGCTAACACAATAAGAAGTCTTCATGTAATACTCTCCACAACCCTTGTCTTGAACCTCAACCCTAGGAGTGGTAGGAAGTGAGGGTGAAATAGATGTTCGAGTGAGTGTGGACAGGTCAACATAAGAAGATGGATTAGATGATGAAGCCTCTTGGTTCACTGGTACTTGACGTTGGGGGATATCTTTTAGATTGGTGCAGTACTGGAAAGGATTAGGATCACCATCTATAGTTATTTCTGTGCCATTGTAAGGGAATTTAAGACACTGATGATATGTGGAAGGGACTGCCTTCATGGCATGAATCCATGGTCTACCGAGCAGAAGGTTATAAGGAAGGGCGAGATCCAAGACCTGGAATTTTGTCTCCATCACCGTAGGACCAATTCTGATAGGAAGTGTTACCACCCCCTTTGATTTTCGTTCCTCATGATCATAAGCTTTTATGACAATACTTTTGGTTGTGCCTACACATGCTTATCAGATACCTAATGCCTTAATCAGTTTTAAAGTGCATAGATTTAACCCTGCTCCTCCGTCTACCAAAACTCGTCTAACCTTGGTGTCATCAACAAGGACTTCTAGATGTAAAGGGTCGCTATGGTTCATCTTTTCAGTTGCATAGTCTTGTTCAGAAAATGTGGCATGGTGATTATTGGTCAAGTAGCCCACCATTTCCTAGAAACGATTGACATCTAGATCATTAGGGACCGTGGTATTCTATAAAGCTTTATCAAGGATAGACCAATGCTCAGGGGAAATACACAACAATTCCAAGATTGAGATTTGGGCTGGGGTCTTCCCCAACTGATCAAGAAGGTTATATTGTAACTTGGAAGGTTGGGGTGTTTATTGCGATGGAGGGCCCTGAATAGTGAATTTATACGATGAGTATTGACTGCACACTCAGGATTGGTATTGATAATAATGGTATTGATATTCTCATCGATGGTATGAAGGTAGTTAATGATTTTTACACTATTATAATCATGCTTGACACTGGCATAGTTGGATGACATGTTGGTCTTAGTACTCGAACTGGGGTCCGTTCCTTTCCCATGGTCATGTAGTGGATCAGAAAATACTTGATGATCAGTATTTGATGACTTATGTTTTTGTCCACTAACTTCAATAATTCTCCTTTTGACCAGATCCTGTATGATATTCTTCAGTTGTCGACAGTTTTGTAGGTTATGTCCCTTAGTCCTATGATAGTCACAAAAGGCATTGTCATCCCACCAAGCTGGTTTAAACTGTCCTGGATCATATTGTCTTGGTTCCTGCAGCTGTATGAGATTATGTTGTAACAGTTGTTTGAACACCGACTCAATGGGTTCCCCTAAGGGAGTGAACTCACGTTTTTGGAATCTTCTTGGTTGTGGACGTTGAGTGTTTTGGACCATGTTAGGAGGTTGACTGACAGCATTAAGAGTGTTGGCAAAAGTATGAGGTCCTTGCAATGTGAGGAGGGGTCCTACTTGTAGTGTTTTAGCATCAACTACCCCAACATTGGTGACATTTTTGTTGCGAGACCAAAATCTATTTCTGTCAGTGGGGGTGTTTTGTACGATTGGGTTTCTATTGGATGTTGATGTCTTGAGTTCACCTTTTTCAATGAGATCCTTCTCTATTATCACCCCTTTTCCACTACTTCCGAAAAAGATGTGTAGCAATGTACCCTTAAGTTACTCCTTAGTTTTGCATGAAGGTTTTCTTGAAACATCGTAACTTTTTGTTTTTCGGGTATCTCAACAGGACACCTACTAGCTATAGTTCTCCATCTCTAGAAGAAAGTAATGAATGTTTCCCCTTCATCTTGCATCGTGTGGCACAAGGTTGCTATATTTATCTCATGGTCTATGTTGAAGGAGAATTGTTCCACAAATTTCTCAACTAGTTCACCCCAAGATCTAATGCCAGAATCTAGACCCAAAAACCATTCTGGTGCAATTCCTACAAGACTTCATGGAAACAACCTCATAAGATACGTGGGTTCATAAGTGACATCTATGCATATGGTAGAAAATTCCCTGATGTGTTCTATTGGGTTTCATTTGCCATTATACTTAGGGAGATTCGGTATGACATATTTGTGAGGGAAAGGTGTCATATACAATGATCTATCAAAGGGGAATGGGCATATGTCCTTTGTTGAAAATTATTTCTTGGTTGACACCGACATGTTATCCATTTGCATTTGTAATGCCTACATCTGTGTTTGTAAGACGTCAACTTGGGTCAAAGATGTGCTAGGAGGATTATGCAAATCTGGGTATGTATTATGAAATCCAAAGTCTCGTGATGGGTTTCAATTAAATGTTGGCATCTAAGGTGGATTTGGATTTAGAATGTTGGTAAATGTGTTCTGGTCTGGAATCGGCATAAATTGGTGTTGACCTGAGATCTGTGTAAATGGATTCTGAGTACCACTTTGGAAAAAAGGATTCCAATTCGGAATTGATGTAAATTGGTTTTGACTTGGAATCTATGTGGACAGATTCTGACTACCAATTTGTGACAAAGGATTTTTATTCGGAATCGATGTAAATGGATTCTAAGTACCAGTTTGGGAGAGTAGATTCTGACTCAAAAACTGTGTGAATGGATTCTGATTGCCATATTGGAAGGAGGGAATTCCCCTTGTTTGTGTAATCCGTGGTATAGTACTAGTGACTTGAGCACTAGGTATGGCCATCAATTGTGGTATGGTACTCGTGATACTAGCATTGGGTATAGTCATTGATTGTAAACTTGTGGCACCGACATAAGGTGTAGAGGCTAAGGTTTTAGACCTTTTATTCCCAACAAGAGGACTAAAGGGAGTAGATGATGAAGCCCCTGTAGTGAAGTTAAATCCCGATGTCATGCTAGATGTACCAAATGGGGACGTATGGACTGTTGTACTCTGTGTAGATGTGCTAGATGGCATAGTCGTGCTGACCTAAGGTATAGTGGTACTAGCAGTCGTGGTATTTGTCTCTTGTGTAGGTTGAGTTTGTAAGGTGCTGATATCAAATCTTGGAGGTAAAGTAGAACCTTTAGCTAGCAATTTGCCTAAAAATCATTGACGATCATTTGCTAGGTACTCATCTACAAAAGAGGCAAACTCAGGGTCTTGTGCGGCAACCTCTATGTCCTCTACTGCAATATGTCCTTGAGTGTTTCTAGAGGTGAATTTTTCTAATAGAGTCTTATGAGGTCTTGAAGAAAATGGATTGATGAACTCGTTTGGGTTCGACATGTTTTCTCTCTCTCTTCTCTTAGACCTAGTTTCAACCATGTAAGACAAGCTCAATATGCGGGATATGCAAGACTATATCTATGAACAGTATGACTCTAGTCTATGTTTTTGGGATTTTCCTATGCAAAATAAGGGATGTCCTAGGATGACACTAGTCTAGACCCTAAAGATGCAAAGTCTAAGCAAGACCCTAAAGTGATCAATTCTATAAACCCAAGACGAAGAGACCAACTGCCTAAAGTCAAACCAAGGTGTCAATTTAGTTAAGTCAAGGAACCAATGTAAGATGAGGATCAAAGACAAGTTGAGTTTCCTAACTAGACTAATGAGCCATGAGGACTCTCTGTAGGAAAAAGTATAAGATAATAGGACTAGGTTCAATGACAAATTTCGTTGACACTATGATTTTTCTAGAGTATAGATGTGGACTACTCCTAAAGTTTGTAAAAGTGACTTTTCTAGAAGTCTAATGCAAGGTAATATGTACCCTAAGGTGCAACTAAAATCCTAACTAAGACAATTATGGTAATGACTAAATGAACCTAAAGAATGCAAAATTGAGCAAATCGTTTCAGGTTTCTGTTCAAGGATTGTTTGCGTGAAGACAACTAAAACTGGTGCAAATGTGTTGACTGGACGGTGACTGTAAATTCTGGTTTTCTGATAATCAGACAGATGTGTCTCAGGATTTAACAGATGCAGTTCAAAATTAACAATTGTGGTCTAAACTGACAGATGCAACTCAAAATTTACCAGATGCAACTCTAATTGGCAGATACGACTCAGAATATAATGCATGCGGTTTTTCCAAAGCAAATGCGAGCTAAACTAACAGATGCGACTCTAATCTTGATAGATGCAACTCTAAATTTAATAGATGTGACTCCTGATAACAGATGCAACTTTCTGGTGAACAGTTGTGACTCTCTGTGAATTTTCAGTGACATGAAATTTAAACTAACTCCATTTTCTGTGTTCCAATTTTGACAATCAAAGACAATCATAAGACAAAGTGTTTTCAGTTTCAATTTTGGACTCAAAGAACGTTTAAAGTGATAACAGACAAGCACATCCTAATAGGCCAAAGGCCTAGGGTTTGTATACTTGGTATAGCCCACCGAAATACCCCAGATTGGTGATGAACACCTTTCCTTCTCGAGAGCAGATAGCTTAGAAATTTGATGGCATTGGCTCCCCTCCACGGCTCATTAACGTCTTTCGAGCACACCAATTTTGAATTCTTGGGTAATGACCTCCCAAAAACTGCTATCTCTACTCAAGGGGATCAGTAGTGAGTAATCTTCGGGCATGATATTGTACCCTGCACTATACCAAGCAACGACCACAAATAGGTTGGTCTCTAAAAAAAAGGTATTTAGTATAGGCATTCTGTTTGTGCGGTGTGATCCATACGGCACGAGTCCCCTTTCGGATCCATCTCATTGGAACCACACTCGTGATTCTTGGGGTTTCCCCAAGAACCCACTTTTATATACCGAATGGAAGTCCCTCGGGTTCAGGGTGCTACTGGTCTGAGTTGTCCTGGGGTGAGTACTTTTTCCCACCAGAACAGGCCCAAGTTCTAGAGTTGGTAACCGTTTCTCTTACACCCAGGATCAGACGGATGTGCAAGGGGAGAGGATACTTCGATGTACCAAGTCGTAAGGGTAACCAGACTTGTGCTTTCACACCAAACACAGTAGACACTCGTTAATTTTAAACCAAATGAAAGATTTGATATGCTACCAAACAATCTGTTTCAAAATTAACTAGGGTCTTCGACAAGCGTCCTGCAGAAAAACTCATTAGTAATTTTCAATATTGTCTTCGTCAATCATCCTACAAAAGCTTGTTAACTCCAAATGGCCACACACTGAAAATCAAATATCAGTAACACAAAAATCAATTGAAAATTTTAGATTTCCAAAAATAAAAATAAAGTTTACTAGTCAAATGGCTCAGGAAATCAATTGCGGTTCAGGAAAATACAGATGTGTCGTTTATTCTATCAGATGTAGTTCATGAATTCAATTGCGTTGTTTTGTCAGTCAGATGCGTCGTTCCGTACGAAAAACCTGCAAAAATCAAAGTAACTGTCTAGGGATACGTGAAGATGGTGTCTTCACGTCGGGTTCACTAAATGTAACGCCATAGAAAATTGCACAATAGAAAACAAGAGATCATTAGAAGCAAACATGCAATACTATATTAAATCTAGAATGCAAATCTAAATGTTAAGCAACAAAGAACATAGGAAAGTTAGAAACGTAAACAAAACTAGAACAATCTCACCAATTTAAAACGTATTTCCATGATTCATCTTGATTTCCCTTCTCCATTTTGCTCGTGTAGTATAATTGCCCTCAGATTTTTCAAAGATTCGTGCAAGTATAGCCTAAGATAGTGATTAGCAAAGTATCGAAGATTCAAGACAAAGTGCTCTCAAAAGTCATAAGAATTCGCGAAAGAGATTGGAATGAAGAATGACAAATCAATTTATAGAAAATTGATTATTCGAACAATAGGCCAAGATCGAAAGATTAACGAATGGTTGAGATTGACAGATTAAACATGCATTCTGATAACTGATAGTAATGACATGAGTGATACAAATTAGAAATAGAATTAAAGATTAAATAAATGATTTAATCTTCAGTTCGGCATTCGAAAACATCAGAAATATCTTTGCATGACAAAGATGAAGATTGATTATAACGACTCTCTGTTCGAATGCACGCACGAGGTTTAATTAATTAAATAAGAATATTTAATTAATATGCATGTACATGCAAATAAGTTAGAACTGGACGATTGACTGATTTGACGAAGAGATTACTCGAGAACGCCACTTAGACATTAAATCAATAGTTAACTGAACGATTAAAATAGATGTTGAGTCGAGTAAAAGTGAATACTTAGATAACTCACATAATTATCTAAAATATAGAGGAATGCATTAAAATAGAATTAATGAATTAAATAATTCATTTTAATTCAAGACTCGATGTTTGAAGAATAATTAAATAAAAAATATTTATTTAATTGAGTGATGAAGGGATTAAAATGAATAATTAAATAAATAATTTATTTAATTATAGTTGAAGTATGATAAAGGTAAATTAAATAACGATTTATTTAATTTAACAAGAAGAATAAGGTTAATTAGTAACATAATTAAATAAAAAGCATTTATTTAATTAATCAGATAGAATAAAGAAAGTATGAATTAATTAAATAATTAAGGTTATTTAATTAATAGAAATTGATTTTAAAATGAACTAATTAAATAATTAAGGTTATTTAATCATGACTGTGAAGAATAGAAGAAATGAAGAATATGGAAGTCATAGGCCTAAAACAAGATTTCGGTGTCTACACAAACAATATTAACATTAATTAAAGATAATGTGCAGTTGTCATCAGGTGGAGCTATTGCGGGTAGAGCTGAGGGTAAGGTTGTTTCAAATTTGTTGAAGGAAGAAAGTCTTATTCCTAAAGCTAGTGTTAATGGTGGTGGTTTGGCTGACATAAAGGGGGTGTTAGATAGTTGTCTGACAAATGGGGCTACTTGTGGGTCATTTCTGTCAGATAACTCAAAAGTGCCTCCTATCTCTAGCAGTCTGGTTCCTGATGGTACTTCCCTTGGTAAGGTGGGGTCTCTTTTTGTGGCTTTTGAGGCTCTCATTTTTGGAGTTGACGGAGTTGTCAAAAATTTGATGACAGTTCTTTGGAAGGGAGGAGTTGGTCTAAATTTTTTGGATCAAAGCCTAAGGATAAGAGCTCTTCTCCTCTAGTAGATTTCTTTGATAATCCTATGTCTGGTGAGTGTTCTATTTTTGTGTCATATTACATCATTGAGAAGGGTGTCCAGTCTATGGAGCAATTGTTGGTGGGTAAGTTTTTGGGGCCCCTCCTAATATTAAGTTAAAGTCTATAACCTTTCCAAGAATCGTTGGCAATTGAAGGGGCAGGTTGAGGTGTCTACTCTTGCTAAGGGTTTCTTCTATTTTTTGTTTTCTTGTGAGGAGGACCTTTTGAAGGTTTTGGTCAAGGGGTTGTGGCTTATTGGAAAATCTACTTTGGTGTTGAAGAAATGGGAGACGGGCTTTAATCCGAACTCTTGCTCTTTTGATTTGGCATCGGTGTGGGTGTGTTTTCCTAGTCTCCCTCTTTAATTTTGAGATGAGAAGGTCTTTAAAGGTATTACAAGTACTTTTGGGTCCCTATTATCCATTGAACATTTGACAACTTCAAGGAAACAACTGGTTTAAGCCTGGTTTTGTGTGATTATGGATCAATCTAGTGATTTACTGACTTCTATCAAGATTAATTCAAAGTTGGGTGTGTTGGATGAGGCGGTTGAGTTTGAATCTATCCCTTTTTCCTATTTTCATTGTAAGAAGGTGGGTTTGTTACCTAATCTTTCGCTTTCAGCTAAAATCGGGTAACTTAGTGTTTAATTCTTTTCTTGTTTTTTAAAAATTTAAAGATAAACCATAACATTGCTAATTTTAGTATGCATGAAGGAATGATTGTCAAAACA
Source organism: Sequoia sempervirens (assembly GCA_007258455.2). NCBI lineage: Eukaryota > Viridiplantae > Streptophyta > Pinopsida > Cupressales > Cupressaceae > Sequoia > Sequoia sempervirens. Next base: position 428,442,543 of record VDFB02047230.1, read on the forward strand.
AAGTATATTGCATTTTGTCATTTAAATGTTGCATTACATCAAATGTGAAAGAGAATCATAGATATACAAATGTAGTTTTTTATTGATAATCTTGAAATATACATGTCCCTCACAAGACAAGGGACTAACTCTCTTATTCAATGAACCTATGAAATAATTCATGCATGAATAAGTAGAGAAATGAAATGTGCATATGAAAATTGAACCAGCCATTGCCTGAGAATGACTCGTTGTAGGTTGCCTGAATGCTCTGTTGCTGCCCTGAACCACTTGTGTCCCTCCCAGCTCCGTAGTGCTCCTCACCCTGCATCTAAAGGAAACATGATGTTAGAGTGAAGCTCCAAGCAATGAAATATTCAATCCTTACATACACACCTACCTATGCATGTATAAACTGATCCATAAGTGCATTAAACAAAAACATCTGACATATGTATTTATTTTCAAACTATTTGCTTCATGTGCATATTTAGGAAAATTTTGATTATTGTTTCATTATCAGATCAATTGATAGCATGTGGGTTAAATGTGGCTCCCACAAGGGTAGAGCCCAACATGCTTTGAAATAAAAGGAAATTGAGCAACTTGATCAAAGATTTATCTGTTATCAATGCATTAAATCAATATGGAATCACACTAGTTGATCAACTTTCATTATTAGATTCAAAAGATGCAACATACTATGTTGATATGTCTTTCAATCTTCTTAAGTGGACCCTTGATCCATTTTATAAAAAGAAGTGATTTTGGAGATGCATCAAGTGTCTTCATAGATGCATCAAGTTCAATTATGCATCTTCTAAACAATGAGGAAGCATTTCAAGTTGTTTTCAATCCCCTCCCCATAACCCTACAGGGCAGTCACATATCACATAGGAAAGTGAGTTGTTAGGTCACCCACATATGTGACAGGTGGTTGTCCAATAAAATTACAATGAGGAAACTTTCCAATAAAGAGAAATGGTTGAATCAATGTCATGGTACAAGTGCATAAGGACAATAATCATAAATGTATGCTACATGTCAATTCAAGGAAAAAATTAGTGGATATGCTCATGACCTTTCATGCAGGGGTTTTGGTTATCATGACTGATCCAACATGGACCATGATTGCATGCAAAAAATGGTAGTAAAGACAAGTTATAAATGACAATTAAGCCTAGTCATGATTGAGGAGATGTCTCATTTTGGAAGCCAAGGTCATAGTACAAGTTTATATGAACAACAACCATGAAGGTTAGGACAGTGAATAATGAATGAGGTAACACAGGCTGATCAAAGGATTTTTGGGGTAATAAAGAAAGGCAATAGAACTCCAATTGCCCATGCATAAGTGAATGACACCAATTTCAATGAAAGGAATGCCAAGAGATGAGCTCAAGTTGCACAAGGATTTATTCAAGTCCTTCTCAACCAAACATTAGAAAAATAGGTTTTCTAGCTAACAATCAATGTATGATGATTTGAGGAAAGGAAAAAGGTAAAGACATTCAAGAAACATCAACTCTAGTTGACATAGATATCTGCATATCATGAATATGTCATTATAAGAAGTTTATGAAAACAATGGAACCCTCATATGATGTGATCACTTCTAATGGGACAGTCATGTGCATTGGCAGGAGCAAATGGCCTTCGGGGTAAGTCAACAATGCAATGCATAAACAATGGGAAGTGCATCAACAAAGTAAGTATGATACTGAGGTAGTAGTTGTGGAGCAACCACATCATGTAGAACAAAGAGTAATAGGTCCTCACAGTGCTCCTATAGCAATGAAATATGGGTGTTAGGCCTAGGGACTTTCAATGAACATTAATGATGGTTTCCAGTTGTACTCTTACCTGATGGAGGTCACCATTATGATGCAAGAGGAAGAAATGTATGCTCTATTTTGAAAGACCTTTGACTTTCATGGTGATAGAAAGAAATTGTGCATTGTAAAGAGATGTTGGCAACAAGTCAGTATAGCTGGTTTGTTTTGGATGTATGGTTTATGCATCATAACCTTGTATGAGGGTTGGAGCAGTAGTTTAATCCATAAGCACATGAGGTGTCATTGTTAACATAGGTATTAGTAATCATGCTTTCAAAAATAAGTGATTGATGAGAAAAGATAAATCAAAGACAGTGCTATTGATGCATCATTAAAGGACAGTGACATTGCACTAGTAGAATGCTCTCTATGTGATCTCATACAAGCTACAAAGCAGTCCTAAGAGGGTAAATGAGACAACAATGCAATACTCTCATGAATAGGTATATCAAAAATGCATGATAGCCTCATGCTACATCACACCCATATGCAATGCAAGTGTACAATAGTCTGGTCTTAAAAAAAGGTGAGAAAGTGCATGATTATGAGAATGCGTTCCATTGTATTGTGCATTTCAAGTAAGGAAAAGGAGCTTCAGCCCTCAATCTCTGTCAATCATTGAAGTACAAGGTGACAACTTGTAGATGGAATAAGCAAGGGATGTGGTATGCATAAAGAACAAGAAAGCCATCCTCATGCGGGCAATGCATGGAAAAAATCAACAAAGTTTTATTGCAATGCCTTTCTTAAGGTCCTACAAAATAGCTAGGTAGAAGCAACTTATGGTGATGAAGGAAGACAGATGTACCCTGATGCAAGAAGAGAGAAATTCCCAAGGGTGGGGTAGTACCATCATCTTAGGTACCACTACATTCATGGCATCTTTTGGTGATGGGTTTCCCAAACATAACAAGATCCAGTGTTATTGCTACACATATGTTTCAACCATACAAATGCAATAAGAATAAATGACATAAACATATACTCTCATGACCATAAAAGAAGAAAAGAACCCAGTAGTGGGAGACGAAGAACAAAATTAATTGTTGTTGTGCTATTCATGGTGCCTATCTATGCCACTGGTTTAGTATATCCTTGTGGAATCTGAGATGTGGGATGTGTGAGTGAAATGCAGGTTATTCACAGTGACCAAACCCATTTTGGGGTTTTTCTCTCAAAAAAATTCTACAAAAATGAATTTTTTTATAGAAAATCTAGTTAAATGCCTTCTAAAGGACACATTTTGCTACAAGTTGAGGTTCCCAGTGTAACCATATTGTGCAATGACATTTCCCCATTTTGCACAAAATCTAGAAGTTGTTTCTTTAAATTGAAAACATTACCCATTTGGGTTTGTTACAAATCTGTGAAAGAAAATAACAATATGATAAACATGCTACAAGAGCTAAAAAATGAAAAGGCATTCATGTGCGTTTTGACAGGCTATGGTAAAGAAACTAGTTTTTTCCTGTAAATGTGAAAAACCCACTTGGGGTTTTAGCAAAATAAGCAACACTGTTATTTTTTACAAAGGAATGAAATGAAACTTTCAAAAATAATCATTCTTTTGTAACAAATATGAGATCGTTATAGAAAATCCAGTAAACCACATGGGTTCTTACAAACAATTTGCAGATTTTCCAAATATAAAAGCTACAAGAGACCCACATAGGGGTTTTTTCATTAAGATGCAGAAATGAAGCAAAAGTTAGGAATCCAAGTAGAAACAATTTGCACAATGGAGGTCGAGCCACAGTTGGTTCTTTCTTTTTCTTTATCATAGAAACTCATCTGGGTTATCAACATTTGTCAATATTTGTGAAGAACAAGAAGGAAATCAAGAGAATATAGAGGGGTTTTGCAAAACAATGCATATAACACCTTGTTCCTATTCAAGGCCGTGGCCAGTGAGCTAATATGGCCATAAAACAACAGAAAATGCACTAGGTTTACAATAATGAAGCATTTCTAAACAATGTTACAAAAGTGGAAAGCAAAATGAAGGACATTCTAATCTTCCATTCGAGCTTTTCTTGCTCACAAAAAAGCAAAAAATGGTGAATGAAGGTCGGTTGGGAGCTTACCCAAACTCAAATGCCAGAATGCACAAAGTTTCTACCATTAAAATCTTCCTCAAAGCTTCATGAACTTCTCATTAGTGGATGCTTGCAACAGAAGTAACAACGAAAGGAGGATGAATGAGAAATATGGCTAGGAAAAAAGGACAAAAAATGCTACAGGCCGTGGCCTCTAAGCCCAAAAATGGCCTCCATATAAAAAATTTCGCAGGGTTTATGCCAAGTAAAACAATTACATGAGTTTCCATGGTGATTTTATGCAAAAAATGTCAAAAAATGACTAAGAACCAGTGAGATCTTCATCATTTTTCTATGTTTTCTCAAACCTTCATGGTGATAGATCAAGTTTCCAGATTCTTCCAAAGATCGAATGATGATGTTTTTCATCATTTTGTTATTTTATCATTAGGTTTTGACTTCTACCTTTTGACATTTCGATGGGATTTTTATCCCTTTCTTTTTAAAAATCAAACTCATGTGAAAAATGTGGGAGGTTGAAACCTTTATCTTCCCTTAGGAATTCGTTGTCTTTCAACTTTCCATTTATTTTAAACTTTGCTATGTCTCCAAATTACCTCATGTGTTAGCACTTAGGCATTTTATGCCTTAGGGTTGTCCCCCTTCTAATCATTGCTAGGTGTTTTCCAACATACAAAAGGGAGTTTATAACAATATATTTTCCATGTGACCCTTATGTGATGCTTTGTAATTGTCCAATGCAAGGTGGAATATGCTTTCCAAGAGTCTTGGAGGTTGTCCATATAGACCAAGTGCTATTAATGACTATATGCATTTACAAAACAATGAATATGACATGTGTGGGAAAAATGCAGAATATGGTTACAAGTTAGTGGTCATACCTTGAAGGTTTTTGCAAATCCCCAAATACGGATCATGAACAGACTAACATTTACATATTCAATCACATTTAGAGATTCGCGGAAGGATGTTTTATAAATCACTCAAAAAAAATCACTATATTTAATGCTTTAAAAGGCCATGTGTTTTCAAAAACACACATATTGCATGATGGGGATATGGTCAAATGTTGTAATAGGACCAATGATGATTTGCAGAGGTGTGGGAAGTGTGAGATGTTGTTTGGACTGATTTTGGTGAAGGGGGAGGCCAGCTGGAGGTATTTTGTCACACTTTTGGGATGGCTATTGACTTAGCTTGTTTTTTCTCCATGTAGAGGACATTTTAGAGACTTCTAGAGGGTTCTTTTGGGGCCATTTCTATTTTATCCAAGTAGAATCTTCTAGAAACATTTGTGTGGGAGTTTTGGTGGGTGTTGGTTAAGTATGTTCATTTTGAACATTTTAGGGAGTTCTTTCTTTTTCCAGCTGAAGGATAGCTTGCTTTTCTTGGAGTTTTTTTTCATGGAGCTGCATTATAACTCAGACAGGCCTATTATACAGTAAGCACTTTGAATTAATAGATTAGAGTATTTTACTTTCTCTCTTCATGTTTATGGTGTGTCATTAATGGTTGATCAATTTGTTTTGTGAAAAGTCATTTTCCTTACAAACTTGTCCCATGTTTCATGCATCCATTTGACGGAAAATGCATGTTTACAGGTTATAAACTATGTTGTTTAATGGTGTTATTGATTGTGAAGTCTATTTTTCCTTTTGAAAACACTATTACAAACCTCTAAATATAAATTACTGATGTGAATTGTATTGAATAGGGATTAGTGTGAGTTGGCTTTTAAATATTGATTTGAATGTGCAAGGCTATTAGCAGGTCTAGTTTTTAGGTGTATCACCTTAGTTTCTTTCTGTATTAGGTTTATTTTATGTAATTTCTTACCTTTATCTCAAAGTTTAAAAGTAGTTAGGTGGCATCAAAAAATGGGAAGCCAACCCTTATCACTGGAGGTCTCTTTCAGACAGGTCACCCACAACTTGAAAGCATTCCCATGTTGGTCCAAATCTATTAAGTTCTTTAAAAAGCTTAGCAAACAGGGTGCAAATTTGGTGTTCTAACATCGACAATGTTCTCAAGAAAGTTATATTTGACAGGTGGAGTAGAAAAGTGGATATTATATACCATTTCAAGGAGGCTTGTACCCACTTCCCAATTTCTATCCAATCTAAGGCAAAATGCTAGCATGGAAATAGTATCCTGAACCCATGGTTTAGAAATATCCATTTTATAAGAAGACTTATGATTATGTTTGAATAAGTTACTATCCATTGCTATTTTTTTAGAAAAAAAAGCACTTGATCAACTGCTTCATAATTACTAACAAGGTTTTCTAGGTCAATATGGATGTTTCCAAAATATTTGGCTATAAACCCGAACACATTTCTAAATTCTTTTACAGTATTGGTTAAAATTTCTTCTTTGTTATCTTCATTAACAATTACTTTTTTGTTATCACCATAATTGTGGGTGCAAACCATGATAAATTTTGGGCAAGGGAAAACCTTAGTTAACATCATGCGTCTCAATCCAACTACCCACAGTGTAGTGACACTATTAATTGGTATTGTTTTACTATTGGTAGTTTTAGTTGTAGCCTTATTCTCACATGAAAATCTCAATTTTGAGTTAAGCCTACCATAGATTATAGGATCATAAATATCATGGTATTCATCCATGAAACTTGGGGTTTTAAATAATTTGATATAATCTATTTTTTTATTTGATTTTACTTTTCCTTTCCCAATAGCTAGTCTGATACTGGTGGTAGACATGCTTGTAAAGTGTTAAGTTTAGTATCTCAACCCTAAACCCCAATATTGAAAAATTAAGAAATGATAAAACATAGGATTTCTATCTTTCACTTATCCAAAATTTGATTCTTGAAAAGATCAATACAAAGACATTGGCAGACATAGACTGGCTATGTTGGATCTTAAAATCTCCTTGTTTTACTACAATGAGTAATATCCATGTGTCTTGACCCTCTCATTTCAAAATAATATCACTTATAAGTAACATGTTTGCTTCTTATTTCTTTCTTTTTCTTGAATATTAAAGTGAATGAAATGTGTTACCTCTAGACTACACAATTAGTATATTACAACTTTGTACTAGCAATTCAAACTAAATTCAACAGTTATCCTACATTTTTGTAGCTTCAATTAATTGATCACTTTTGGGGAGAGGTGGCATTGTTCGATCTCAAATAAATTTTCTACTGTTGGTCTTTACAAATCAAATGGTTCTAGGGTGATTCCAAAGGTTTGAGTTTGCAAGTCTAGTGCTTCGTGCATTTCATTCCAATATTCAACTATATCCATCCATCAAACATTCATCAAACGATCGAGTAATTTAATACATAATACATTTTTTTAATTATCTAAGGCATAATATTATGGCATATCAATATGAAATGAAAACATTAATTATGAAATATTACATAGTTAACAAGATAATGCAATTAATACTTGCTTGCGGTACAAGTAGGATGACACCAAATAGAAATGAGGGAAGAATATTCATCTTGTAAAATATGTTGTAGAGGATATCTATTTTGGTGAAAAAGGGATCCTAGGTCTAATGCATAAAACACTAACATAAATCCTTTTTCAAGAGAACATTAGGATGCAAATCAACAAGGAGATTATATTGAATTTCAACCATGAAGGTGAGTCAATCAGTCCCAGATCTGATCCTTTCATGCCTTGGAATTTGATTGGAATTGAATTGCTTTAATTAACCTAGTTAAACTATGTGCCCTAAACTGTAAATATAATTTTTTGACAATTTTTTTTAACAATAAATGCTGATAATAGATATAAGAAAAGAAGAGTTATGTGCACCTATCCTGTAAGATTAGAGTTGATTTGGCAGGACTGAGTTTCCCTGGGCGAATATGTCCTTGTAGGCTTGTCCATATCTGAAAACACAATCTTGTAGCTCTTTGTTTGCTCTTCGATTCCTACTCTACAAATTTCCATCTTCGGATCTGAAACTACAATAAATCTACAAAAAAATGGCGGGGGTGGCTATATAGGAGTTTGCCTCATTCAAACCCCTATTTTGGTATTTCTACCTCCACAAATAGCCAATAAACTGATTGAAAAAAGTTTGTGTACTCTAACCTTAAGTGCATCTAAGGTTGTAATGAAATAAAATTCATAAAACCTTACTCAAGTGCGTTAGAGAAGGATTCCTATATGACAATGACAAGATCTACCTAAGAGAAAGTCAAATACCCTTAGGAAAGCTGAAACACAATGATACCTTATCTTGGGGCAGTAAGTAGAATGAAGCTTGAAGATGAGAACACTTAGGAAATAAGTCATTAGGTTGTACAAAATGACTAAGAACACTTTCCAAACCCCGAATCCATCATGCCCTTCTATTATCATCAGACTCCAATCATTAAATGAGACTTTATCAAATATGAAAATATGTTGGAAAACCTACAAATTCAAATATATTTGGCAGAATGCAATGATCTCTCACTTCTTTTTCTTTAATTTTTCAATTAATTTTCAAATGATGAAATGACTAGGTATTTATAGGCATTTAATCTAATTTCCTAAAAAATAGATCTTGATGGTTGACTTTTGAAATTTAAGTAATAAATTGTTGTCCCTAACATATTGAAACTTAGAGGCAAAATAGGGGGACCAAGTAACCTAGGGCGACTATGTCCCAACCTTATTTTGTAGTACTTAAGGTGTTAGGAGAAAAATATTAAATATTTTCTTAGGTTTTGTAAATGAAATTTGTTAGTAAATGATTAAATGAGCCATGAAATACATAACTTTGGAAATTAGGTCCTGATTAGGGAATGTTGAAATGCATTGATGCAAGTGTCACTCAAGTAGGTCCCAAATAAAGCGTGGAATTTTACTTTCACCTAAAAGGGAGTATAATTTCTAACACTACATTTAGACCCCACTTTAGCGGCTATATGACACTATGTGCATATGTAAGCTAAAGTGCCAATAGTAAATATTATCATTACAAAGGATACTCAAAAGGATATTGTAGATCATTCATCAAATGAGATAATGAAACCTCCAGTGTAGTCATCTACAAAAAACACAACATTAGGAACTGCATCCTGCAAAAATGAATCATCAAACATTAAAATATCATCTTGTACCTACAAACAAAATGTATTAGTCCCAAAAATTCTAAGGAGAATGAAATTTGAGGGTATATGTATTGCCCCCTAATTCCACTGGCTTTATGGAGGTGGAATCAGGGTAGCAATCTAACTGCACCAAAATGGTAAGCTTTCTTGATGAAGATGTTTGTGATAGGGTCATGAAACTATAACACCAACTATTAGCAAACATATAACATGAATGAGAATGAAAATATGAATCCAACACAATAAACGACATCAAAATCAGGGTTCTCTAGCTCTAGTTACGTTGAATTGAACGAGATATGATATGAAAATGTACTACTAAATTTGACTATAAGTTATAGAAAATTTACCTTTTTGAAATTCATTTTCACTTTTACTGCTTGAAGGTATAGAGAATGTTACCATTAACCCATGGAGCAAGGATATCGAGATGATGATCGGACTAGCCCCCAAGGCTCGAGATTTTGTGAGTGAATGCTTCACAAGGCATGGAGGCAGTAGATGTGAGTGGAATTTTCACTTTCCTTGAAATTTCTTTCATTATTTTATGCCTTTTTTTTGGTTTTTTGGTTTTTTTGGCGCCAATGTCCATTTATGGTGATAGTTTCCTGTTTAGGTGACCTTGTCCAAGAATGGTTCCCCTGTCCCATATTGGTGCAATTATACAACAATGGTGACCTTGTCCAAATTTTAAATTTTATGCTTAAAATTGACTAATTGATGATTTTGATGCACAAATGATGATTCTTTTTGCTTCTTACAGATCCTACAACGTGCATGATAGTGTCTTGGAGGATGATTATTTTATTTACTAAGAGAGCATGCTACATTACTCTCAATCAAGGTACAACAACACCTATGTACTATTGGATTTTACTGGGTCTTCACCATGCCACCCATGAGGTATCATGATGCTATGTTGATGGCACTTGTTGAGTAGTGGAACACATATACCTCTACTTTCCATCTTCCAATGGGGGAGATCATAGTTACTCTTGAGGATATACACCACATATTTAGGCTACCAGTATGGGGTAATATTGTTCACTATGATGAATTTCAGACCCCTCGAGAGGTCATGAGATATTAGTTCTATTGTACCAATTGTCGCATAGATTGTGATCCCGAGGGCCATATTCAGCTGAAATGGATTCTACACCCAGACACTAATATGCCATTAATTCAGCGGATCATGATTATCATTGTTGCACTATCTCTAACACCTGATGGATGAGGCACACACCTTTACGGAGGTATGGTACACACTATATGGGTGATGGAGGACAAGCAGGTAGTATTTTCCTAGGGATGGAGTATGTTAGCACATATTTACTATGATCTTAGTTGCTTCATTCATTAGGAGGCCAACAATATTCTACTTTGTACACTTCTTTAGGTGTGGGCCTTTGAGCACATTACTTGTATGAGACTAGCTAGGTATCCCATGGCAACCCCATGGACTTACCCACAAGTATTTTACTATACACTCATGTGACCCTAGTAGCGCGAAGACCTGTTATATTAGAGAGTCACCTTTGATCAACTAGAGGATGATGATATTATATGGAGACCATATAGGACTCTTCAACAATGGCCAGGTCTAGTACGTCAACTAGCTAGGATGTGGTGAGACAAATTGTTCATGGGACGATATGACTACATCATCATGTCATTCTATAATGATCATGTGATGAGATAGTTCAGGCAACCTCAGATAGCACCTATCCCGTAGCCTACATACTTGAGATTCATACACAGTGGTGCTAGGCCATAGGAAATTCACCGTCCCACCATTGTAGATGTCACATTGAGTGACTTGGAAGATGAGGAGTGAGATGCACATCCAACATCTAAAGAGGATGATGTTATCTAACCACATTTGCATATGATAGATGGTGGAGGATTACACATCGCAATCCTATCTTTCCTATTGGTCATCCTACAGGTGACTTTAGGACTTGGCCACATCACCAAGAGGATCACACAGAGAAGGAGGATAAGGATGTCAATGGAGATGCTAGTGATGATGATGTGGAGAAGGAGGATCAACAACCAACAACGGGAGATCTTGAGGAGAACATAGAGGCCAGAGATGCTCTCGAGGAGAGACCTACATCTTGTCCTCATGTCTCATGAGCACATTCTGCAACTCCTAAGGGACCATGAACCTATGAGTATGGGGAGGGTAGCCATGTAGCCCCCACTAGGTCACCAAATTTTTTAGGAGAGTCTCGATGCAGACACCATAGTGTCCTACCGAGATCTTGATTGGTGAGCTGGTGATCGAGGTGATGTGATGTGTGATTTACTTTTTAATTTACTAGTGTACTTATGCCTATGTATATTATGCATTGTTTTGATGTATTTTATGTCTTCTTTGTTGCAGTCAGTACATGAGACTGGCTCAACTTCTTTAGTCAGGTTACTACAGATATGGTTCCAAAAATGTCCCCACATCAATACACACATGCCAAGCATAGGCCACCACTAAGCGTAGGGCACCATGCTGACTTGTTTGATCCCTTGTCACAATGGAAGACAACTTATGAGGAAGTCACAAGTGGTTATGAGGAGGTGAGAGCTACATACGAGGGACTAAGAGTTGCACATGAGGAGATCCGATCCACTTGAGTTCCTATCGAGAGAGAGACATAGGATTCCCTATGGGAGGAACTTAGTAGGGTGAGGGCAAAGAGATATCGGTAGGAGCAAGAGCATACCACAACACTCATACGTAGGGCTACAACACTAAGTGAGCTACAGGGCCTACGGGAGTGGATTAGCTCTAGAAGCTATTCTTGATCTATCATCTCATGTCAGCCACCACCACCAGGCATCGAGGAGTCTAGTATCCATAGGCCTACTTAGACTATGATGATGTATTTTATTATGACGTACCACATATTGTTATTGTGGTGACTATGATGTACATTAAACACGATGATCTATATATATGAGCAAGATTTTATTTCTAAGTGTTATGTGCTTCTATGTTTGTTAGATTCAACGTCAATGTGATCTATTAAACAATCTAGATGAGACTATTTAATAAATTCTTCCATGATCTAATTTCTATGTGATGGATGTGATCTTATTAAACAACTAAGCTTATTTAGATGCTATATTTTAGATTAAGTGGCATTATGTTAAACTAGATGCCCTTATGAAATAATTTTTAAAATTAAATGTATGTAATGATTTAATTTAACATAACACACATATAATTGAATAGTATGCATAAAGAAGTAATAATCTAAAATAAAAAATTACTCATAAAGATTCAAGAAACACAAATGTTTGTCAAGAATGAAGCAATGCGAGATAAAATAGAAACTATCTACTTAATCTAACAACATGCTTTAACATACACACTATTCAAAAAGATTGATAATTGTAATATATGTGAAAATGTGCAACATTAATAGGCTCTTTGAGAGGTGTACCATCTATTGCCTTAACCTTATACTCCCAAATCCATAGTCTGCATCGACGATATAAGGTCCTAACCAATTCGGGCTAAACTTTCCTTTTTCATTTGGCGCAACATTTACATTGCATTTATTTTCATACAACACCAACTATCCTTTATTGAATGAATGAGGAATAAAATTATTATTATACTTACATTGCATTCTTTTGGAATAGGCTTGAAGATGTTCGAGAGCGTTTATGTGTTGTTCATCGAGCATTTCAAGTTGTTGCAATTGTTGTTCTATATAAGTGTTATCATCAATAAAGCCACTAAGAGAGATTCTCAAAGAAGAAATTTCTAATTCTAAGTGCATTATTGCATCCACACCATAAACAAGGTTATATGGTGTGTTTCCTATAGATGTACAAACACTTGTGTGGTAAGCCCATAACACATAAGAGAGTTGAGTATGCCAATCCTTGTTATGCTTATTAACTATTTTATGCAAGATTTATTCAATTGTTTTATTCATTGCTTCTTCTTGACCATTAATTATGGATAATATGGTGTAGAGAATCAATGTTGAATTTGAAATATTTATAAGAACCACCTCACTTCCTTATTCTTAAATGGTGTCCCATTTTCTATAACTAAGGCTAAGGGAATACCAAATTGTGTGATAATACTTTCTAAGATAAAACAACATATTACATCAGTAGTTGTGGAACAAAGAGGAACTGCCTCTACCCACTATGAAATAATATGTAGCAGTGATTATAAATGTATGTCCTAAAGATGAGGGAGGAGAGATCTTTCCAATAAAATCCAAACCCCGTATCGAAAATGGCCAAATAACAACTTAGGCTTGAAGTTCAAAAGTAGGAGCATGAATCAAATTGTTATGTTGTTGACACTTAAGACACTTCTTAACATGATCAAAACATTCTTGTTCCATATTTCACCAATAATATCCAATTTGAATTAATCTTTGAACCGATGATCGTCCCCCAAAATGCCCGGCAAGCACCAACACGAGCTTCCTCAAGGGCCACAAGAAGTTTAGTTTTTAAGACACCTAAGGAGAAGACCATTGAATAATTGCCTATAAAATACACTAGTTAGGATTATGTAACAAGTGGAAAGATTCTGAATACAAGCTCTAGTATTCTTAGTGGTTGGTTCTAGAAAAATACCATCTTTTAAATAATTAAATATAATTTATACCATTCATTGGAAATTTCAATTTTAGCAACCGATGTTTCTCTAATGTTTTCATTTATCGATGATGATGTGAGAGTGTGAATAACAAATGTGAAGTCCAAGGAAGAATCGTTGAGAGATACAAGAGAAGTGGCGCTTGCCATTGCATCTGCTTGTAGATTATCCTTTCGTAGAATATTGTCAATAGTGTATGATGTAAAACGCTCTAATATCGTTAATGTAAGGTCCCTATATTGAGATAAATTATCATGTTTTCTTGATAAGACCCATTAATTTGTTTAATGATCAATTGAGAATCACTAAATATATGAATGTGTTGAACATCTAAGGAAAAGGCCACATGTAACCCAGAGATAAGAGCCTCATACTCTACAGTGTTGTTTGTACATAGGAAATTTAGACGGTAAGATAAGGGAATTGGATTTTCTAAGGGTTTTATTAATGTAACCCTAACACTGGAGCCAGTTCGACACTTAGAACCATCAAAATATAATTCCCATGTTTCATTATCATTTGTTTTTAACACATTTTCATCAAGAAATGAGTCTTGATTTGGTAATGCTAATGGTGGAGGAGCCTCAGCTAAATGGTTGATCAACACTTCCCCTTTGATTGATTTTTGATAAATAAATTTAAGGTCAAATTCAGTTAACAACATAACCCATTTAGCTAGACGTCATGACAAATCAGTTTGGAAAAGAGTTGTTTTAAAGGATAAAACTTTGTAATGACCCGCACTTCTACGTTTAATAAATAATGTCTCAATTTGTTGGTTGCAAACACATGAGCCAAGAATTTTTTTCTATAGTTGTATAACAATTTTTATAATCAGTCAATGTTCAATTGATGTAGTAAAAATGACATTCCTTACCATTCTCATCTTGTTGCACCAATAACATAGCAAGGGTATGGGTTGAAGCCAAAATATAAAGAATAAAAGGTTTTCCTGGTATGGCTGGTTGTAAAACGGGAGGATTAGCTAAGTATTGTTTCAAGTCTTTGAAAGCTTTTTGACAATCCTTATTCCATTTAAATTCTAATTCTTTCTTAAGGAGTTGAGTGAAGGGAAGAGTTCAATCCGCAAATGATGCAACAAAATGACAAATAGCTTGAATCTTTCCTTGTAATTGTGAAATATTTTTAGGAGGTGGCATGTTTATTATAGCATCAATCTTTTATTTTTCCATCTCAATACCTCTATGAGACACTATAAACCCCAATAGTTTTCCACTATCCACACCAAAGACAAATTTCTTTGTGTTCAATCTCATGTTGTACTTATAGATCATTTCAAAGACTTGACGAAGGATTTTGACATGATCTTGACATGTTATAGATTTAGTCAAGATATCATCGATATAATCTTCTAATTTTTTTTGTGTATGAAGTCGTGAAATATTAGTTTCATATCTCTTTGATATGTTGCTCCAACATTTTTTAATCCAAAAGGTATAACTACCTAACAAAATGTTCCCCAAGGTATACAGTGAATGTTGTTTTATATTGATCTTGAGGATTGATGAAAATTTTATTGTATCCTAAAAAATAATCCATAAATGATAATAGAGCATGTCTCACAGTTGAATCCACTATCAAATCCATGTTTGGAAGGGGAATCATCCTTTAAATATGCTTTATTAAGATCAAGAAAATCTGTACACTTTTGAATGTGATTATTAGGTTTTTCCATCCTAACAATATAAGATATCCAAGGTGAATAATTGATAGGGTGGATGAAACCAACTTGTAATATTTTTTTCAATCTCAACCTTAACCAATAATCCACCTTAGGATTCATCTTGTGTATCTTTTGTCTCATAGGTTTAGCATCATTTTTAAGAACAATGTTATGTGTGACTATCTTAGGATCAATACCCAACATATCCAAATAAGTCCAAGCAAATATTTTAGGAAAGTCATGTAAGAACATTGTGTTATCTTCTTGTTCATCATCATCAAGAAATTTTCCAATTTGAAGCACCTTTTCCTCATTAGACAGGTTCATTGGTGTGTCTCCTATAAGTAACACATTACAGTTTGGAACATCAAGGTTTTTTTGGGATTCATCTTGTTCACCATCACATAATTTTGTTTCTTTCCAAAAGTATCCTTTAGCATTTAGACAATAGGGAAATCCACAATTATGATGATGAATAGGTAAAGTGTCTTACATACTTGAAAATTCCTCTAGAGACTCATCATTTTGAAAGGTATCCAATGACATATCATTACATGTGGTATCTATCATTTTAGGATGAACTAAGTTCAAAGTTGTCTCAGGAGAACCTTGCATGATGACATTGACATTAAGTGAAGGTATTTTTGATGCTTTCGTTATTTTCAAAGGACAATAGCCAAGACCTCTTGTTGTTTCTTGCACATTGAGCTCTATGGAAACACAAATGCCTTGTTCTTTTGCACCACATCCTTTTTCATTATAGCCAAATTGTTTCAACAGTTGATAACCTCTTCCGTAAATGGCTTCCATATCTTTCGAGGAATATGGTTTTCATAATCAGTTTCATCATAAGTGGATGTCTAATTTGTGTTTTCTTCATTGCTAGAAGTGGTGAAATTAGATGGTTTTAAAGATTTAGTGATAGGTTGTGTTGATACTACTGCAAATTCTTTCTCTTTTTCTAATTTTGATGGTGAACTCTTGTATTCACCTATGAATGTAGGTGTGAAATCTAACGATCCCCAATCATCATATAACAAATTTGTCATAGATGAAAGACACTCATCTTTTTCTTCAATTTGTAAAGGCTCTACTTTTGAAGTTGGGATCAATGTGCTAAAGGGACTCTTCATTCTTGTTTCAATTTGTAAACAATTTTCAAATTTAGGATCAACTTTTATCATGTAAACGTTATTGTTGAAAGTGGATTTTATTAAACAATGAAGTGTTGAAGGCACTCCTTTCATTTCATGGATCCATGGTCTAGCTAAGAGAAGATTACATGAAATATTATCAAGCATGACATGGATAGGAGTTTACAATACAATAGGACCAAATTTAATAGGTAATGTTATCACACCAAATGGTTGCCTTCCTACATTATCAAAACCACAGATAGATAAAGCATCTGGTTGGATTAAAGTCTTGTTCACTCCAATTTTGTCCAAAGATGAACACTACAAACATTAAGCCCTGAACCATTATCAATAAGGGTACACCCAATCCCAGTCTTATTAATAACAACCATTATCATCAAAGCATCATTTTGTTTTTGTGTTTTCGAAGGGGTAGTTCACTTGATAAAAGACAATATCCATTTTAGCTAAATTGATACCTTCAAGCAAGGTTGCTACATTAATTGGTTGAGCACTAGGAGGTACAACAATTTTTTGCAAAGAATTTTGAAGCATGCCATGATAAATAGATGATGTTTGAATTAAATCCCACAAAGAGATCTTAGTAGGATTTGCATGAATTTGTTCTACAAGATCATACTCCTTACCACTATGTTGGGGTAAATGAGATGCACTACGTAAAATAGGTTGCGGGAGTGGTATCAAAGAGGGGATTGTTTGCATTTTTCTTGGTTGTTTTTTATTCCTTGTGTTATATGTATGAGCAACAACATGATAATGTTGTTGCTGTGATACATTATTTGCATGGTTATTTTGGGTTAATTTATTTGCATAATTTAAGATATGACCTAAAGGATTTGGTTTGTTTTGTGGTGGTCCTATGATAAGTATGAGCTTGGTTTGAATTTGAGGTTGTTTTTTGGGTGGATAAATGATAAGTTGAGGTGTGATTGCATTAATTTTTCTTTGGTGTGTTGAAATGTTAGAAGCCTTAGTGGATGATCTAGGCGAGATGAAGTCCTTCAGGGATTTATCTAACATAGAAAATTCATCACAACTAAAGGGATTAATAGGTATACAATACACTTGTAGAAAGAGATTTGACATGATTAGATGACTATGCTTTCTCCAAGATTAATCATTGAATTTCAATTTCATTTTATGTTTATACATGTTAAGGTGAACTAGGACTCTTACAGACACATATCTGGAAATTAGAGTCCATATTTACAGACTGACAACAAATATGAATATGCTCTTGAAATTTTAGATAGTTTTAGCAGGACTAGGTTGCCTAGGGCAACTAAGTCTGGCTTGGAATCCGTCTGATTTCCAGTTTCAGAGGCACTAGTGATAGGTAATGATAGTGTGACAATGTGCTGACTTCGATTTAGAATTAAATTTATTGTTGTTTTGAAAGATTTTGGATTTGTAATGTAATATAACAACATAGGGTTTTTTAATTTTGTAAAAATGAAAGCCATTTTAACCCAATTATGCAATGTTACAAAATGCAAACAATTGACCTATAGATCTGATAATTAATAGTACTAAAATGCAACAATTTTCACAAGTTTTCACTAAATCAAGAAAAATGACACTTTTTCTTTCAAATGCAAAGATACTTTTTTGCAAACAAAAGACTAAAATTTCTAAAATTTTGACAATGTTGCTCACTATTTTAGGTCTAAATGATGGTAATAATCAAAAGATCTAAATGGTGTTCAAAATGTCGGGTTCACCAAAATGTTTTGATGAAAAAGGGATCCTAGGTATAATGCATAGAACACTAACATCAATCCTTTTTCAAGAAAACATTAGGATGCAAATCAACAATGAGAATAGATTTACTTTCAACCATGAAGGTGAGTCAATCAATCCTAAATCTAATCCTTTTGTGCCTTGGAATTTTATTAGAATTGAATTGCTTTAATTAACCTAGTTAAAGTATGTTCCCTAAACTATAAATGTAAATTTTGTACAATAAAAAAACTATAACAATAAATTCTTACAATAGATCTGAGAAAAGTAGAGTTCTATGCACTTGTCTTGTAAGATTAGAGTTGATTTGGTAGAATTGAGTCATCCTAGGTGACTATGTCCTTGTACGCTTGTTCTAGATTTGAAAACATAGTCATGTAGCTCTCTGTATGCTCTTTGATTCCTGCTCTAATTTTTTTTGTCTTCAAATATGAACCTATGATAAATCTAAAAACAAAATGGTGGGGGGTTGCTATATAAGAGTTTTCCTCAATCAAAACCTTGTTTTGGTATTTCTACCTCCACAATTATCCAATAAACTGATTGAAAAAAGTTGTGTGCTCTAACCTTAAGTGCATCTAAGGTTGTAATGAGCTAAAATGCATAAAACACTACTCAAGTGTGTTGATGAAGGATTCCTATATGACAATGACAATATCTACCTAAGAGAAAGTCAAATACCCATAAGAAATCTGAAACACAATGATACCTCGTCTTGGGCAATAAGTAGAATGAAGCTTGAAGATGAGAACACTTAGGAAACAAGTCATTAGGTTGTAGAAAATAGCCAAGAGCACTTTCCAAACATAGAACCCATCATTCCTTTCTATTGTCATCAAACTCCAATCATTGAATGAGACTCGATCAAATATAAAAAATATACTTGAAAACCTGCAAATTTAAATATTTTTGGAAGAATGCAATGATCTCTTGCTTCTTCTCTTTCTCCAATTTTTTGATTAATTTTCAAATGGTGAAATGACTAGGTATTTATAGGCATTTAATCTAATTTCTCAAAAATTAGATCCTCATAGTCGACCTTTGAAATTTCAAATTCAAGTAACAAATTGATGTCCTCGACATATTGAAATTTGGAGGAAAAATAGGGTGACCAATTCACCTAGGGTGATTAGATGCCGACCCTATGTTGCAAGATTTAAGGCATTGGGAGCAAAATATTAAATATTTTCTTAGGTTTTATACATGCAATTCATTGGTAAATGATTAAATGGGCCATGGAATGCATAACTTTGGAAATTAGGGCCTAATTAGGGAATGTTGAAATGCATTGATGCAAGGGTCACTCAAGTAGGTCCCAAACAAAGCATGAAAGTGTAGTTTCACTTAAAAGGGAGTATAATTTTTGATGCTACAATATCAATGAGAATGCGACAAGTGTCTTGATTGGGGCCATTGTTAAAAATAACACTTAATTCATGAATTTAAACATGTGCATTAAAGCTTTTTTAAAATGCACTAGGATGTAGTATTGGTAAGCGGTAATAGGGGTCAATTGGGAAACAAAACAAAGGCCATGAGTAAGCAAATTGTGTGATTAGGATATTGGAGTAGGTGATCAACAAGAAACCATAAACAAAGTGTAAGAGACTCGACCAGGGTTTAGGGTTTTGACACAACCTTAATTCAAAATTTAAAACCCTTACAAATATGACCATATTTGCAAATTTAAAAGGCATAAATGGGTAGAAATATGACCATATTGTTTCAGGCTTAATACAAAATTTAAAACCCTTACAAAAATGACAATATTATTTTAACATAAATATTCTCATGAAATGTGCCAAGAATTAAAAATAGAACTAACTTAATGGGCTAGATTCTTGGAGACTTTTGTGTTATTGGCATTGAGAACATATATAGAACTTAAAGAATAAATCAAAGCAAAAATTGAATTTTTTTGAATATGAAGGACCATGGACTTGTAATCAATATTCACACCTAGAAAGTGCCTTAAACTTGGGCAACAAAGTCAAACGAAAATGCAAACATCTTCTAAACAACAAAATGAAAATAAATTCTCTGAAAGCTAACATACCACTACCTTACAATGATATTCATTCAAATTAGACTTATAACAAATTCTACTTAATAATCCCTGAATATATTAGAAATCTTAATATCTCAAATACAACAATTTAATCAATTACTTTAACATAAGTTATATTAGAAACATTCATTTGGACAATGGGGAAATGATGAACACAAATTATCCTTGATCAATTTTATTCATACGAGTAATAAGATGTACATTTGGAGATAATTAATTATGAATCTATCACAATATATTCATATCTTCTAAAATTTGTATATTGATGTGTACCATAGAAAAATGGATCTTTGGACATTTTCATGGTCATTTAGGTCTTTTTCCAGTGATGCTTAGCTTATTCTGCTTAGATTTAATGTTGTAATGTGACTTATACATTCACATCAGGTCTTGAATATTCAAATTATTAAGACTTTATGATGTCTTGTGAAGGTGTTGTAACACATTTCTACACTTTTCTAGACTCTTATTCTTATAATTCATCTAAATATTCCCTTTTAATCCCTTACCAAGTCTTATTTTGAAGTTTTGTAAAGTCTTGTAACAAACTTTCACACTTTTCTAGACTTATCACCACTAATTACACCTTTCCTATGCTTTTATTTGGCCCCTTTATGCACTTATAGGCCTTAATTAAGTGTGTTTTTGAATATAAACCCGAAAAACAACATTGAAGACAACTTAATGCCCGACACCCACTTGCTTTCCTTGAGTGGGACCCATTCACCATGGGTGGCAAATGAGTCCCTCTTGGCACAAAATTCAAAATAAATTCAAATTTCTTTCAATTTTTTATTCATTAAAACCTTAGGTTGGCCTGTGATGTATTTTTGGGAAATTAGGGCATACATGTGTATAAATAAGTGGTTTTTCTATCCATTTCAACCCCCATTCATTCATGCATTCAATTGATCATAGCATTCAAGTATTCTAGAGAATCCTTAATCATTCAATCAAGCAATTATCAAGCATCTTGGAGCAGTCATTGACCTATCTTCAGACTTTAACAACAAGGGTTTGGTGAGTTTATGACACTTTCATGTTATTTGTTCATCATTCCTTTCTCATTTCATTTCTTTATCAAGGGTTTGATTACCAAAGTGGGATTTGACCAAGGAAAATCCCTATACTCTAACCCTTAACCATTTTCCCCCTCTTTGCATGTGCATAATGTGTTCCCCCATAATGTGTGTTTAATGTTCTCTCTATTTGTGCACTTCCTCTATCTGTACCTTCATTCTTCTATCTATCGTACATCACTTTCACTTTTTTGATTTTGTTTTGTGTTTTCCTTTTGGGGACGACACAAAGTGTTGAGACACCCTATGTCTCTTCCATGTTGACCCAAAAGGTTCCTTTTCCTTTTCCTTTTTCTTTTCTTGTGTTTTCCTTTTGGGGATGATCAAGGCATTGAGACAAAATGTCTCCTTCATGTTGACCCAAAAGCTTTTTTTTTTTTTTTCGCCTTTTCATTTTCTTTTGTTTGAGTTTTCCTTTTGGGGACGATGCAAAGTGTTGAGACCACAATGTCTCTTCCATGTTGACCCAAAACGGATTTTATTTTTCCTTTGTTTTCGCTCTTATTGTGTCATTCTTCTAGTTCTATGTATTTGGGGAATGATGACAGTTCCAAGCTCTTTCATAAAAAAATTGCAGCAATGAACATACCGACCCCAAATCCATAGATCCCTTATGTGTTGGGTGTGTTCCTTTTTGGGGGAAACCATTCTTTCTTTTGTTCCCTTTTCCTTTGCATGACACAACCTTACTCAGAAACATATGACTTGGCATAAGGGCTTTCCAAGTTGGCTCTCATGTCTTGTTTCTTTTTGCATTTTTCATTTGCTACTTTAAAGTAATTGCTCACAAAACAATGTGTAGCAATTCCTTTAAAGTGGGGGCATACATTGACATCATTCGTTTTTCATTTTTCTTGGTTCTTAGTGCAACCTTCTTGTTCCATACGATGTGTTTTCCGCTTTGTGGATGACATTGGGTGTGATGTTCTTCATAAGTGTGATTTATCTTAGCATATTACATTCCTCTTGGTGGCTTGATTCAATGCACTGCATCCCATAAGTTGTGAATATTCTATTCTTTGATTGGTCCTCTCTTGGAGACATTAGACATAATGTTCCCTAAGTAATAGACCTCACATGAACTAAAAAAGACTCCTTTGAACATCTTTTATATTTTACTTTTTTGCATTTTGCATTCATATGGACACCTTGCATAACACAACTTGCATGCCTGTGGTGCCATCCTATTTGTTCATGAGTTCTAAGCATACAAAGCTTTGCTTGTCTCATGAAGCATGAACCAACATTTTCCTTTGTGGCACTTTATTAAAGTTATTAGGAGGTATAACTTTAATATGGTTGAGCGGGAAGCCCATTTCGAGGCATGACTTTCCCCATAGCCACTTGTGTGTTTGTGAGTACATACCAGTCGAGCGCATGTTTCTCACCTTTTGGACCTTCTCACCCAGTGGAAAACCATGAGTTCTGTCACCCCAAAGTGAGTATGCATTTTCTTTTTGGGACAAACAACCTAGATCTGATCCACAACTAGTTGGACAAATGATCAAAGCTTGATCCGACTCTCCCTTTTCTTTTTCTCTTTCACATGCGTGTTCCTTTGTTCTTATGTTTAGTTTGCCATGGGATCTTCATCCTAGGGGCTTGATCATCCCTCTTGATCGTTGTTGTCTCATCTTGCTAGCATAAGTGCATTTGGATCCCTCTCGATATGCATGGCTACTTTAATGTGAGTTTGAAGCAAGTTCATCCTCTCACTAAAGTGGGGGCTAAATGTACCATAGAAAAATGGATCTTTGGACATTTTCATGGTCATTTAGGTCTTTTTCCTGTGATGCTTTTCTTATTCTGCTTAGATTTAGTGTTGTAATGTGACTTATACATTCACATTAGGTCTTGAATATTCAAATTATTAAGACTTTATGATGTCTTGTGAAGGAGTTGTGAAGTGTTGTAACACATTTCTACACTTTTCTAGACTCTTCTTATAATTCATCTAAATATTCCCTTTTTATCCCTTACCAAGTCTTATTTTTAAGTGTTGTAAAGTCTTGTAACAAACTTTCACACTTTTCTAGACTTATCATCACTAATTACACCTTTCCTATGCTTTTATTTGGCCCCTTTATTCACTTATAAGCCTTAATTAAGTGTGTTTTTGAATATAAACCTTACAAAAAACATTAAAGACAACTTAATTCCTGACACCCACTTGCTTTCCTTGAGTGGGACCCATTCACCATGGGTGGTGAATGAGTCCCTCTTGGCACAAAATTTGAAATAAATTCAAAATTCTTTTGGGTTTTATTCATTAAGACCTTAGGTTGACCTGTGATGTATTTTTGGGAAATTATGGCATAAGTGTGTATAAATAAGTGATTTTCTATCCATTTCAACCCCCATTCATCCATGCATTCAATCCATCATAGCATTCAAGTATTCTAGCATCCTTAATCATTCAATCAAGAAATTATCAAGCATCTTGGAGCAGTCATTGACATATCTTTAGACTTTAACAAGGGTTTGGTGAGATTAAGACACTTGCATGTTATTGGTTCATCATTCCTTTCTCATTTCATTTCTTTATCAAGGGAGTGATTACTAAAGTGGGATTTGACCAAGGTAAATCCCTATACTCTAACCCTTGACCATTTCCCCCCTCTTTGCATGTGTGTTTGCAAGTCTTATAGGCAGATTTGACAAAGAGATAGGTGTTGAAAAGTGGCCAACAAGTTGGAGACATCATTCAACCCATTTTTTGCAGATTTGGTTTCGTCAACCCAACAAGAAGATAAGTGCAGATCTGGACCCACAGATTTGACTTCAGAATTTGTAGATTTCTGTAGGTGGACTAATTCACCATCAGTGGAAAATGAGTCCCACTACCAGGTTGGAGAAAGTGTTTTATGAGGTTTTCCATTTCTAGCATCTTGAAACCTATTTCAACAAAATTTACCAGAACCTGGACTGATTCACCATCTGTGGCGAATGAGTCCCAGTGGTCATTAATAGTGATTTATGAAACATTCCAGAACCTTCCAGTATCAGCATTCTGCCTCCAGGTGCACTCCATTCAATTTCATTAAGTTATGTTTTCATTTGTGCATGTTTCTAGTTCATTTGTACATATCACATTGTGTTTTCAAACACTTCATATTTCTTAGGTTTTGCATAAATAATCAGCCTATTTCTTTAGTCCATTACACTTAGATCATTGCATTTAGGCATACTTTCATTGTACTTGCATTAGTTTGAGTGAACCACCTAGATTTTTGTGTAGGATCTATCTCTCTCCTTTAGGTGAAAAACCCTAATTAAGTAAGAGAGTCATAACATCCTAAACCACAAAAATCTTTGGTTCATGATGTACATAAAATTTACAATTGCATCTTCATCTCTTGAGAAAACTAGATTGGACAAGTGCAAACCTAAGACAAAACTTCTCTACTTTATAAAAACCCAAGATCCTTTGAAAATGACTTGAAATTCCCTTTTATAGAAGCAAGGGAGCAACAAGCTTTAAGCCATGGGTAGATATATCCACCCTGACAAAAATGATAGGACCAAAAAAGACAAAAATAGGCCCAAGATATATCCATCTTGGAAAAAATGACAAAAGAAGTTGGAGAAGATAATTATTCAATGTATTTCTCCAACCAAGAACTATACTCCTCCTTCGAAGGCCACTGAAAGTATAACAAATTCTAAACTTTATTTTCATGACCGTTGTATCTTGCATTAGTTATAGATCTTGCTTCTTTTGCAAAATTATCTAGATCAGATTCTAATTTAAATAAATCATTTATTGAAGTATTCAATAAGGCTAGATCTGATTTGCCATCTCTATAAATGTATGTTGACAAAGTGGGAACAATATCAACAAATTCAAACTTCCATGCATCAAGGGGTTTAATAATCTTAATTTATCCAAAATTTTGGGCATCATGCCCTTCTCCATATTTTCAAACATTTTCAACTTGGATTTCATCTACATGTCTGACTTTGCCTAAAAAGCTGAGACCTCTGCTAATAAGTCAATGTGTTCAAGGATTTGTGCAAGGTTCTTGGGGGTATTATTATTATCAAAGGAATTCATCTTACTAATCTCTCTAATGGAGGTGGCCTTGACAATCCAATTTTTCAATTTCTCCTGGACGCTAGTTTGTACTTGTATGTGCTTGACATATTCCTTTTGCAAATTATCATAAGCTTTCCATGCAACCTCAATTTTATTTAAAACACAAGAATTTCTATGGCTAATTAAATCATCAATTATATCCATGGCCGCCTTTTCGACCTCTTCTTTAGCCACTTTTTCATTTTCTTGGTCTGGTCTTAATTGTTGTTTCAACTCCTTTATCCCGAGATATAGTCTCTCTATATTGAGATGAAAGATCAACTAGTCCTAACTAAGGATTAGGAGGAGAAGCAATATGTGATTATGGTAGTTGAGTAACTACTTTATTGTATTCATGTTGCAGCTTCAAATGCATTTCATGTAGTTTATCATACTCAACTTTCTATCTTTTTGCAACTGCTTGATTGAACATTATAATGTGTAAAACCAGAGAAGCTACTTGAGGAGCTAAAGTATTTGACAATATTTTTACAATTAAGTTTCTAGATAGCTCTTGGACAAACTCTGCCACTTTGGGTTTGTCAATAGTTGGGGCCATCACCCATATTGCCAAGGTTTCTAGTTTTGGACCGAAACCAGACCCAAAGTATAAATGCTCAACTTTCTCATAAGAAGTGAAAGCATCCTCATTTTAATTTCTTATGGTGTCTAAAGAAATGGTTGAGGAAATATCCCATTCAGGTTACAAAATCATACCACTTTCTCTCACAAGTCTTCTTCCTTATTCAAGAGTGATCTTGCTTACATTTAAATCCATCTCTTTCAGAACTTGTTGAGTACCCTCATATTTTGAGGGGTGTACTTCTTTCTTAGCCTTGTCCAACTTATCTTAAAATTTATTCCTCATTCTTATCACAAAATGTTTGAACTCCTTGGAGGCAACAAAATTATCATCATTCATGAATTGAATCCAATCTAAGGTTCTCACATCATTTGCAATTATACTTGGATCATTTAGATCCAACACAATCCTATTAGTTGATACTTGTCTATCATCATGGTCAACTTGTGGATGAGGGAAAAATTGATCAACTTTCTCATCATCATGGATATTTTAGTAACACCCTCCTCTTTAGGCTTGTTCTCTGCCATTTCTTCAAGATTTATCGAGTAATCTACCAATGGTTGCATGCCAGTTGGTACTTTAGGAGCTTCCATATGGTGCATAGTTTATTGTGTAGGCATAACTTCATGTTGAACCAGTTGTTCAACTTCTTTACCACTTGGCCTTTCTTCTGATGATGACTTATAAATGAATGAAAAATTATCAAAATTGTTGAGAAAATTTACTATCCTTTCAAAAGGATCCGAAACATCTAAAAAAGATCCTTTATAAGAGGGATTTGTTAATTTCCATTTCTCCTCTATCTACCCAATCTACTACTGCTTCCTTTATGTAAGGCCTTGTACTTTTTGTTCAATAGATACAAATACTTTATTCATATCTTGGGTATAATTCTCAAGTAATAATAAATTGTACAAAGGGATAGATTGTAAAGAAAACAAATGCACTAAATTGCGATGTGTGAAAACTTATATATATATATATATATGAATTAAAATGTTAGTTGTCTCTAAGAAAGTGATCTATTTAGAGTTGGATATATATAAAATTCATATATATATATATATATATATATATATGAATTAAAATTTTAGTTGTCTCCAAGAAAGTGATCTATTTAGAGTTGGATATATGAATCAAGTTTTACCGGTGACACTTATCTTGGTCATTATTATATGCTGTAAACTTTAAAAGGAAAAGTGTGATGTCGCAATTAGAAAACAATGAATATATTATTCGGTTAAAGATTTCAAGTAATAAAAAATGGGATCATAATAACTTCTGGAAACTGAAACATGTTAATATTTGAGAACAATAATTATATACCTTGAGATACTCTATCGAAATATAACTCCATTATAAGTGAATATTCTTATCGGTTGTATCAAAAACAATGTTTCAATTGATTTTATAGCTAAAATTCATCTGCCCTTGATTTAGAGGTTCTATGATTTAACCTTTTTATGTTTTATTAATCCTTTATTCTAAGTAGGTATCTTATTAAATTTAAGTTGAACCTATGATTGTACTCTAAGCTATTAACAATAATATCTAATGAAAATATTGAGTGAGTTAAGTTGTTGATTATATTTAAGGGATGGTGATATAGTTATCTTTAAAGTCTAATTCTAAATAAGATTGACATTGTGAAATAGTATTTTTATTGTTCTAAAATAATAGGTATAAATAAATAATCAAAAGGAATACATATTAATTTATGAAGCTCGAGTCAAGACATCAAAATTAGAATTAAGTAAATTAATTCATAAACACTAATAGTTCATAAACACTAAGTAAATTAATTTACTGGTTGTTATGTAAATAAACACTAGTAGTTCATTGGTAGTGTTTCATAACCCCTTCTAGCGTTCTTAAATAAACATTTAGTGGAAGTTGAGTGCATGGCTTGTTAGCGAAAAAGAGTAAGGCCATTTTGGAGGAAGCATTAACAGATTGTGTCTCTAGTTGAGTGCATATGTGATGATGTCTTATTCAAAATATTCAACTCTATCTTGCTAGACGATCTTGCCTTAAATGGTTTAGCCACCACCATCATGGTATAAGGGATGCAAGTTGGAAAGCTAGGAACTACTGGCTATTGAGGTTGGTCTGGCAACACTCCCTAGGCCAACAAACCTAAGTCCTTGACAAATGAATTTAATGCCACACTGTAATTTGGATAGTTTAAATTCTTTTGAAGGGAGCAGAGTTAATGGAATTGATAACTAATAATGTAGTTAATAATCACATCGATATGGAAGCTAGTATCTCCGTGTTGATTATTTCACTAGTAGTCTATTGATAGTCATACAACAATACCAACATGCCATTATTATTTTTGGTAACAGTAAAATAGTCGCTAAAAAAGGGAGTACATTGTGTTGGGAGTATAATCCCAGCTACTTCATTTACTTCCCAAGCTAGAACCAATTATCTCAATGTACTCTGTATCAAGAATGGATTAGAGTCAATATCAACATTGAAGTCAAATATTGAAGGGAGGTTTTGGAAAAAGATTTGTTGAAGGATTCCACATTAATTCCTAGTAAGTTTCACACGTTTTTTGGGGTGGCATGTTAGGGGTTGCATCGAGGGGGGCATGGGGGTGATCCCTTTTACCATTAGGTTATCTTCATGCTTGTTTGAGGAAAAAAAGAAAGCATGATTTGTAGGATTAAGGGGATTCGTGTAGTTGCAATTATATTATTTTTTTGTGTGCATGGTTAAATTAAGCAAACTTGTCGATGGCAACGCCCATCTACTGCCCCTACATTGCAACACCAAACTGGTCTTTGAGCTTTACCTCAACTTGAAGGCTTAACCATGTTCTAGAACTTCATCTTCAAGTCAAGGCAAAGCTCGAAGACCAGTTCGGTGCTGCAATGTAGGGGTAGTAGATGGGCACTGCCATCACCAAGTTTGCTTAATTCAACCATGCACACAAAAAAATGACTACAATTGTAGCTACACGAATCCCCTTAATCCTACCCATCATGCTTTTTTTCCCCTCAAACAAGCATGGATATAACCTAATGGTAAAATAGAGCACCCCCATGCCCCCCTCTCGATGCAACCCTTGACATGCCACCCCAGAAAAAACGTGTGAAACTTGCTAGAAATTAATGTGAAATCCTTCAACAGATCTTTTTTTCAAAATCTCCCTTCAAGATTTTCATTCAATGCTGATATGAATTTAATCTATTGCTGATATAGAGTACACTGAGATAATTGGTTCCATCTTGGGAACTAAATAAAGTAGTTGGAATTATACTCCCAACACAATGTGCTCTTTGTTTTAGCGACTATTTTACTATTACCACAAATAATAATGGCATGTTGATATTGTTGTATGTCTATCAATAGACTACTAGTGAAATGATCACCACAAAGATACTGGCCTCCATATCAATGTGATTATTAACTGCATTATTAAGTAGGTTATCAAGTCCATTAAATATGCTCTCTTTAAAATAATTTAAACTATTTAAAATATGGTGTGGCATTAAATTCATTTATCAGGGACTTAAGTTTGTTAGCCCAGGGAGTGTTTCTAGACCAACTTCAATAGCCAATAGTTCATAGCTTTCCAACTCACAACCCCCATACCATGATGGTGGTGGTTGAACCATTTAAGACAAGATTGACTAGCAAGATAGAGCCTAATATTTTGAATAAGACATCATCACATATGCACTCAACTAGAGACACAATCCGCGAATGCTTCCTCCAAAATGGGCTTACTCTTTTTCGCTAACAAGCCATGCACTCAAATTCCACTAAACGTTTATTTAAGAATGCTAGATGGGGTTATGAAACACTATTAATGAACTACTAGTGTTTATTTGCATAACAACTAGTAAATTAATTTAGTTAGTGTTTATGAACTATTAGCGTTTATGAATTAATTTACTTAATTCTAATTTTGATGTCTTGACTCGAGCTTCATAAATTAATATATATTCTTGTTAATTATTTATTTATACCTATTATTTTAGAACAATAAAAATAATATTTCACAATGTCAATCTTATTTAGAATTAGATTTTAAAGATAACTATATCACTATCCACCCTTAAATATAATCAACAACTTAACTCACTCAATATTTTCATTAGATATTATTGTTAATATCTTAGAGAAAAATCATAGGTTCAACTTAAATTTCATAAGATACCTACATAGAAAAAGGATTAATAAAATGTAAAAAGGTTAAATCATAGAACATCAAAATCAAGGCCAGATGATTTTTAGTTGTAAAATCAATTGAAACATTATTATTGATACAACTGATAAGAATATTCATTTATTTGTGTAATGGAGTTATATTTCGATAGAGAATCTCAAGGTATTTAATTATTGTTCTCAAATATTAACATGTTTCAGTTTCTAGAAGTTATTATGATCCCATTTGTTATTACTTGAAATCTTTAATTGACTAGTATATTCATTGTTTTGTAAATGCGACATCACACTTTTCCTTTTAAAGTTTGGAGCTCATAGAATTATGACCAAGATAAGTGTCACCAATAAAAATTGATTCATATATCCAACTCTAAATAGATCGCTATCTTAGAGACAACTAACATTTTAATTCATATATACATATATATTAGAGTTTTCACACATCACAATTTAGTGTATTGGTTTTCTTTACAATCTATCCCTTTGTACAATTTATTATTACTTAAGAATTATACCCAAGATATGAATAAAGTATTTGTATCCATTGAACAAAAAGGATGAGGCCTCACACTTTCTTTTACTAGTTCATCTATTAAAAGGTTTTTGATTGCATCATCCAAATCATATAACTTGTGATAGTAAGGTGATCTTCCTACTTCCAACCTAATTTTGTTGATATAATGCTTAAGATCACAATTCATAGAATTGTTAACTTTTATTCTATATCCTTGTAGAATAGATAGTAGAACCTCTAATCCTTCCTTAGTTGTAACAATGAAATCTAAAAAATGCATCCTAGTAGGGATGTGAGATCCCTTCTTGATTGACCTAAAGTGAAATTTATTAGACTCGTTTAATTACCACATGATTTCTATGAAGGAAATTCTACTGGAGATAAAAATTTAGGCAAAAAATGGGGCTGAATTGGGGTACCATAAACTCTAATGATCATGAAATTATTATGAAGGAACTAATCTCCCAAATTGTGATCAATTTCTTTCTCTGGATGAAATTCGAATGGCCTAAGGAACTTGATCACCTTATTTGAAAGTCTTTTCCTTGGTTGAAGGTATAGACTCTATAAAACATATTGCACAAAATATTCCCAAAACCAAGTAATTTGTATAAGTGCAATGGGAGTCCCACAGATATGTCCACATTTGGATAGGCAACTCATTACCCTCCTCACCTGTCACTTTTAAATTCAAAGGCTTGATCCATATTTTTACCCCACTATATAATAGTAAGTGGCACAATAAATAATACAACTTGAAATGTAATCTAGATTTAGGGTCCTTCAAATCCCTCAATTGTTTGTGGATTCCTTCTGCAATATGTGAGGTAAAATCAAAACTCCTATAGAGATATATGTACCAAATTTATATAGAAAGCATCATCATATGCACTAGAATTTGAACACTATAATCCTCCCCTAATACTTAGTGTAAAGAAAAGTATGTATTTATGAAATAGTCTTCAAAAATATCAAAGTGAAAGGGCTCAACTTCATCTTTAGTAAACTTGACCAATTTTCTATCTATTCCTCTCCTTCTATGTTGAGGCAACCGCATGAATCTGAAATTGTGTTTACCCCGAGAAAATTCTCTAGTCAGAGCTCTAAAATCTATACCTACATTGGTTGCATCATTTAATCCAAGGATATCCACAATGGCCTATCTAGTTATTTTTAGTAGCAAGGCTCCCTTACCACTCGTAATAACCCTATTTTTGGTGTCATAGTTATGTATTAGGGATTTAATTAGGTCTATGTTGATAAACACATTTGGGACTAGTAGCTTGCCCAAATCTTGAGTCAAAAAAATTGAAATGGGTATGTCAAATTTACTTCTTTTGTACCCATATTCAAATAAGCTCCAACCATATTGAGGGATTATTTCATCTCTTATTTGAACAAATCTATCAATTAACCTATTAATTAAAACCCCCATGCCTTGAGCATGTTTCACTCTTTTGGTTGATATAGGTAATTGTTTTAGTAAATCTTCTTTCAAGAATCTCTTTATCCCTCTTAATTTTGTGCTTGACTCACTCATTTTGAAAGTTCTTAGACAACTAGGGTTTTCTAGGAATGGTTCATAATTAATCTATGGTTTCAATTTATTTAAAAATTTGCAACAAGAAAATCAAAACCCTTTATTTAAACCCTTTAATACAACTCACAAGCAATTTTTAAAATTGCAAGGTTATAGAAAAAACCAGAACACCTTACCCGTAAAATTGATTGAAAAACCTAGCTTTGTTTGCACACCTTTTCTCTAGGAGCTTAGATTCTCATTCCGACTTAGAAATTCTTTGATTATAATGTCATAGAAAAAAACAAAACTATTGCTTTAAAACAATAGTTGTGTCTTAATTGCCACAACAATTGTTCACGTAGATGAAACTAATTGTCTGCATGTAGTCGTTTCCGATTTTGAATTTCAAACATTGATCTTAAAATTTCATGGCATGATGGATAGTTAGTACATTCTAAAAGTCTACCACATAAGTGATTTGAAAATATTTTAATCAAAATACAATGTCAAGGCATTATGCATTGAAATAAGAAATGGATGCATGTTCCTTTACCTTTTAGCTGCCAAAGCATCAACACATTAAAAAAAAATATTTGATTTGTAAAATATGCTGATAAGAACATTAATGAATATTTTCCAAGTGTTAGTCTCCTATGAGATGCAAGGATAGCACATTTTAATTTTGTGTTAAAAATTAGACTAGCAGTTGCACAATATTCAATGAGCAACATAATAGCCGATAGTCACAAACCGATTTTGTTTTCTCGTAAAGTTCTCCCCGTTGGTGTCAGCGTTAGACTGGAGGCGATCTCTCCTTATCTCTCTCTTTATCACTCCCTCTTTCTATTTCTCTTTTCTTATCTCTCCTCTCTGTATTTCTCTCCCCCTCTCCCTCCCTCTCTATTTATTTATAAATATATCTCTCTCACTCATATGCACACACTCCCTCTTTCTCCTTCTCCTTCTCCACCTCTATCTCTATCTCTCTATCTTTTCGCTTATGCATATCTCTATCACCTTCTTTCTCTCTCACTCTTTCCCACTCTATCTCTATCTCCCTATCTCTCCCCCCTCTCTATCTACATCTCATTATGTCTACCTCTCTCTCTCTCACTCATCTCTCTATATCTTTCTATCTAGATCTCTCTTTATCTTTCTCCCTATACATCTATATCCTTCCCCTCTCCCCCTTCTCTCTCTATCTTATTCATTCCATCTCTCCCTCCATCTCTTCTACTATGTATCTTTATCTTTATTTCTCACTCGATCTCCTTCTCACTCATATCTCTATCTCTTTCTATCCATATCCTTCTCTATGTATATCTCCCTATCTATCTATCTCTTTTCCTATCCCTCTCTATCTCTCTATATCTCTCCCTCTCCCTCTCCCTCTCGTCCCCTCTTCTTCTCTATCCCTCTCTATATATATCTCCCTCTTCCCCATCTTCTCTCTCCCTCCCTCCCTCTATCTCTCTCCCATCTCTCCTTCTCTTGCTTCCTCCCTATCCCCCTATCCATCTTTATATCTCAACCTCTCTCTCCCTTTATCTTTCCATATATCTCTATATCTATTTCTTTCTCTTCCCATTTATCCATCTCTCCCTCTCTCTCTCTCTATCTCCCTCTATTTCTATCTCCCTCTCCATCTCTATTTGTATTTCTCTACTATCTATTTTTCTCTCTTTTTCTCTTTTTCTCTCCCCCTCTATCTATATCTCCTTATATCTCTATCTTTATATCACTCTATCTTGCCATATCTCTCTCTATATATCTATCTCTCCCTCTTCCTCTTCTTCTTTATCTCATTATCTCTTCCTTTCTATCCATCCCTCTCTATCTCTCCCCTTTATCTCCCTATCTCTCTATCTGTATTTCTCCATCTATCTCTCTTTATATCTAATCTATTTGTCTCCCTTGTCCTCTCTCATTCTATATTCATCTCTACCTCTATCTATTTGTCTCTCTTCCTCTCTCACTCTATATTCATATCTACCTCTACATTCCTCTCTTCCCCTCCATCTCTAGAAATGTCCCCCTCTCTCTACCCATCCATCTCTCTCCCTATCTCTCCCCCTCCCTCTTCATAGACCTTCATTGTCTTTTTGATTGAAATATTTTCTTTCATTCATTTTTAGAGACCTTTGTTGCACAACAATATCATTTCATGAATGACCAACCAATTGAACTCATGTAATACACAAATTTATGCAAAAAATAGGCTTAAAGTTTCCCTAATTGATATTCCACACCTCTTCGGCATACCCATTGCACACCAAGGTGCGATTGCTAATATTTATAAATATAAAACTCAAAAATTAAAAAAATCCTTTAAAAAACTCATTTTGTTTTTAAAGAAGCATACAAAAATCATTTTAAAATACAAAATAAATAAAATATATGAATAACAAAGAGAAGATTAATAATTATAAAAGTAAAAATAAAATTATAAAATAATGAATAACAATGATTACTTCTAAAACTTACAAAATATTAAATTTACATATTTACAAATTAAAAAGTATTCTTAAAATTACTATTACAAATTAAAAATAATTTTTTAGATTAATATATTAAAAGTTAAATTACATTCAAATTTTACAAATTAAAAATATTGTTAAAAAATAAGTCATGTAAATTCTATTTTGAAAATATTTGAAAATATAATAATTTTTAAAAATTAATTTTTTAAACATAAAATAATATATAATTTTTAAAAAATTACTAATAATTTAAAGTACCAAATATAAATTATTAAAAATAACAAATTAAACTATATAGTCTAATTAAAAATAAATTAATTATAAAATGCAATCTAATTTAAAAAAAAACAATCCAATGAGGACAAAAATCCCCCACAAACGTTTAGAGAAAACAAGAAGTCCTAGGTTCGAGTCTTGGAAAATTTAGATAAACAGAAAGAAGATGAATATTTGCATACCCGGTAGGAAGGCTGTCCACGAATGTGAGCAACATCTTGAGCTTACTGCCGCCTTCTGAAGCCAATCCAACATGCATCTCGACGGCCATGGCGTCAACCAACTGGCGCAAGCAGTATAAAGGAGTAGAGCAGCCCTCTTCGAAACCCCTCAGAATGCCGAGCAAGCGGTTCCTCTTGGATCGACTCTTCACCTGCCTCGCCACCAACAACACCACCACTGCACACGACACAACGACGCAAGCCATAGCATAGCCCACCACCGCCTTTCCCATATCCTTCTTCCCAACTCGCCTCAATAATAAGCCACTTGCCACAACCGTCAATGACAGGAAGACTGTTCAGGCGCCATAATTACTCCCCCACACACCCTCAAATACATCTCCACCATTCCAAACCTGTGCTTGTGCAATCCAATTAATCAGAAACCCCTATAATTTCAACCCCGAAGATTCTGGCGCTCTCCATTCAGAAAGCCTATGTAGGCGCCTGCTCATGAATTATATTTCCAACTATTCAAATCTTTTAAATTTCTGCTCGACAACAAGGCGCCCGAATCCGTACGAGGAAAGCAGTGTGAATTCTCATCACAAGATTCCTTCTACCATCGGCATATGGGCGTCGTAAGTTGTGCTATTATGTGGGGGGGAAACCCACGGGATCTCCCCGACGGCGTCAAACTGGGGGAAATCTCGGCGGGGTTCCCCCACGTAAATAGCCTATCGGCTAAAAATGCAGTGCAAAGAACTTCATGCGCTCTACCTATTAAATGCCGTGTGTCCAATGTAGTCAAAGAAAGTCAAGCCACCACATTTTTCCTATGCTTTGCAGAAAAGAGAATGCAGTGTGACGGAGTTCTCATTGGAATTAGAAGGTGACACATGCCTATCTTTTTGTCGATATCGCTAAGCGTATTTTATTTATGCACTGGGCATTAGAAATTATGGTGCGAAAGGGATTTAGCGCTAGAATGAGAAGGCGATAGGTGTCTCGAGTAGGGGACACAAATAACCAAAAAACTTAAATAATGAATTTAAACATGTATTTTAAAGTTGTTTCAAAGTGCGCTAGGATACATAATCGGTAAGTGGTTAAAGGGGGTCAGTTAGAAAATAAAATAAAATCCATGAATGAATGAATGAATGTTTTTAATGACGTCCACGAGGCCAAGCAGCCTATGGGACCCAAAGATAGCAAGCGAAGAGACGTGAACCCCAGAAAATGCAAAAACCTATGTTTCTTTTTCTTTCTGCATCTTGGATCTTCTGCTGTGTATCTTGATCAGAAAATCAGCAAACCCTATTATCTTCTCTTCTTCAAACAGATCACCCAAATTGTTCCCTTTTAATGTCTCAGTATAATTGATCCGAATGTCCTTGTAAGCCGAACATTCCCTGATGTAGTGCCATTCTGTCTCAACCACTCCTTGAGTGCAATATCTACACCTTCTGTCTGCCCACTCCTCTTTAGGTATCATCCACCTTCCGGTCTCACATCTAAGCTGGTGCGAACTTGTTCTAATCTGAGCTATCAACATTTTCGCTTTCCATTTTATTTCCATTCCGATGTAGGTCTTTTGTGTGTGGTCATGTGTAGGGTTAAACACTTAAGTGATTGGGATATTGGAGCGAATAGTTAATGAGCAAACATAAAAAAATGCAGGGGGTTTTCAAAGAGGGTTTAGATTCAAAACCCTAATGCCTAGACAGTTTACGTATGTTGTGATTGGACCATTCCCAGAAACATGGACTGGGTTCGCAGTTGATATCTTTCATGATGTTTGGAGCTTTTTAAAGCTTTCAGCTTCATCTGCTGTGATGGCATGGTCTGTACATAATTGCTTTCAAATTAGCTCAAATATTTACTTAGAACTCTTCACAATTCAAAGATTTTCTTATAATGGCTTTTATATTTTGCAATTGATATAGTGTGGACCTCTGGTACTATAGAGTTTTGGCTCTTTTAACTGGAAATCTACCAAATCCAGCGATTGCAGTGGATTCATTTTCTATCTGGTATTACTGAATCTCACACTTCTTCCTCTGTTGCCTTCAATTTGGAATCACAAAATCACCTGCATCTTTTTCTATCTTTTCTATAATATTGTTAAGAATGAAACTTGTTCATATCAAGTGCTGCATTGGGCTGACATCTATACGTGTGCAGTTTAAGTGTATATGAAGGGCTCATGAAGTTCAATAGCCGTGCTGTAACAAGGTTTGTGAAATTTCAAATTTACCCACTTTTTTATAGTCAATTCTTATTCTTTGATCTCAAAAATGAACACTTGATACCTTGCCTGTGAATTTGCAGTGTCATAATATCAAATGAAATAGGAGCTGGGCGTCCAAAGCGTACACTATTTGCTGCCTATGTTTGTCTAGGCATATCTATGATATTTGGGACCATATGAAATCTATTGTAAATCTTATTTCGATTGAGAACTGGCTTCATGTAGAGTACCTCATGTAGTTTTCAATATCAAGTTATCAACTTAATAAATTTCACTTGCTTAGGATCAGAAGAGAATATTATTTCTTGTTACTAAAGATTTCCCACTAACAAGTTAAATTAAGAACATCATGAAAGTACACATGGCATCAGAGCATAAGAATGTAACTTACAAAAATAGAATACTTTCAATAGTGCAACCATAGTCAAACTTAGAAAAATCTAAGGAAATTCAAACTAAGAATGATCTCAAGGGAAAAACAATTTTTTTTATAAGATAAGATTTAATAAATAGACCTTGCACACAAAAATGACAAGTTTTTTAATATTGCACATGAATAAAAGGTCAAACATCAATCTTTGTAAATTAAATGGCTCTAGGGTGATTCTGGAGGTTGAGTTTGCTAGTCTAGTGCTCTAGACATTTTATTCTGGAATACAACTGCAGTCGTCCATTGAATGTTCATCAAAATATTTTTGTACATTAATTTTAATTTTTTGAGTATATTTTTGTACATTAATTTGAATATTTTGAGTACATACGACAATTGGCATTAGAGTACAACTTGGAGCAAAATAATAATTTCAATGTTTTTTTAGGATATTAACAATGAAAAATATCAATTTCTTTTTAGGATATTAATGATGCAAAATACTAATGTCTTTTTAGGCTTCTATACAAAATATAATTTATTTTCTACCTTAATAATTTGTGTATATTATTATTAAAATTATTTCATTTTTTGAAATATATTTTCTTGACAATTAAAACTAATATATATGTTAAATAAGTGAACAAATGAATCATATAAATAGTCTTCAAAAATCAATTTCTACATTTTAAACCAAGGCTTCATGTTCTTTTTGTTGAACACTCAAGGTGGCAAAGTCACTGTATTTATATTAAATATGAAAAATATATACAATTTTTTAATTACAAAAAAATTATTAGCAACTTCCATGTGAGCTAGCATTAGCAGAAGAAGCTGGCAATGGAGGATCATGATGGTCCATGGAGGCCCTTAATTGAGTGTTTGAGCAGGAGGTGAATTGAATTGAACAAAAGAAGAGTAGAGATGAAAAGGGCATCACCCAAATCCTTCCTTCAAAACTCCAGACTCAACAGTGATTCATTTTTCGTATCATAGACCAAACCATACCTCATAACAACTAGGGCAAGAGCTTGCACTGTAGAAGAAGCCAATTCAACTTTGGTAAAGATTCCACAAACAGGGGCTAACCCAAATTCAAAATTATAATGCTCAAGTGCCAACTCCAAAGAAGAAAGAGAGTAAATGAAAGGTTGAAAACAACATATTGTTGTAAAACAAGTTGAGGAAAGCTTGCAATAAGAACTTTCAACAACTATAATTGCAAATATGAATCCAAATATTAACCCTTAAATGCATGTGATTACAAAATCAAAACAAGAAATAGAAAACCATAACACATGGCACCAGATTTACATGGAGAAAACCCCTAAGGGAAAAAAATCCACCACAAAAAGAGAGAGGAAAGTATATTCCTAATCTAATGAGAGATTACAACAATAATTTACTTCTCTGAATATCTCTATAAAATTTGATAGCACCCTGTTACCTGTACACTCAACAAAACTGAATGAAGAACTCTAGCTCAAGGTCCCATTTTATAGAAAATTGTGGTGATGAATACCACCATGGTATCCCCAAACAACATACAACAAAACCACATGGAAAAACCCACACCTATCTCCTTGCAACCACCAAATCCACCAAAAATAACAAATTATAGATGCCCTTACAACTATCATTAGGAATCTCTCATGCATGGGCACCTATGGAAGGAAACTATCATAAATGATATCATAAATGTTGTCATAGTGTCATAGACTCTCTTACAACTTATGATAGATCTCATAGCCCTCCAAAAATAGGAGATTCCAATTGGGACACCTAGCTATTTTGTCCTTTTCCCAGAAGACAAATGGTAACAGTAACTTCGTCTTTACATGAGCTCTTTCACCACTATTGGTTAAATGGTTTCACCTCTTATGGGTAATTTACAAAAGACATTAGAAAAATAATTAATTAATGGATTTACAAGGTTGATGTCACCTAAATCCTAACACATATCACCAACATCTTCACCAACTCTTTATCCATCAAAATATCCATGCAATTGGACAAGAAAGCAAAAGTTACCTTAGAAAATAGAGCCCGAGGATTATTTTGAAGCCATTCCCTACCCAAAATTATTCTAATAGCCTCCTCAATAGGCACACAAGGAATAGTGGATACCCTACCCAAATTTTCTCTATCAAATGGATTGTTGCTTCTTTTCTCCCAAAAATATTTGGGTAGCATGACACACCATGAAGACTCCATAATATCATAATGAATAGAGAAGAGATAATTAGAAAGTAAATATGTTTACAAACGATATGAAGAACATCAATTTGCTGAAGTATATATAGAATTAAGACATCAATACTCAGAACTTCAACATTTAATTCACCACAAGACACATATGTTGATGTGTCATAAAGTTATTAAAAAAATAATGATTATATTAACTTATTAAAATATAACATAACTAGTTACTATAATAATAATAAAAATGTGGCACATAATTCCACATGTTACAATAGTGCATGGTCACAACTTTGTAAATCTCAAAGGCTTATAAAACTATGATGGCTTGAGAGAATGTGATGTAATGAAATATCGATAGGTGGCTAACAACTAGAATGTGGTAGGGACCATTTACAAAAAATGAGTCATGACTTTAAGTGATTTAATAGTGCACGTGAATTAAAGGTCAAACATTGATCTTTGTATATCTAACAAATCTAGGGTGATTCTAGAGGTTTGAGTTCACATATCTAGTGCTCCAAATATTTCATTCTTGAGTGCAACTTATATTAATGCTATATTAACTTATTAAATAATATAACTTGTTAATTTTGACTGAAATCTAGCTTCAAATAGAGTACTTCAAAGCATTGAAAAAATATGAGAATTGAATGGCTTGTTGTACCTTAATCATTATCAATATTGACTCACAATAAACTTCCCACACTTCTGATCATAACTTATAAATTTGCTAAGTAACTTAATCATTAAAATTTAGCATTTGATATTTTCACCACTCAAACTATGATTTTTATTCGCAT
Source organism: Sequoia sempervirens (assembly GCA_007258455.2). NCBI lineage: Eukaryota > Viridiplantae > Streptophyta > Pinopsida > Cupressales > Cupressaceae > Sequoia > Sequoia sempervirens. The sequence goes on from VDFB02047230.1 coordinate 428,483,274, forward strand.
ACAAGTTTAATTTGCCACAAATATTTTATTGGTTTGAATACAAGTTTTAAATTTTCCAATGAAAATATTTTATTAGTTTGAAAACAAGTTTAATTCACCAATGAAAATATTATTGATTTGAGTACAGGTTTAACTGGCCAAGACAAATATTTTATTGGTTTAAACACAAGTTTAATTCGCCAACACAAATATTTTATTGGTTTTAATAGAGGTTTAATTTTTCACAAAAATATTTTATTGGTTTGAAAACAGGTTTAACTCATTAATGAAAATATTTTATTAGTTTCAAAATAGGTTTAATTCGCCAATGAAAATATTTTATTGGTTTCAATAAAAGTATAATTCACCAATATTTTTTACAACCTTCTAGTGATTACAAAATATTTGCCAATTGAATTTATATTTTTTCCCAAAAAAAAAGTTTGGCAATAGAATTAATATTTTGTCGGGAATAATACAAGATTCGCCAGGTTTTTATACCTTTTCCCTAGTGGGTTTCTTAGTTATCCCTACTTGTGACAAGTGTCACCCATCTATAGGGACTATCTACATAATATTTTACATGATGGATAAAATTTTCTATTTGAAAAGGATGGGAGATGGAGAAAATGAAGAGTAAGGGAGTATAGCATATGATAAAATTTTCTCAGTAGAACCCTACAATTTTAATTTCTAGCTCTAGGTAAAGTATTCATTATAATGATTTGGGTTTATCTCAAAATTGTAATAAATAATTGTAACATTTAAATAGTAAATTATTAAAGGTAGAATAAACCTTGATTGATTGTCTCCCTGTATATGATGTGTATTTCTATGTGTTAATTATTTGGCTAGCTAAATGACTATAAAATCCTTCTAAAACTTTTGTAAGCTATCTTTTCAAGTCAATAAAGGAAATGTATGGATATGCTCATACTAAGAAGACTCATTTTAATATTCTAAAAATATCTATTATCTTTCTAAATGTATGTATAGAATATAGTTTGCCTATGTATTTTGGAAGACATAGTCATTTATTAACTTTATTAAGGTATCACCATTAGTTTCAATAATTAAATCTTTTAAATTAACTTGGTGACTATGTTTCCAATTTGCTATTATCTCCATCCTCCCACCATCTTACAAAACACTCATAACAAATCAATTTACCATATTTTTAGTTTTACTTGATTTAGAGTGTTCTGATTATCATGTCTACACGTATAACACCATAAGGGGTTATCATAAAATGCATTCATAACATTCATTTGGTAGATTATCTAATTTAATAAGGTTCTTGACCTTGAATATTATAAACTAGTATATAGGCATGATGTGATAATCAAAATATAGGTGTACTATGCAATGGGTCTAGTTTCTATTAGGACGTGTTTAGTTTATGTGGTGATATCTATTGTATCACCTTAGGGAATCCCCCTTGGTCTAGTAGAGCTAAAATTGAATGAGGTTTTACCCACCTCAATAATTGGCCCTCAATTTCCCAAGCCTAATAATAAGTGTGTGGCATTTTCTCTAAATTTGACAACCCTAGTATTTGGGATGAGATTAAGCTTTAGGTATTTGGGGCTTACAATTTAGATCATCAATAAATTCCATTAGTTCTATGTAGATAAAATTAATATTATTACAAAAAAGATATATTTTTGGTACTTTCAAAGGATATGTGATCCCTATTCTACATCTCTTTTTAATTTTTTAAAACACCCTAATAAACTTCCCAAAAAGAGGTGGCTTCTTTAAAACTCTTAATATGCTTGTTTATTTATGATGAAAAAATAGTTCCCTTAGCCTAGGTACACCCTCCATATGTAATTAATTTATGCATAAATTAAAATGCATGACATATAATTGTAGATCCATATCTAGCCTAGTAATTATAGATCCATATCTAACCTAGTAGTTTATACATTTTTCCTTTACAAGTTCAACAATTGTTATCATTACAATTACACTAAATTAAACCCCTTATTGATAATTATATGATATATATTTAGTAAGGTGGTATCCATCACTAAATTCTCCCTATAAATATAGTAAATATTGTGGTCTATAACCATTATGTGTAGCACACAGTAGGGTTTGTGATATCTTCTACTATTAGATTCTTGTTGCATGAAGTTGTGCTAGTAACATCCATAACTTGTTTTTTTTTAACTTTTTCTTTCGAAAAAATTCTCCTCTATTACATATTATCATTACTAATTTTATGACTTTCTTGGTGATCTTGTATGGTTGATCCAAATACATAAGTTAGTGTGCATCTAGATTAAGATCAACCTTACCCATTATGGCTACTCAAAAACATTTGGGGAGTTGTCCTAGGTATGCAACATTAATTCTTTGATCCTTTTATATTGTAGTAGGTATTTTTCTTCTCTTGTCCTCTCAGTATGTAGTTGTAGCCATCTAGTAATTTATAGCCATCTAGTAATTTAAAACTTATCATGATCAATTTCTATTAAATGTGAATGGATGTACGTACTTATATCCTCCATATAAATCACATAAGATGATATGTTTATAAAGCCCTATCTTCATCCACTACCATTTATTTCCGTGGATATTGGATATTTATCATACTTGTGTAAAGGGTTCTATTCTACATCAATGAGAAATAGCTTTAAAATTCTCTTCATTTATTTTTTCTTGTGTTTATAAATTTTTCTCATCTTCCTTTCTAGTAATTTGACACCTCCCCTTCCTAAATTCTTACTTCACTATTATCTTAGTCTTTCTTCTCTAATATATCCAAACCCAATTCCCTAATTTTATATATCTTTCATCTTCTCACACTACTCTCCCTTATTCACACACTTGTTTTCATAATGACTTACACTTATCTTTTCACTCCTTTGGCTCACCTTATCTTTTATTCACGATCAATCATCTATTCATGCTTAGATTTTTTTTTTTAGGTTTGTTTTTATTTTTTTTAGATTATAGGAATTAGGTAGCCCCCCTATAAACTACAGTGCATTTGGTAAACTTTTTTCACGTGACCGGTGACAATAGCGCAACACACCCTTCGGTACCATGGGGACGAGGGGGAGACTAGACCTCGTGACCTCTTTCCTACAATAAAATGCTTTAGCCAATCGAACTAGGCCCTCCGCCCCAAAACAATTTTAAGATTTATTTTTAAGTTGTACTTATTTATATAGATATTTAATGTTAATTTTTAAATTTATTATTTCAGTAACCACTTTCTCTTCAATTTTGTCATTAACTTTGCTTTGTGATGTGATATTTTACAACCATTAGTGCACTTTTTCCTCTCATCCTCTTATATTTTAATTTTTCCTTAACCTTTCCAATCTATATGATTTTTTTCACTTAGTAGTTTCTTTTCTCTTTTATATTTCCTTATTAAACTTTTTGGTGCTCATTTTGATTGTTATTAGTTCCTTAGTGTAATGTCCAATGTTGCATACTTTTATTTTTTATAAGTTATGAATATTTTTTTTTAGAATACAAACAATATGTATTTTGAGTTCACATTTATTTACTGTAATTGATATGTAGTGTCACTTAGATTCAATACAAAGTGTTTAGTATTATCTAATTTTATTTTGTATTTTTTTTTTAATATAAATTATTTGTGGTGACTATTTTGTCTATTTTATTTTCTTACTATACTTGTTCCGTATACTCCCTTTATTTCTTTCCCTTCACTAATATAATATTTTTATTCTTACCTTATAGTAATTCCTAATGTTAATTTCTAAAGCTTGAGCCCTCAATCTCTTACATAATACTGTTTCAACCTTATGCCTTTTACATATCCATTCAATAGGTCATCTGGTAATTTCTTTAGTTTCAACCCCCTCTGAATTTTTTATTTCATTAATTATATTTGGATTACTATCATATAATAATACAATAATATTAAATTTCAATGATTCATTCTTTATTTTTTGTTGTTTCATATTTTTTGACTCCTTTTTTCCTAGATTCAATCATACACTACTAATCATATTTTCTCATCTAATTTCTCCAAGTCCAATAGTATTTCCTTTATCGATTCTTCATCATTCAATCTTAAGCTGCTTTCTATTCACAAATTTAGTACCATGCATATTGGCAAGTTTATGTCCAATCCATAAACTAATTAGAAGGGGTAGTATTTCTTTAGTCTTTTATATGTGTTTTGATAATACCATATAATAATTGGTACCTCAATATCCCAACCTATTGTATTTCTATTACACATCTTTGTCAAGGTTGTATCCAATATATTTTGAAGGCTTCACTAGTTCCATTAGATTGTGGATAGTGTGGATTACATCTATTATGAGTTATGATGAAGATTTATGGAATATAAAAAATGGTGTTATTGAAAAAGTGTTTTTCTTGATCACTTTTAATACTCATAGAATACTCAAATATTGTTATGATATTTTCATAGAAAAAATTAGTAGAAATTATTGTAGTATGATTTCGTGTGGTTTTTTATTTTTCTTAGTTGGTTAAATATTCTATTCATATTATTACAAACCTTTATTATGTTTTTGTGTTGGTGGTTCTATGGTACCAATAAAATAAATCACCTATTTTCAAAGGGAACTTGCACCATAATCGATCATAATGGCATTTCATCTCAATGTAGGTCTTCCTACCTTTTGACATATATGACATCATCTTAAATAAGTATTTGCATCTTTGAAAGTGGTGGGCCACCTTAATCCTTCCAACATTATTTTCCTAGTTGTATCATTATTAGAGTTATGTCCACCTCAAATACCTTTATGTGTGACATAGTCAAATTTTATGAGCCTTAGACGAAATTCGTAGCCAACACATACTTAATTTGACAATTTCATTTGTCAATTAAAATCAATTCAAAATTTCATAAAAGTAATGGTAGCAAATTTGATTTATTTCAATCATTCAAAACATCGTAGGAATTTAAATTTTTATTTACATTCAACTTTAAATGACTCCAAAATTTAGTCACAACTTCAATTATTTTATTGAATTATCAATCCACATGCAATAAACCTTATACAATCTGCAAGTTTCAAATTTGGTTTAAAAATTATATTACTCCTCTGTCAAACACCCCTCTAAACTACAATCAATCCTCTATTTCATTTTAATTTTAATTTATGTGCATGTATTTTATTTATTTCTCATTTCATATTCACTTGTCAACACCCTCGCATTTCATTTAACTTCCTTTGCTCCTTTCTCTTCATACTCCATGCACCCATCTTCCTCCAATTGTTGCACACCATACTTTAATTATGGTGAACTTTTGGATTCTCTCTTTGTTGTTGTTGTTGCCTCATACCTTCTCCTCATCTCCATGGAACGATATTTTTCCACTCATACACTCCCTCTCACTTTCTATGCCGCTTCATCTCTGTCCAACGTGACTCCTCCTCTCTGCTAAAGTCTGTATTTTCCTTTTATTTTTGTTGCCTCCCTCTTGTCTCTGTGGAATTTTTCTTTCCCGCAGGTTTTTCATCTCAATACACTCCTTGTAAAATTTTAATAAATCTGCACAATTTGAATCTAGCTAGCAAAGAAAAAATAGAACTTGCAGAAGAGAAAATTTTAGAGCAGAAAAGAATGTAAAATTTCTGATTGTATTCACCTTGAAAATTTACAGAATTATCCAAAGCTTATAAAGCCATCGGTGGGAGCAGAATATAGAATGCTTTAAAACCACCCGTAGGAAAAAAAAAGAAGGATGAAAGCAAGGAAAGAAAACAAAACACATAAAGTTTCCTTTGTTAGCTTACTTTAAAGCGAGTAACGCTAAAGCTGCTGTTTGATAAAGAAAAAACAGGAAAGAAAGTGCTTTGTTACGCTAACACCTTCCCTTAAGTCTAACTAAGGAGACAAAATCCTAAAGAGAGGAAAGAGGGAAAACCCTGTGGGAACCAAACCCCCCCTCAAAAAGTACTAACTAAGCATGGAAACAACTATGTTGCAGTATCCTTCACTCCTAGAAGATCTCGTAGAGAGTGAAACTTCTACTCAGTGAAAGTCTTCGTGAAGATGTCAGCAGTCTGTTCAGAAGTGGGACAGTACTGCAAGTCGATGACTCCATCATGTATCAATTCACAGATTTAGTGCATGTGGATCTCAATGTGTTTGATCCACTGCCGTTGTATGGGATCTCTACAAAACTTCAGTGTACTTTGATTGTCACACCAAATGATAGTCAGACGATGAAAGAGGATATTGAGCTCAGTTAGGAAGTTCTGCAGCCAAATTGCTTGAATGGTAACATTGACTACACCTCTATATTTGGCCTTTGCTGATGATAAAGCAATGGTAGATTGCTTCTTGCTTGACCAACAAATGGGGCCTGATCCCAAACTAAGAACATATCCTGAAGTGGACTTATGATCAATATTATCACCAACCCAATCGGAATCAGTGTAGCCAATGAGATCCAAAGTACAACCTACTGAATAATGAATCCCATAGCTGATGGTTCCTTGAACATATCATAGTATGCGCTTGGCAACTTTCCAATGCAGCTCATGTGGCTCTTGCATGTATCTAGAAATGACCCCTACTGCATATGAGAGATTAGGACGAGGGTGAGTTAGATAAAGAAGACTCCCCACAAGTTGACGATACTGTGTGTAATCAACCAGTGGTGTATCTTTGCCATCCTCAAGTTTTACCCCCGATAAGAAAGGTGTGGCTGCTGGCTTGCAGTCAGTCATGTGAAACCGATATAGAAGATCTCTTGCATACTTGGATTGAGCAACTTTGATTCCTGACTCATTCTGGTTGATTTCAAGTCTAAGGAAAAAGTGTAGAAGACCCATGTGTATCATGGAAAACCTTTCATGCAAAGCACATTTAACTGCAGCAATGGCTGTGGCTGAACTACCTGTTATTAGTAGATCGTCTACATAAAGCACTATGATCAATAGAGAGTCAGATGTTCTCATCATATAAACATTTGGATCAGATTTGCATTGCATAAAATTTTGAGATAGTAGATAAGAGTCCATTTTAGCATACCATGAGGTGCCTGCTTGAGGCCATAGAGTGACTTCTTGAGTCTGCATACTAAGGATGAGTTTTGTACATACCCTGGTGGCTGATCCATGTAGATTTCCTCCTCGAGATCACCGTGAAGAAATGCATTCTTCACATCCATGTGGTGAACCTCCCACCTTCTTGCTGTTGCAATGGCAAGAGCCATTCAAATGGAGTCCATTTTTGCCACTAGAGCAAAAGTCTCATCATAGTCGATGCCACGAACTTGTTGAAAGCCTTTGGCTACTAGCCTTGCTTTGTATTTGCTCACATGTCCATCTGCTGCTTTCTTTGTACTATAGGACCACTTACATATGACAAGATTGCAATAAGAAGGAAGTGGAACCAAGTCCCAAGTTTGGTTTGCTATGAGGGATTTATACTCCTCTTCTATGGCAGCTTCCCAAAAAGGATTCCCCGCAACTTCTGCATAAGTCTGAGGGTTGGATGCTAGAGCAGCATAGGCATGCAATGGCATGATAGGCTCGATAGTTGAGAGTGCATGTGGGGCATCATATATCTCTCTTAAGCTCCTTGTTCTTTGATTTCTCACAAGAGATACTGAATCGTCGCTGGTAGCCCCATTAGGAATTGGATGTGGATCAACACATGCATGCTCATCTTCTTTTGAATCAGATTTAGAAATATCTGAATGAATGTATGTATCATCTCTAAAATCTGTAAGAGGAGGAAGCACCGAGGTTGTGGCATGTTTATCTTGATATGCATGTTGGGGACTTTCTTCAAAGTAGACACTCCTCTCAATGAAGAGCGTATCTGTTGAAAGATCTAGCAATTTGTATCCCTTTACACCATTTGGATATCCAACAAAGATGCATTCTTTGCTTTGAGGCTCCAAAGCCTTCCTCTTGTTTGCAAGAATGCGGGCCAATGCATGTGATCCAAAAATGCGAAAATGTGAGACTTCTAGTTGCATGCCACTCCATGCTTCAAAGGGTGTTTTTCCTATGAAAAATTTGTAAGGAGATATGTTTTTCCATGCCCATTTTAAAAGGGAACTTACACCACAATTGGTCATAATGGAATTTCATCTCAAGGTAGGTATTCCTACCTTTTGAAATATCATCTTAAATAAGTATTTATATCTCTAAATATGGCAGGCCACCTTAATCCTTCCAACATTATTTTCCTAGTTGTACCATCACTAGAGTTATGTCCTCCTCAAATACCTTCATGTGCTTCTCTAAGAGGGTTATATATTTCAGGGGCACCACTCTTCTTATGACCTCATCTTTCCCAATGGTATATAACTCTCCTTAAATTAGAACATAGGGGAGAGATATCTAAAACTCTCTCGTCTATTATTTATTTTATTCCCTTCAAGATATTAATGTGTTCATAATAATAATGTTGCTTCCCTTAGCTCATGAGGTTCCACATTTACTCTAAATAAATTTGCATCAATAATCTCATCTTCAATAAAAACCAAATATTCCCCATTTTATCTCTAGATAAATAATATAGTTCTTGATTAGCATAGCTATATTTTACCATAATTTTTAACTCAAATTCTTGGAATAGCATCAACTAGCGGCATATTATTCCTTAAAACACAGGTCTATTAAAAAAGTATTTCAATGCTTTGTGGTTTTTAAATAATATAAATGGAGTAGGTTGTAGATGATGTCTAATGGAGTGAATACACCATCGTGAATTCTTATCTCTAAGATGTTTTGTAATTATATGCATCTTGTGATAATTTTATACAATAAAAAAATATAGAACGATCTCTATTTCTTCATGGTTGTGCTTGTACTACACCTATTATAGTACCAGATACATCTACATAGACATAAAAATGTGTATTTAATTAAATTAATATTGTAATTGGTGCCTCTATAAAGAAAATCAATATAGTAAAATATTTCTAACATTTCTTTACCCATTCAAAGATTTTGTTGTTTTTATTCCTTTGTAACTCTTCTTTTTGGCTAGATATTGTCACATAGTTTTTAATAAATTTATGATGATATCATATGTACCTTAAGGATATTTTTCCTTTTGACACCATATTTTTTGGTGATATGTTTATTATTATGGCCACTTTTGAAGGTGTTGGCACCCCATTTGACTATGTTAAAAAATTGCTTAAAATTGACACCTTTTGTGCATCTTGCTTAATATGCTCATCAATTATAAATTATTTTAGGAAATTTAAAGTGTATTATATTGGGAAAATTAACCTTATTACTCATTTCCATTCTCCAAGTTCATTTATGTGATAGAAGTTGCAAAAATATGAGAAAATCCTAAGTTTGGGAGTTTTATAGTCAAATTTTGCTTCTTCCATAGTATTACAAACTTTTGGTTTGTAAAAAAAATCTCATGCTTGACCAATATCCTAATCCTATATCTATTTCTGCCTAAAAATACCACAAAGTATATCTTCTTATTCCATTCCTCTGTTTCTCTCTTTATTGACCATCCTTACAAAATTCTAATATGGATCTAAACATTTCTATTACCTCTTATCCTCTCCTTCATTCAAATATTTTTGTGCTTTCCCTAATTTCACACATTTGTAGGAATTTAAAGAGAATATGGAAATTTCTTCCACCTTTGTTTCCTCTACCCACTTTCACACCATTCCTCTACAACCTTCCAAGTCATCCTTGTGGAATTTTGATGTTCATTAAGATATTTCTCCTATCCTTTCCTCATGCCATCTTCATTTCTACCTCTACTCCCAATCCCTCTATATCTTGTTCCTTTATTTATTTCCATCCTTAAACCACTAAGATGGGGTATTCCCTCCTTTTTTCACTTCATACCCATCTAGCATCCAATCCCATAAGGTTTACCCCACATCTTCCTCACTCCATACCTTGCAAAATTTAGATGTCCACTTGAACATATCCCATTCCATTTTATCTCTAGATCTTCCATCCATTCCCACAAGTCTTAAATTTCTTCTCTTTTGTGGTATTACATAGCACATCTAGATATTTGGACCTCCCTCCTAATGATTGATTTTATCATCCACTTCCACACTATTTAATTACAAGGACTCCCTTTTTCCTTTCTCACTCACTTCCTCCTATTGTGAGAGTTAACTTGACATCTAGAACTTCTCCATCCTCTCCCCATATTTTAGCATGACCCAAAATCCTACATCCCAATATCATATCTAGTTCCTTATTGGATTTTTGAAATCCTTCCACAATGCCTCTTGTTCACTTCAACCAATCCAAAATTTCTCTAGAATTGTTCTTAATCATTTCATGCCCAAAAACCATCATTTCATCTCAAGGGCATGGATTCAAATTTACATCAAGCAATGGAGGATGAAGGTGGTCATGCCACCATTAATGAACTAGTTTAATTTTTAACTTATGAGTATTTTTGTGCTAATCCTCATCATTCATCCCATGGTTTCTTAAGTCATGCCTTGCAATGTACTCCAAAATGATAAAATTTTTGCACATCACTAATATGAAAGTTATCTACCCTTGGAATGTTTAGGAAGTCATTAAAGAAATCAAAATAGAGTATAACTAGGAAGAAAATTATTTATACATGTTCCCTAGTATAAAAGCTATGTGATGGTGACTTGAGTAAGAATGAGTGATCTCTATAGTTGTAGGTAATCTTAGATATTCTTCCTAGACTCATCTTTAGTGTTGAATAAGATGTATTTTTGGGTTTTCATTTGGAAAAAGGATGGATAAAGGGTTGCATACAAAATAATACTGAGAAAATAGCTACAAGGTTGTTAGGGTTCACCTTCGACACAAGGGAAAATGCATTTATGTATAATAAAAATCTAAATTTCATCTCAAAAGTATAATTAAATATTTTGGTCCAACAAATAATTATTTTAATATTTAGATCTAGAATTTAGTGAATGTTTCCATGTATATTCTTGAAGACTTAGTAATCTTCTCAATCATAGTTCATGATTTAGGTAGTATCTTTACTTAGTGATTCACCCAGATAGCAATAAAATACTTGTAAATCCTTTGCAAGGTATTTTGCTTTTGTTATAACAACTCTATCAATGCCAGTATTATAATTCTGGCATCTATGTAATCCTCAATATTACAATATTAATATATAATTATAGGCTCTAGCCTTTTATCCAAAAAAAATAAAAAAATCATTTATATGTTCTATTTTTTTTGCTATATGTGTAAAGCCTAGCTTATGAATGTAGTTGAAAATATAGTCTTTAATAATATCTTGATTGTGATATTGCAAAGTGGATTCCAATTATTGAATTATTTGGTGCATGAAAATTATATACTTTCTTCACCTAGCTAGATATAGGAACCCACCTATTTCATGATCAATCTCATATCACACCAACACATCTATAAATAACTAGATTTAAATTTTATTCTATATTGTGTTGTAGTTAGTCGTTCTCACTGTCACGTCTAGATGTGCATTACAACATTAGGGGTATCAAGAACATGTTTTTAGATATTTTATGTGGTAGTACACCTTTATAAAGGTGTAGGAACTTTTATTCTCAAACTAGCATTTATATATAGAATAATAGCCTAATAGGAGTATACTATGCACTAGGCATAGTGTGTGTTAAAGTATATATCCATTTCCTATAGTTATATCTTAAACACTTCGAGGAAGTCCTTGTTGGCCTAGTAGAGCCTAAAGTTGAAGAAGGTTTTACCCACCTTAGTAAATTGGTCCATTATTGACCAACTTGGTCATAATTTTGAGATCTTTGTTCTAAGTTTGACACCCCTAGTACTCAAGAGAAGATTTGGCTTTAGGGATTTGGGACCTACAAATTTGAGCACTAAGAAAATGACAGCATTGTTGGGGAAACTATAGTTAATTCCATATCTAAAATACCCTGGTAATTTAGTAACACCAACTCAATTTAATATTTTTACATAGCTCACGAGATTGGTCCTTGGTATTTTGAAGATATTTTCTAATAAGAAAATATTGTCTCTCATGAGTGGAGAGTAAAAACTCTATTCAAGATCAAATATAAAGTCAACTTACAAGATAAAGAACTAGAAATGAAAGGGGATACTAATCAAGAGGTGTCCAAAGACATGAGGATATAACAATATAAGTAAGATGACTACACTCTTCTTGGAAAGCTAAAAACACAAGTATATTTACTAGATTTGATCCTCAAAGAGATCATGTGGGTACTTTTGGTAGATATATTATGTTTATTGAGTTAAAATAAAATTATCTATACAAATATAATGATTCCAATGGTAGAATGATTATAATATTGCTATCAGGATTCAACCGTGTAGTTTTACAAGTCAAACTCATTGACCCATGTTTCATGAGTAGTGGTTCACAAGAATCCATCTCATGATAATGAATGGTCCACTTAGCACTCATTGCATCTAGGTGATGCTCACAGAGGTGAAGCACTGGGCCTTCCTATAGTGACAGCCACAAACCCATGTAAACAAAAAACCCTCAGATAAAACTTGATGTCCACAGGCAAGTCAAGCTCAACAAGGACATGACACGTGGGCATTAAATGTTCTATGTTAACGAAAAACCAAAATAAGAAGAAAATTCATTTAAAACAAGAAGAAAATCTATTTACAATGGACAAGCACGTGCATCCAACTTCAAGTGTTGCTTCAAATGTAACCTATCTATCTTGGATTTGAGAAGCACCATTTATCAATCTTAAGTTCACTCACAAATATATATATGAAAAATTTAAATTTATGAACAACTCTAATGGTTGATTTTGTGGATTTGAAAGTTGCAAAGGTGAGAAGAGTTTGAAAAATTGATTTGTAAAATATGCAAATGAAAGAACTTACCTAAATTTACTATTGCATATAAAAGTAAGTTTCTAAATTAATATACTTAAATATTAAAAAATATTCAAAATCTTTTTGAAACAAGACATCTCTTTGAGATTTTTTACAAATTGCTATATTCTCTTTTTGAAACAAGATATCTCTCAAGATTTTATTTCTAAATTAATATGTTAAATATTATTAAATATTCAAAATCTTTTTGAAACAAGATATCTTTTGAGATTTTATTTCTAAATTAATATCTTGTTTGAAAAAAAGATATTTCTTGAGATTTTTTATATAATAATAATTATTTATAAAAATAAGATATAAAAATAATATGTTAAATTACTTCACATAGAAAAAAGGTTTCTAAAATTTAGAAAATTAAGCATGAAAGAACTTTCTTAAATTAACTATTGTGCATATAAAACTAAGTTTCTAAATTAATATATGTAAAATTAAAAAAGAAATAAAATGGTTTCTAAATAATAAAATAGAAATAAAATTATTAAGGAATGAAAAATAATTATAATTTTTTAAATTCTAAATTAATTTATTTAAAATTAGAAAATTAGAAAATTAAATAAAAAAGGAAATATCCTAAATTTAGTCTTAATTAACTTATTTAAAACATAAAGAATATTCAATTTTTTTTGAAAAATTGATAACATTTGAAAAAGAAAAAATCATTAATATTCTAGATATTATTCAAAATCAACATACATATATGGAAAGAAATATTATTAACTTTTAAGGTTTACTAAAGGTTTTATTGTACAAAAATATTATAACTTAAATAAGATAGGTTTTTCATAATAAATGCAAATCTAAAATCAATTTAAAATTATAAAATTAAATACAAAAAAATTATAATAAATTTATTATTACACATAAAAAATAAGTTTTTAAATTAATATTAGGGTTAGGGTTGGAAAAAGGATTAGGATTAGGGTTAGAGTTAGAGATTAATTAGTCTTAGGGTTGGGGTTTGATTATGGTTAAAATTCAACTATGGTTAGGGTTAGGATTCAATTAGGATTAGGGTTCAATTGGGGGTTTATTTATGTTTTTGGTTTAATTTGGGTTAGGGTAAAATTAGGGTTCAATTAGTTTTAGGGTTAGGATAACTATTGGGGTTAGGATTAGAGTTAGTATTAAATTAGTGTTAAGGTTTAATTAGGGTTACAATTCAATTATGGCTAGTGTTAAAGTTCACTTCGAGTTTCATTAGGGTTTAGTTAGGGTTATGGTTAGGGTTCAATTAAGGTCAGGGTTAGTATTAGGGTAAAAGTTAGTATTAGTGATAGGTTAGGATTAATATTGCAGTTCAACTAGGGTTAGGGTTAGTAATATGATTATGTTATGGTTAGGGTTATTAGGATTACAATTAGTGTTAAGTTAGAGTAAAGGTTCAACTAGAGTTGGGTTTTAATTAGGATTAGGGTTAGGGTTCCTAATTTTATGTCTAACTCTAATTGTATCCTAAATCTTAACCCTTGCCATAATAATTTTGTCTTCCATGTCTTCTTGCAACTACTACTAGCATATATATATTTTTAATACTATACATAAAAAATGTTGAGAGGTATCCTTCTCAAGGCGCCTATGCACTTTTATGTGACAAATTGATTAAAATATAAGCGTCTCAAGAAAAATATCTCTCGACTTTTTTTATATATTATTAAAAATATATATATGCTAGTGATTTATGCACCATTTTTGGACTATTGGCATTAAATTCTATTAGAATAATTATATGTATAACCATTCTCTTCATCCCTTCCATGCGGTTGTAAATAATTGTAAGTGCCCCTCCAAAGTGATTGGACCCTTGTATTTTGGGATGATGGAATACTCCCCTTCCACCTATAGGTATCTAGTTATAATAAGAATCTTAAAATAATACTAGTGGGGGATAGTATCTTTATTCATTTTTCACCAACATGGAGTGTTACTAGTTTATCTTATAGTACTACATCTGCGATCCTTCTTTTACAAATGTTTTGTCCATTTTCTTTATGTATTCATTTAGGTTTGGCCTTGAACTTGATATTGTAGGGAGTGTTTTTCAGCTTTGGCCTTCCTAGTTTTTCCCCATTCTTTTGCAGTATAGTGTTGATATTTGCGCCCAAGTCTACCATGATTTTCTTAACTTGGTTTGGTGTATTCTTTTGACCCGTGGTTAAAAAATAGGGTATTTGTTCTAATGCTTTTCCAAGTTCTAATTTTTCCGGTAGGTTTTCGTGTTGTACTAATGTGGCTAACTATTTTAGCTCAGTCACCTCTTCCTCTAAAAATAACTATTTTGTTCCTTTTTAATAATTTTTTTATGTTTTCAATAATTTTATCATGTTATTTATTTGGTATCCATTGTTTTGCTTCATCTTCTTGATTATATTCTTCTTCTTCTTTTGTATCTATAGTGATTTGTTAATTTTTTTGTAGGTGATTACCATAGTTTTGTTTTTCTTATTTTTAGAATTTTTATTCTTATTTTTTCTATATTTTTTTTCTCCTAGTAATTCTTCAAAGGTAATTTACTTTGTGGAAGCGTAAGATAACCGGTTATCTTATTTCTAGCATCTTCTTGCCCCTTGCAGTTGGTTCAAGGGGACTTTCCTAATAACTCTTGCTCCTTTGTTAGGACCTTGAATTTAATCACTCTTTGATTGGGCCAATGCATTCTAAAAATATTGTTGAGCTCTTTTGCATATAAAAATTTAATGGTATGATTTTTCATAGAATGTATACTTTTTATTATCCCACCAACATTTTGTGGCTTTTATATACACCATCTTTTGATAAGTGTTGTGATCATAGTTTTGGTATTTTGGTCATCTAGGTTCATGGTTTGTGTCTTGAATTCTTACTTGGAACCCTATTAATGGACAATCATATCTTGTATGGTCATCCCACTCTTTGAATAATCTATAGTACACTAATTGGAGTTGATTTAGTACTGTTTGAAGTTCTAACCTTATGGTGGCAACCCTTTTTTCACCTTATGCTTTTGGGCAATCATTTCTTGTGTGTCCTTCTCTTGAACAGTATATGCACCATATATTTTGTTTCCCTTTGTTTGATTCTTCTTTTTCCATGATCTCTTAGTGTCATGTCAATTGTTCAACTGTTAATATTATTTTCTCTAGCACATCATTTTATTTTTCTTTATCTACTCTCCTCTAGGGTTATGCCTAAATCCAATAGGAAAAAGTTACCACATCCAGGCATGTATCAAATAATTTTCCATCAAAAAATGCCATGATCTCTCTATCCAATCTAGAGATAAACCATTCCAAATTTTTCTTTTTGATCAGAGGCTCCTCAAGTTTAAGGGAGACTTCCTTAAATATTTTATCATTTTCCTTCACTATTTCTCCCTTCTTTTGCACTAGGTACCCCATTTTACTTACACTTTTTGATGAGACATCTGGAGTATCAAAGTTTACCAAAAATTCCTTTTTTCACGTGTTCCAAGTATTTATGATGTTTAGATAAAAGTATTTGTATATCAATCCAAGGGATCTTTCTACAAGGACTCGACAAAGTTAAATAGCCTCAGCTTATCGTCATCAATATCCTTCCTCTCCCAAAGGGATTCTAGTATGAAAATATATTCTACGGATTTGGTAGTGTTTTTCCAAATATAGGGAGTTTAATTGAGGGGTTCATTGTATGCTTAACTTATCCTTTTTTTTTTTGTGGTGGGATTCTATACTTTTCTTCTCTTTCATAGGGCTTATTGCTAACTCAAGTTTGTGTTCTCTCCCTTTATGTCTTTCCAACTAAAATTTGAAGTATTCTTTTCCTAAAATTTCTTCACAATCTGCTAGAAGTTGCTCTTCAGGGTTCTTACTTTCTTTTTTTGGTGTCTCTTATCTTGAAATTATTCTAGCTTTATACGACATAGGGGATGCGTCATAGTTTGCAGGTTGTTACTCTTCATAATGGTGTATCATATTTGGTGATAACTTTTTGTTTGTAAATGACATCTTATTTTTTATTGTTGAAAATTGTTTTCCCAAACTAAACTTGGCTCTATTTTCTTTTTCTTTTTCTTCTCTTCATAATTTCCTCACTTTTATTGACTAATTGTTCCAAGTATTCTTCATCAACCAATAACACTTTCTTTAGGGTTTTTAATAATTATAGGAATCTTTCATCCAAATTGATTGTGATGTTTGATAAGTCTAGTCTTGATTATGGTGTTTTGGTTAAGTGTGGTAGTTCCAAAGCCTTTTTTATTCCACAGATATCTACCAATTTCTTCTTTTATTCCCCATTTTATTCTATTTTCTTTTCCAAATTTGATAAAATATCCCTTGCTTCTTCTAGGGGAGAATTCAATGGTTTTGGATTCATCCACTCTTTTTTTATAACTATTTTTTGCTCTTCTTTTTGGAAGCACCCACATCGATGTGCTCAACAACATCCATCTTGGTGTGCTCATTCTTCCTTTTGTTTGTAATATCCATTCTTTTTCAATGTCTTTCCTCCCCCTCCACTTTCTATTTTAGCCTTCTTTCTTATGATTTTTTTTTAGCCATCTTTTTTTCCTTGCCAACTCAATCTCTTCTCTAACTTCTCTTGATTTTTTTCCATGGTTGTTTTTGTTATTATATTAATCCTCTATTTAATCCCATGATAGTTACATTGATTTTTATTTAATAGGTCACATATTTTCAGGGATTCCTTTTAGAAATCCCCCCCTTTCCATTATCCATCCCCAAGATACCTAACCCCCTCTCATGAGGCTAACACCACGAGGATAATACTGCAAACTATGAGAAAATTTTCATCTTTGAATTAGAATTTTGTTTTTTGATTTCCTTTGTATTACCTAACCAGGGTTTGCAAAATGGAACCAATGTTAGCAAGAAAATGGGGGAGCATAGATCAAAGTAATGCGCCCCAAGTAATCTCTATATATGTTGTATTTATACCCTGGACTTAGTAATAAATAGGTATTAGAGATTAGTACATAACATGTAACATATAGATTAATAAAATAACATATTAACATAAATTAAACAACAATAATAAGTTCTCCCATATATTACCCAACTTCATATATATATATTATACTTTCATCTTTCCAGTATACATCACGACTTCTATATAATATTGTTCTTATCTTCTTTAGATATATTTTTATATCTATATTCTATAGCTTATATGTGTTCACTCTTTTTTTACTTACACACTATTGCATATTATTCTACCTTATACATATAGGATCCTAATAGGATGTCTCCCTTGCATTCTACAAATTTTCTTGTAGTTGATCTATCAACCAGGAGATTTGTAACCCTTTTGTGGATAGAATTTACTACTCTGCTATGTGCATGCCATCTTTCTTGCTAATAGACTTCTTATGCTATCTAATTATTAGAAAGGAAAGCCACATTCCTAGGCTTTACAATAGACGATATTCTATGTTAAGATGATGGACAAAAGAGAGCATGAAAATATTATACTTAGCTAAAATTCAAGGAGTCAAAAGCAGTGTAAAAGGTGAGTGATGCCTTCATTTATCCAATTATTAACAAATTATCAAGACATGAATTGATTAGAATATTAGATGCAACTAAATAGTTAATATTAGGATGGGGACACCAGTTCATCTAATTACTCAAGTCCACATACATCAAAGTAAAGTCTAGTTGTTTGGAAGCACCATTTTCACTCCCCAATTTTTTTAGTGATAAGGTGATACTTATAGAATTCACCAAAAAATTATGGAGATCAATAATAAATTCATGAAGAATCATAATCTTAGGGTGTAGTTCCCTTTTTCTTCAAGCCATTACTCTTTCCCAAATATAGTTTTTTCCAGAGAATTTAAGGAGGAGATCTCATTTTTGAATCTAAGGTTATTTGACAAATAGGTAGGTTATGATCCAAAGGGAAAAGTTAAAAATGTTTTGGGCCAAAATATAGACATCAAGCTACTAAGGAAGAGTTTTTGGCTGAATTTTATAATGAATTTGAGGTCAAAAAGAGGGGATTTTTTAGGCTCACCCTCAAACAAATAAAGTATATAGGAATTAGAGAGGATCTACCAGAGGGCATAATTGATGATGAAAACATTCTTTGTCCTACCTATGAATTAAAAATATTTACAATATGCCTCTTCCTCTCATCAATTGGGTTTTTGTAGAAAAAAATAGACAAAATCAACATGAATGTAAAAGGTTTTACTTTTGGATGGATATAGTTTTAGAAAGACTAGAAAGGAAAAGGAAAAGGCTAAAAGAGAAAGAAGATGAGTGAACCTCCTTTGGTGTATAAGAGGAAAATAGTTGATTAAAAAAAAACTTTTATAAAAGGTTGATAAAGCCCTTGAAAAGGCAAAGAGAACCAAGGAGGCAATAGATGTTGGGGTGAGGGTATGTTTTTTAACACAACCATTAAGGAAGTATCTTCTTGGTCAACCTAATGTGGTAATTCTTATGCCCTCATTATATATATACTACCTAGGGAGAGCCTAATTTTATATCACATCATCTCCAAAGAGAATTCCTTCACCTCATAAAATTTCACCCTGTAATGTGCCTACTACCATCATTCCCAACACTTCAAAATCCCAATGGAAAGAGAAGGTGGAAGAGAAAATTAAAATAGGAGAATTATTTTTCTCAAACACCATTATCTCCTCTAAGGATGGTTGGATCATAAGATGGTGAAATTTATGTTGAAACTGAAGAAGGTGTCAAGGATAAAGAAGGCCAAGAGGAATTACTTAAACCTCCTTTACAGAGTCCACAAAGGAGTCCTTCATAGCTGAATCTTGTGCATTCTCCTCCTATTTCTCCTCCTCCATAACAAACTCCTATCCATTCTCTTGTATCTTTTCCACCACATTCTCCTCCCCAAGAAATAAAGTTTTTTACAACCTCCTATTTCTCCACAACAAGTAGAAATGAGGTACCATAGACAAAACATTCAAAAAAATCCTATTGGCCCAACTTGGATCAAGTTGGATTTTGTAGCCAAAAGAATATACAAGTACAACTCTTGGACTTGGTAGTAGTATAGGCCATAGTAAGAAGAGAAAAAATATAGAAGAATCCTAGGGCCCTTTCGATAACAAGGATGAACCAAAATAGATAAAGGATTATAGAAATTGCAATCCTATTATCAACAAGGATGTTACTGATATGACTCCTCATGATTTCCAAGTTACTCATATTAATTTAGGGAAATATAAAAGGGAAAGGAAGGTGATTTCATTGGATACAATGGTAGATACTCTAAAACTATGAATGGATAAGGATCAAGCTATGAAGAAGGAACTTAGGGAACAATTACAATAGCTTCAAGATTTTGTTAAAAGTATAAAAATTCCAATGCCTTCAGTCTAGAGTTCTACAAGAGTGCCAATTTTGATGAAAAAGAGTGAGGCAGATAACTTACAGGCTATGAACATAAGGAATGCTCATTAGATATATATTATTAGAAATATATTGTATATAGATAGGATTTGGTTGCAAGTTTCACCAATAGATTTCTCATTTGAATCAAATATTGGAACAATTTTTGAATGTGGTGAGAACAAAAGACCATATGTACAAACACAATCTACCTCTACTTAGAGAAATTCGAAAGGTAACTTTTAAGGTATTAATTGATAATAATATTCTACAATAGGGTCATGAGGGTTTCACTAAGAAAAATATTAAGGCTATAGCCTTTAAGTGAGATGTATTGATATGGTTCATATAGAATATTTCAAAGGAGTAGGATGAGTTTTATAGAGTCAAAGATAATTTTTAAGGGTTTGCAACACAAATAAAAAGTCTAGATATGGTAAATAGAGAAAATCATACTATAATTTTAGCCTTTGAAATATAGTAGGTGTTTAAAAATAAAGTGGAATAACTATGTGATAAAGAAGATAAAGATGTAGTGGATCAAATAATGGAACTCAAGGTCAACATTAAAATATTAGATCATAGTTTGCATCAAATGAATAATTAAATGGACTTTTCTACAAATATATGTGAAGACTCAAAGTTTCAAATGGATTTTATAAAGGGCCCAAATAATGAAAAATTGATGAAATGTTTGAAGGAGTATTTGGGATACAAGAAAAATACCCAAAAGTAGTAATTTTAAAATTTCAAAAGTCAAATAAAATTTGGCTCTGAGTTAAACTAACAATCAAATATGTAACATTTACCTAGTGAACACCTTGAGATCTTCTCTACAACTTTCCCACCCCTGCAAGTTTGAATTTCCTTCAATTATGATGCCTAATTATGGGGGGATGACCCTATCCCCTTAGATCGTGTGCCTCCTATTCCTCTTGCTATCCCTTTTGTCCCTTTTGCCCCATGACACTATATGGGATTGAACCACCTATTGACGCTCGGGGTAGGGTCACTTCCTCTCTAAAATTTTATGGATGTAAAGGTGCTCTCCTTAGGGTGTCATTGGACACTAGTGGTGTGGGTGCCACCCCTGAATACTTGGAGTTGGAGGAGGGAACCTCTATCAAACTCCTTGACTCAATTGTTGATAAGATCCACTCTTCAATGAAGAACTCTTTGTTTGGAAATATTTTCTCTTTTTGATGCCTAGCATTGAGATGGTCCATCAATGGATGTCCTCTACCTTGAAGGTGAAGGGGAGTGTGTCCACAAGTGTTATGCCTTATGAAATATTTTTATTCAAATTCACTTCTAATGAAGATCTCATTATGGTCCTTACATAGGGGCCTTTGTTCCATGATAAACATAGCCTATCCCTATGTCATTGGAAGTCAGGTTTTGACCCAGTTGTAGATTTAAATAAAATAGCTCTAGTTTGGATTCATCTACCAAGTCTCCCACTCAAATTTTAGGATGAAGAAATCTTCAAATAGATTAGCAACTTATTTGGTCACTTAATCATTGTTGATGGAGTTACAAATTCCAAATATAGGTTAGTTCTCACTCATTTCTATGTTAATGTTGACATTAAAAAAACCCTTCCTAACTCTATTACTCTCCAATTGAAGTTAGGAAGTTGGTCCCAACCCATTTAGTATGAGAATGCTTCTATGTTTTGTCAAAATTGCTTGAGATTTGGCCATTTTCTTACTAAATGTAAAGCTCCCAAAAATTAGATCTCTAAATCTAAAGACCCTGTTCCCCCACTTTTGTATGAAGGGATAGACTACCCCTTCATGAAGGATCTCCTTAAAATATTGAAGTACCTCGTTAAGCAACCCGCTCAAAATTCCTTGGAGTTGGAAGTTTCTCCCATCTTCCAAGTTGTTGCGGTTCAACCCTTTGAGCCTCATATTCTCAAGGAAGGTGAGATCCCCAACCCCATTCTTGATTCTAGTGACAAATCTCCCTATTCCCAAAATGTCTTTTTGAATGCTGAGATACCAATTGCCAACTCCTTGCCCCTATTGCCAAATCCTCGCCCCCTCTGATGGCATCATTTTCTAAGCTTCCTATCCAACACTCTAGATCATTATTTTTTATTCTCTATCTACTTAAATGACTTGTAATCTCCTTGAGGGTTAGCCTTAGTGCCTCCCAGAATGATGATGGTTGGTCAAAACCAAAAAGAAAACTAGGAATAATAAAATGGATGTGGGAGTAGATTCAAAAGTGGGTAGGCCTTCCTAGCATCAAACAAGATATAAGGAAATAACAAGGGAGATTACTTGTGGAAGGTAGAAGACCTTGGAGTCAACCACTAAAAATAATAAATGAAGTTCCTATCTTGGAATATGAGAGGCATGGATAGCCCTAAAAAACAACACTCTCTCAAGACCTATATCCTTGAGAATAATATTGATTTCCTACTAATCCAAGAAGTTAAAATGAATCAAGACACTTTCTAATTTGTGTTGAACCATATCTAGCTTGGGGCTAAATTTTTTATTAGTGAAGCACAAGGAGTCTTTGGTGGGATTATGATTATGTGGGATCCGTTGGTGGCTTCTAGTTCTGTTCTGCCACTCTTTGTCAATAATCTAGTTGTTAAATTTTGCAACTCTTCTTGCTCCTGGGTCTTTATCAACCTTTATGCCCCAAATTTCCATAATGATTGAAAGGTTGTTTGGGATGACATCGCTTGACAGATGATGGTGAATAGAAATTATTTTTGATTGATAGCTAGTGACTTTAATACCCACCTTTTTCCTTTTGCCAAACTTGGGGTATTAACTATCTACATTGACAACATGGTAGATCTAGCAGACTTATCAATACAACTCTTCTTATGAAAATCAAATTATAGGGGCAACCCTTTACCAAGAAAAACTTTAGGAAAGGTAATAATCTTATTTAGGTCAAACTTGATCGCTTTTTTATCTCTTCTAACTGGGATATGGGGTACAACTCAAACCTAGTGGCTTTGCCTCAGACTATCTCTAATCATAATCCTCTACTTCTCTCTTGGGTTGATAGTCCCCGTAGGAAATCTTTTCCCCTTCGTTAGGAAATCATGTGGACCACACACCCTGAATTTACAAATTGTATCCTTAATTGGTGGAACACCTCGTTCCATGGAACGATAATGTACAAATTGTCCCAAAAGTTGAACTTGATAAAAGAAAAGGTGAAGGGATGGAGTAGATTAACTTTTGGAAATTTTTTGGTGAAAAAAATATCTGATTACACAACTCACTGATATATAAACCCAAATAGCTAATGAAGATCTCTTTGAGGATTCTCATCTTACTAAAGAATCATTATAGAGGGATTAGAAATAAATTCTTGTAGAAGAGGGGATTCACTACTCCCAAGTCTCTAGGACATAGAAGAGCCTAAATGGAGAAAATTTCCCTCAACTACCTCAAACTACCTAATAAAATGAAAAGGAAGGACAAATTAGACTCTGGATTCTTTATATTATGATAGATGTTTTCTGGAAATAGGTGTGCAGATCACAGAGGTATTAGACTGTAGACCAACTGGATCTGGGCTAGAGGATGCTAGCACAATGGGAAGATATTAGTGTGTCATGCTAAAATCTAAAAGGTGTGTTGGTGTCTCATATGGATAGAGTTGGGTTTGTAGAGTGAAACTCGTAGGATATGCTAACTACCTGAGAGTCCAAGTTTGACAATTTAATAAATATGAAGAAATGCATGAAATAATAGGAAACAACAAGAAGAATACTATAACTTCAAAAAATAAACTATTCTAATAGTGAAATGATGAAAGGAGAGAGGAAGAAGAATGGATCACATAAGGTCTAGTTCTCCATCAAGCTCCTCATGAACAAATTGTACCTACACACAAAGCAATGAGAAAATGTTATGGTTGTGTTTTGGAGTCTACCTCAGTTACACCCCCATTTTAGTGTTTCCACCTCCACTCAACATGTAGACGTCCTCGACATAAATTCCATCACCAATGGAAAATGACAAGGACACATGAAAATCAAGGAAAATGTGGTGGGTTTTTGCATTATTGAGTTTGTAAGGCTAAAATGGGGTAATATAATGGGAAATTACACTAGGTGCAAATTTATGCCATTATATTTTTCCCCCACTTTAGCGAGCATATATGTCAATGCATATATGAGCTAAAGTAGAAAGAGGTTGAAGAGAATATATAAAAAATGTAGAAGAAGAAGTCCTTTGCTCTGAAATACCCTGACATGTAAGACGATGAGCTCCACTAGGATTTGAAGAGGACACAAGTCTTTAATCCTTCAATCCATCTGCAATCTCACCATAAACATACCAGCTGCAAAAAAACATGTTAGGAAAAAAATAAAATCATGATAGAAAATTTATAAGACACGATAAGACACAATTTGATCAGGTAAGACAACATAAGACACAATCTAAATAGATATAAGATAAGCCTGTGGCTATTGCAAACTGCATTTCAGGACAGTCATAGAAAATACAAGTCTAGTCAGACTACCCCCAAGCTAGACACAAAGATATAAGATATAAGACACCAAGACATGAGATATCAAATATCAGATAGAAGACACAAATTGCAAGACACCAAAGAATTATTTTGAAAATAAGGCTTTCAAGAAGGGGTTCTTTCAATGGGGGACCCTTTTCTAAAGACATCAACAAAACCAAGGGGCCCTTTTAAAATGACACTCTTTTTGAAAGACACAAGATTTTATACAAGTTATTTTGTCACTAAGGAATCATTTTGAAAGATCTTTCATCAAGGAATCCATTGGAAAGAGTGCTCCTTTTTGAAAGGAAAGTTTTCAGACTCTTTCTTTTTAGAAAGAATACTCATTAGTTTAAAGGAAAGTTTTTAGAATCTTTCACCAAGGGATCCTTTTGAAAGAAAATTTCGTCAAGGAGTCCTTTTTGAGAGAATATTCCATTTTGGAAAATGAGGGTTTCCAACAAGGGGTTCTTTTGTCAAGGAATTCATTGTAAAGAATTTTTTGCATCAGGGAATCCTTTTGAAAGAATTTGTCTTGTTGAAAATTAGACAAGCATGATAGCCCCCCTTAGGATGATGTGTGCTACACTAAGGAGCACATGACATCCTAAGGAGAAAAAAAGACAAGAAATGTTGTGGCACGAAACACATAGCAAGATGTATCCATTGTATGTTGTCGTACATGCGAGGGACAACACATTGAAACCACAACATCATAAAGTAGACTATAAGCAAAGATGAAGAAATCAGGAGACAAGGGGATCTAGTAATTTAGGGTGAAAAATGTCCATAGATATAAATAGATGGATATAATAATATATATGAACTATCATCAATACCCAAATTTCTCAGAACCTGAAGGACACATGAAGATAGTAAAATAAAAATCAGGTCAACATGGAAGAAGGCCTAAATGCCTCCAACACTTTGCATTGTCCCTAATCTCAAAAAATAAGATTATGACACATAAAAGAATGATGACACAAATACAAGTGTACAATAGATTTATGCACTTGTATCCAAGTATCTACAAGGGTAGAAAGGGTCCTCCAGGTAGGATCACAAAACATCAAAAGACAAGCACTAGGGAACACAAACAAAAAAAACTAATCTACATATGCAAAAGGAGGCACCACCCTAGTCCTCATCAACCAATAGATCATCTTTCTCCTAATCTGAATCATTATAGAGGGAAGGAGGATGATCCTACAAGGGAAGGATATCAAGGGCAGTACCCTATGACTCTCCTATGACAAGATCCAAGGAAGAATACCCCTCAAGGTATTCTTCATCAAGATCCTGTGAGGCGAAGGTCATTGATTTTGCAAAAATCAAGGATAGAGCTGAGATATTATCCACTAAGTTGAACATGGAATTATTAGGAGTGCCTTGTGTTAATGTAGTGAGAGAAGAATAAGACACCTGAGAGTCACTGATAACCTCAACAAAAGGGATAGTGACAAACTTTGAGGATGTGGGAGCTGCCTTTGTCACAAGGATAATGCAAGCCAAAAAAGAACTAGACTCCATAGAAGATGAACCTTTCTTATGGACATCACTCAAGATGAGGTCACTCTCCAAATTACGCTTCATTGGAGGATGTTGAATCCCCCAAAAATAAGCATAAGTGGAGGAAGAAACAAAAGAAGCCACAAATGACACAACCTTCGTATTAGGAATGTCGACAAGTTGTGAAAAAGGAGGACTACTCGAAAGGGACATGAGAAGTAAAGGCTCTGCTAAGGGAGAAATGAAGACCTGTATCATTTTTGGGTTAGGGAAATCAAGACTTGTAAGTAGAGCTAGAAGAAATATGGAAGCGATTGGAACTGAAGAAGAGGACACAAAAGTAGAGAAAGCAATAGAAGAGACAGGAATAGAGACATCAAGCTCCTCCTCAATCTTCAATGAGGTAGCATGCTCCACAACTAGAGCCTTTTGACGAAACGTA
Source organism: Sequoia sempervirens (assembly GCA_007258455.2). Taxonomy (NCBI): domain Eukaryota; kingdom Viridiplantae; phylum Streptophyta; class Pinopsida; order Cupressales; family Cupressaceae; genus Sequoia; species Sequoia sempervirens. The sequence continues at coordinate 428,509,874 of VDFB02047230.1, forward strand.
CACTCATGCACAAGCCAATTACATTGACTATGAGCAGTAGAGGACACAACCTAAGAAGAGGCTAGAGGTTACTGCTCCACTACATGAGCATCCTTCACGACCGTTGCCGATGGAAGGGTGGTCTCCTGAGTGGGAGTAGGAGGAGGAGGCACAAGAGCAAAAATGATGATAGAAGTAGAAACAAAGACAAACACCTCGACAGTGGGCCTCTTCCCATTCATTTACCGAGGGGCAGGTGGAGGATAGTAGGAGGCCATAAAGGCTAAGATGCAGGAACCAACCCACGGGAGCACTTCCGGTTACCATATAGAGTGGTTCAAAAAATCATGGGCAGAACATGCAATTGGAAAGTCTGACGCTTCAAATTTCTCCACATAGGCACCATTCCACTTCCCATATGAGGCACAAGAGCAGGAACTAAGGATGCCACCATGAGGTGGGAAGTAGAAGTAGACAGTGTAAAAGATGGAGAAGGGAGAGGCTCTAAGTGAGAGAAAGCTTCTCCTTCCCTTTTGACAGGGCATAAGAGACAACTTTCTGCTACACTAGTATAGAAACCTTCATAGAAACAACATAGGGAGACACATGAAAACTAGCTTTTGGTGTCAAGATTCCAGTATTATACTTAACATAAGCTCAATATAACAAATATCCCTTAGGGGTAGGGGTTTGACTGGGGTGGGCCAAAATTGATCCAAAGAAAAGGCCCCATGTGACACTAGTGGTTTATAACCAGTATCATGAACAACATGCATTGTGCTCTTGTGGGGGAATTTCAGACACTTGTGGACTATAGAGGCAATTGCATTCATGGAGGATAGCCATAAAATGCCTAGCCTAGCCTTGAACTTGTTAGACTCTGGAATCAAAACAAATGTAATATCTTAGCCTTAGGCCCTACCAAGATCGACAAAGAAATAGTGCCCATATGGGCAATAGATAGCCCGTCATGAGTTCAGAGAGTGGCATGCGACTCATCGTACTTATCCTTATGATTAGTGTTAATGAACAAGGTTTCCTCTGTTATCACATTCACTCGGCTGATCAGATCAACCATAACACTAGTCACAATGTTACTATTAATACGGATGGGAACATACAACAAAGAGGGCTCCTTGTTTAATGAAAGATCATGTGAGGTGAAAGTTACATCAGGAACAACACTCACATTATTTGTAGTAGGCATACATGTGAATGAGACCATGTTCACGTACTCAAACGAGACAATCTTAGAAGATGCAGAGGACTGCACGACCAAATTAGTAGAATGAGAAGGAAACATATCTGTGTAAATACGTAGTTCGTTGTAGGCTTAGCCATATTTTTTTTAGAGTTTTGCTTCCACCCATTGAGATGTATAGTCCCATTATCAATGTGATCCTGAATCTCATGACATAGGCATACACACCACTCGGTATCATGTCCATGTACTCGATGAAATTGACAAAACTACTGTGCATCATACCACTTCGACATAAGCCTCAGAGAGGTCGAATCTATGGTAATGTTAAAATTTTATCTTTAAATAGTTTTTGCAAAAAATTGGTATAATATTTAGATAACTTTGTAAAAGTTCTATTGTGTCCTATACTTTTTGCTTTAGGAGCAGAGACCATGTTTTCAATGGCCTTATTCTTTCTTGCATCAGTAGAAACTAACACTACTGACTGATTATCCTAAACTGAGAGTGCAAGGATGAACCCCCAAACTTAGTGATCATTTGTTGGTACTCACACAACAATGCACATAGATGCACAAAGGAAGGATACTTCATCAGGACAAACTTCTCTTGCAATGATTTCTGCAAGTTTATGATGAAAACCTTCTGGTCATCAGATTTTGCAAGGGATAATAAATCTAAGAAAAGAGTGCTTGATAACAAGTGATGAAGTCATTAAAAATTTCATGGTCCCCCTTCTTTCATTGGATGAGATAAAAAAATGTCATCTTCATCCCAATGTTATCTTGAAACTATCTAAAGAACTGATTCACTAGCTGATCGAACGAAAAGAAAAAATATCTAGAAAAGAATAATATATGTCAAGAGCAACATCCTTGAGGGAACACAAAAAAATATTTTCCATCAAAGCATCATGGTGGAAGAAGTCAGTGCACAAGGCATTGAATATTGACACATGTGTTTGAGGGTTTCCATGACCACTAAAATTTTCAAACTTAGGAGTCTCCATCTATTGAGGGATAGGAGTGTTCAAGATGGAAATAGACAAAGGACTACAATGAAAGAAGGTTTGGAATATAGGTTGAGCTGAATAAGAGCTGGATAGGTTTTCCAACTGGTTCTGCATTCATCCCATGTTTTGTAATAAATCATTCAAGAAAAGATTAGAGGATGAGGTAGGACTACATGAACTACCACCAAAGACACCACATCCGCCATCCCCCATATCGATAGAGCCTCTGACACCAGGACTAGTAGGGATTCTAGTATTACCACAAGAAGCTAAAACATTAGGGGTGAAATAATTGAAGCCTAAAGGTAACTTGTTTACTTTGAAAGTGTGGGTCTGGTTAGTCACAAAGGTGGTGTTGATAGAAAGACCGGTCTCAACCATATATACTAACAATTCAAGCATCGAGACTTCTAGTTGTGGTACAACGGTCTCAAAGTTGACATCTCGAGTAACACCTAAGTTAAGAATATAGGCTAGGACATGGGTATCCATAATGTATGTGAGACCTCAGAGAATTTTTATGCCTCTATGATCCTTATCTGACATGGTTCTTAGTTTATTGACAACGGTAGCGACTTGGGCAAGACTACTATCTTTTTCCAAGTACCTCTCAAACTCTCCAATCCTTCTATCTAAGGAAATAAGCTACTCTATAGGAACCTCAAGAGCATCACATTCCTCCATAGAAGAAGTAGAAGGAGAAGCAGGGGGCACATGAATATGAGTAGTAGCCTCCCCAAAGGGGCTAGAAAATCCAGTAAACATCCCTAAAACCATTTCTTCAAATGAGGGACCACTCTGACTAGAGGTGACCTTCCTAGATTCCATTCTTGTGTAACAAATACTCTCCTAAAAATGAATCCGAAGGTTGTCCATTGGGTTTTGAAGCTCATAAAATATTTACGACACACTAATCTATAACACACCCAAGACCCAAGGAAAAAATTATGACACAAAGAAATGAAAAGAAGAAAGTTCATGTCAGGTTCACCAAAATGTAAAGGAGGGGATTCACTACTCCCAAGTCTCTAGGACACAAAAGAGCCTAAAGGGAGAAAATTTCCCTCAACTACCTCAAACTATCTAATAAGTTGAAAATGAAGGACAAATTGGACTCTCGCTTATTTATGTTTTATGATAGAAGTTTTAGGGAAAAGGGTGAGTAGATCACAGAGGTCTGATACTACAAACCAACTAGCTCTTGATTAGATGAAACTCGCATGTTAGGAAAATGTCAGTGTGTTGCACTGGTGTATCAAAGGTGCACTAGTGTCTCGTATGGATAGAGAGTTAGGTTTGTAGAGTGAAACTTGTAGGATATTCTAACTACCTGAGAGTTCAAGTTTGACAGTTTAATAGGTATGAAGAAATTCATGAAATAACATGAAGCAACAAGAAGAATACTATAACTTAGAAAAATAAACTATTCTAATAGTGAAATGACAAAAGGAGAGAGGAATAAGACTGACTCATAGAAGGTCCAGTTCTCTAGAAAGCTCCTCACAAACAAATTGTACTTAGACAAAAAACAATGGGAAAATGTTGTGGCTATGTTTTGGTGTCTGCCTCAGTCAGACCCCCATTTTGGTGTTTCCACCTCCACAAACAACCAATAGACCAAAATATATAAAAATGATAAAGAAATAAAGAGAGTAGACACAAAATGTAGAGTGAAAAGATAATATAGATGCTACTCTACAAATAAGATAATGCAAATAAGTAAATAAACATATATTACCCTCGTTTCTACATGCTCAAGCAACTGAGAGAGGGAGGCAAAGAGCAAGACAACCATGCCAATGGAGTAAAGATTCAACAAACTACAATAACAATGGCATGGAAGCAACAAAAATGGTCTAGAAGTGAAGTGAAATGTGAAATGGTAGAAGCTAAAGAGAATGAATGGAGTTGATAGAATGAAGTTTAAAAGGCTATTTTGGAGGTAAAAGGTCATTTGCACAGCGCGCAGGCATCCCCGACAGAAATTCTATCATCGATGGAAAACGATAAGTACACATGTGAAAATCAAGGAAAATGTGGCAATTTTTTACATTATCGAGTTTGTAAGGATAAAATGGGGTAATATAATGTGGGATTATATTAGGTGTAAATTATGCCATTACAATTCCAAAAAAAGAAGAAATTATGTGAAAAAAAATCAAGGATTCAATGGCTGAAGGATGGGGACAAGAATTCTGCTTTCTTCCACAAGTCTACCATAATACATAGGAAAATGAACTCCATCTCATCGATCATGAATGGGAATAGTGAACATGTAGAGATGATATCCAAATTGGTAAAATAACCTCTAACTACTTCTATTGGGCCTACTCTAACCAGTCCCCTCCCAATGACCCTAGGCTGGAAGAACAACTGTTAAACTACCTACTAACTTTACTGTCTCCTAAAGATAGTGCCCACCTCATGGCTCCAATATTTGATAAAGAGGTCAGGCTTGCTACCTTCTCTATGGGGGCCTATAAAGCCCCAGGTCTAGATGGATTCCCACTAACATTCTTTCAAGAATTTTGGAACATTGTTGGTCTTGATACCACTAGGGTGGCCAAATATTTCTTTCGTATTGGTAAAATCCTTAAAATACTCAATAATTTGTATATTGCTCTTGTCCCAAAAGTTCAAGATCCTACTGGTCGTGCTAATTTCAGACCTATCAGCTTATGCAATATGGTCTATTAGATATTTTCCAAAGTTTTGGTGAATAGGATTAAACCCCTATTGGAAAATTTGATCAATGTGAATAAAAAAGAGTTTGTCCTATGGTGCCAAATTATTGATGCAGCTATTTCAACCCATGAGATACTGTATTCAATGGAAAGGAGCCTTCTCCCAAGCATGACTCTCTGTATAGGAGTGAATTTGCACCCCTTAAGAAAATTCCCCTTTCACATACCCTCACCTTAGAAAATGAAATCCGAAGGTGGAATTTTGCATCACCCATCCAAAATGCATCAACTTGGCATTTATCCTATGTGTTGGTGAGAGAATATATGTTAGGGATGCAAGCACGACATGTGGAAATCTGTGCGGTGTGCTGTAGTCCCTAATGGATTCCTGCGTCTAAAGTTGGGAGAGGCATTACACACCTAATTAGGGTCGAATTGTAACATCCCTCTTTGACCAACTGACCCAAAAATGGCTTATTATTTTTCATCCCACCTTCAAAAACATTATTCATTCATCCATTCCATCCTCTACACATTCAATCACTTAATCTCTTTCACATCTCTCTTAGAAATTCATTCACATTCTCATTCACTTCAGTATTCTAGCACTTTATTGTGAGCATTACAACAACATTGACACCTTCAACTTCACATTGCAAGTGTGAGGTAGCCATAGAAGTTGTGGGCTTGGAGTCTTGCGATACCTCCCTTCATCACCACTATGGTTGTGGTTACTTTGCAAAGTCCATACCTTACATTCTCCCTTCATTGGCTAGTGAGCCTTTGGGTGGAGGTGGTAATGCTTCACTCCTCTCCTTTGTGATTTGATAGAGTAGCATAGTATTATTTTGTAGTGTTCAACAATCTTTCTTTTTACTTTCTTTATCACATATTCTACTCCATTGCTTTTTGGTTGTTCATGGAGGTGGAAACACCAAAATGGGGGTATGACTGAGGCAGGTTCCTATACAACCCCAACAATTTTCCCCTTCTTTCTTGTGTGCAGGTGAACGAGTGCATGGAGCTAGCTAGCAAACTAGTGCTTTTGTGAGATAATATTCGTCACCCTAACCTTTATTTACTTGCTTTATCATCTTCATCTTTGTTTCTCGTATCTCATTATTCTATTTACTTCATTAAGCTTAGTTAGATAGGCTGTTTAGTAAGTTTTTGGTGTTTTTTACTGTGTCTTATGTGTTTTGGCCATACAGATGCCAATGTGCCATAGAGACACTAGTGTGTCGTGCTGTCATCCCAGAACCATGCCGTCATCCTCAGACATAGAGCTGTTTGAGGTGTAGTATTGACTCCAAAACTGGCTTGCCTAGCCCCATCTAGAATCTTGAGTCTGTAGAGTGGCATAAGTACTACATAGTGCTCCTCATTCTCGATCCTTATCCCTTTAGAGTGAGGTAAGTTAGGGCAACCCTCTTTTCTCGTCTCTCCATGACCTGGAGCCTCGACATGGTTGGTCCCTCTCTCTTACATTTTTTGTGAAGGCATAATTCCACATCACCCATCCATAATGCATCCACTTGGAATTTTTCCTTTGTGTCGGTGAGAGAATATTTTTTGGGGATGCAAGCGTGACATGCAAATGTCTACACGACACGCTATCATCCCTGATGGATTCTTGGCAGAGGCGTTACACACTTGATTGAGGTTGAATTGTAATGTCCCTCTTCGACCAACCGACCTGAAAATAACTTTTTCTTTCTCGTCCTACCTTCAAAAATATTCTTCATTCATCCATTCCATCCTCTACACATTCAATCACTTCATCTCTTTCACATCTCTCTTAGCAATTCATTCACATTCTTATTCACTTCAACATTCTAGCACTTCATTGTGAGCATTACAACAACATTGACATTCCTTCAACTCCACATTGCAAGTGTGAGGCAACCATAGAAGTTGTGGGCTGCCCTAACTTACCTCACTCTAAAGGGATAAGGATTGAGAATGAGGACAACTTCTATGGTTGCCTCAACCATACATAATAGAATCTTAACATAGGACAACCTCATCAAGCATGGCTTCTAATTACCAAATAGATGTGTCTTGTGCAGTATGGATGAGGAAACGGTCCCACACAGTCTCATACATTGGTCATTTGCTCATAAATTTTGGGGATTTGTATTACAAAAGCTTCAAATTTTCTAGTCTATGAACAAAGAACCGTTAGACCTCATGGAGGAATGGGTTAGACCATTCCAACATCCCCTAATTAAATACTTATGGAAGCAGATACCTCCACGCCTTTGCTAGAGTATTTGGAAGGAAAGAAATAAATGAATCTTCAGAGACATAAAAAAAAGTCCTGAAGGGGTCTTCTTAGCTTTCTCTAAGCCCCTTTTGGATAATATCTTAGTTTTCCACTGGTCTTGCCCAGATTCCTCTCCTCTCCCTTTGGAATCTAAAATTGTTGGTCAATGGGACTTACCTCAATCCTTCTACAATGTTGACATCATAAAGAAGATGGCCAGTTTGAATACAAAATGGTTACCACCCCAGATTGATTGGTGTAAACTTAATTTTGATGGTGTTTCCAATGGAAACCCTAGTATGGCTAGTGGGGGTGGAATGTTGAGAGCCCCTTCGATGGTAGTTGTGGTTGGTTATGTTAAAGGCCTTGGTGTTAACACTAACATCTGGATGGAAGGAATGGCTCTTTTATGGGGTGTTAGAATTTCTCTTGTTATTGGTACCAAGAACCTTCTCATTGAGGGGGGCTCAAAATTGATTATTGATATGGTGAAAGGCTCAACTCACCTAAGCTAGGCATTGGAAGATACCATAAATGACATCCAGAAAATCCTTTTGGGATTTAAAAAGTTTGATCTCAAACATATCTATAGGGAAGGCAACAAGGTTTCCAATGCTATGGCAAGAGTGGGGATGGACCAAGTGTCCTTAAGGCACTAGCAAAGTTTCTCCTATCTCCCTAATCATGTCAGAAAACTCCTTATCTTGGAGCGACATTGCCCAGTCTCTGATAATGATAGTTAATGGTGTTTTTGGTTGGAAGGATTGGATCCCTATCCTCACGCTTCATTTTTTGGTGTTGGGATACATTTGGGAGTAGGTAATTTCAAATTTATTTCCATTTTTATTTAATTATGGGAATGCTTTATTTCTACATTATTGCATGTTGAATTAGATGTTGACTCAAACTAGGGATCTTGGGTCAAATTCTAGAAGGGCCTGGCATGTGGCGTGGTGGCCACCCTACTGTCATGACTTCCCCATGTTCAGCCTGACCATATGGAGTCTAATCAGGTTGAGTTGTTATGTTACAACTAGGCTTTTCATTATAATGATGATGAGTGTACTTCCTAGATTCTTGATGGGACTCATAAGATCACCCTCCATCCTACCCATAATGCTATGAGTTTAATTATTATTCTAGTTGAGATAGTTGGCATAAGGTTAACCCCTCTCCTTTTAATTATTTGTACTACTGGATATATGAGACACACTTGGATTATTAATTAGAGGGTGTTAAGTAATAATCATTATTACTTTGACACGGATCTCAATTTTTTAACTTCTTCTGCTTGGTCTTTTTTCCTTTTCTTAGCTCTCTAGTTCTAGTTTGAGTTTTAGATGTGGTTGGAATTTTTTTATAAATTCTATTGATTAGCTGGGTTAACATGGGTGGTGATAGAGTTCTTTTTGAGCCTAGTTCTTATGAGGATTTCTCTGTGGATGCCACTATTTGACACATTTTTTTATGGAGGGGTCACTCCATTTTTGGAGTTCCTTAATGGGCACAATGAGAGCTTGTCCATAGAATTTTCCATTCATGGGACACCAAGAAAGTGAAAATTAGAAGAATTTCTTTTGATGTGGATGAAGATTTTATTGCATAAGCGACAGGTATGAATACTAAAGGGAAGAAATGGAAAAAGAATAGTAAAGTGGTAGATAATTAGAGTTTGTCTCTTTTTTCAAGGATGGAGAAAAACACACCAAACTGCACAATGGCTTTGATAGGGAAAATTTACCACTACCATGGGAAAAGGTATGCCTTATGTTAATGAATTTTTTTACTTTGGAAGGGAGGTTCAAATGTTTCTATTTCTATCACTTTCCCCTCCTCAACCATTTTCTCCATAATGCCATGATAAGCTTCCCTTTCTACCTTTTAACCTCTTTGGAGAGCTCCATTAAGGAAGCTTTGGATTTAAATAAAAAATCCTTGAAAAATCCCCCATTCCCTTGTATCAAGGACTCATTTTGCATCTTTATCACTTTCATCTTGCTTTGTGCCCGCCTAAGCAAATTAAGATTGTTTTGATTAAGGAAATCTTACACTGTGAATCCCCCATGGTGGCAACCGCCTCAGCTAACTTGAGGAAATATAAAGGAAAAGAGAAACCCATTAAGCACCTGGACACTGTTGGAATTGACTGATTCAATCCACAAATCCCATGAAACACCTAAAGAAATTACCTATCACAATAGAAAATATCAAAAGTGAGATTGTGATCAATAACTTGAGAATTCTTATTGATGCGAATAACCTAGATTGAATTACAAATTGAATGTGCAAGCTTATATAAGCAATGCACAAGCAAACCCTGCATGTGGATTTGAAAAGATAGAGACAAGTGTATAAATCTCATGCAATGAGACAACTTGTCCTCAATTTAGTCCAATCTAATTATAAGAATAAAACTAAAGATTAAAATGCAACTCCTAAATTTAGCTTAAGTGAACTAAAGTAAAAAAGCATCTAATAATTAATTGATGATTAATTAATTATCAAATAATGAGTTATTTACTCCAACACCCCACTAAGATCAACTTAGGGAGAAACTAAAAAACTGATAAAGGAAGCTAAATGAATGCAGAATGGGTCATGACTACAAGGCTTGATGAGGTACCCATGAACAAGAAACTAAAATATCTCATAATTGGAGAAAAGGAGAAAACCACATGGGAAACACTCCTCTTCAAAAGAGAGAAAAAGAAATGACTGTACTAGAGAAAGAAGGATAGAATGAGGACTCAATGTGATCCCCTAAGGATTGCTTCTTTCATGCAAGTACAATAGATGTCCCCTCAATGTGAGAGAGAAAATGAGGATATGAATCCCCCGCACAAAGAAAGAGATCCTATGCCAATGATGAATGTCTGAAGGAAGAATATGATCCACTACCTGCAAACAACATTTCTCCCCTTAGGAAAAAATAGATTCCCTGGTGATTGGAGAAGCCAATACAAAGAGATGGGTGATGCCAAAATACAAATCCAGATGATGTGTTCCTCTAAAAAATGCTCATGTGTCCACATGTCAGAAAGCAATTATGTCAATCCAAAATCTTGTGAAGACTGATATAGAACAAGTTGTAAAGGTGATGTAGATGGTGGGCCAGCAATGATGATGTGGCTATCAACAAAAAGGAGATGAATGTACTCAAAGTAATCCTCTAGATTTGTAATATAGGACTCCACAAACAAGGATGATATGTCTGCAAGATATGAATCCCAAGTTGCTATATCTAGATGATGTATGATGTCCTATTGTGCTAAACCAATAGGGGCCAAAGATGTGGCGATGCCAAGCTGATCAGGAACAATAGAAGATAATGTAGTCCCAATATGAAGAGTGGGAACATGAAGACAATTCCTTGAACCATTGGAACATGCAAGACTAGTGATATACTCAAGCTTCTCTAAAGTATCATCATCAAAGGTATATAATCTACATCTGCAAGAGGGATGAGACAATCTGCAGTAGGATCCTCTCGGTATGGAGAGATATGAGGGTCTCCATGGATCTCCCAAAGTTGCATCCAAAGTATGTGGGGAAATTCAGTTTCTGATACAACATACATAGTGTCAAGATCAACACAAACATATAACCCCTACAATATGATCTCTGATGATGCCCCATGCTGATAAACTCCCTGGTGTGTCTGGTGTAGGTATGAGTCCATATAGATATGGAAAAATATCAAGCCACTTGAGATGTGTCAAGATGCCATTTCACCAAGACTCATAGTTATCATTATCGAAGTTGATCTCAAAAGGATGAACAAAAAACCCCATGATACTTACTCAAATGAAAAAAATAGAGACTAAAACCCTCAGTACTGATAAAGCAGATCAAATGATGTCATCTCACGCAAACAAATCCTCTCTAGGTGCCAAGATGTCCAAGTAATTAAGAAAGGTGTGAAAACACAAAATACTAAATAAAATATACCCAAGGTAGGTTCTAGAAAAGTGCATGAATAGATCTAAAGAGCTCTGAAATACCTTTTCAACGCCTCTTGAATTGCGAAAATCGGATATACAGGCAAAAAGTTACGAGCTCGAAAGTGAAAAATGAAGATCTGACTTTAACTAAGAATAAAAAGAATCACTAGAAAAATATGATAATGAGACATACACCACTAGAAATTTCATGGAACCAGCTTTCTGACGATATCTTGTTTGCCTGATTTTGACACTGTATGCTCAAGTTATGCCAAAAAGAAAAAAACTGCTCCTTTAGAACAAATTGGGGTTAGGAAGGGGGTTGGAAGGTTGATCGTACGGATGACATCATCATGACATCATGATGACGCTAGCAAACCACGAGCTTAAATTTGATGGCCATACGATTGTCATCGCAGAAAAATCGCTTGCCTGGAAAAAAATTTAGATCCCTTAAAAAAAACTTTGACGTCGGAAAATTTGGAGTATTCCGATTAGATGCTTGTTTGCTAGTTTTTGGGGGCACTCGAATTTTTGAAGATTTAGCTGCCTGAGATTTTTTTTGGTCTACTTGATTTTTTTTATGGTTGCTGATGACTTGAAATCGCTAATGTTTTTTTAAAGGCAACATGTTTTTGCCATTGGATTTAGGTTTGCTACCGATAAGTGACGTGGACCCTTCTGTGCAGGGTACGAACTTGCACAGTGGGCTTTGAACCTTTTGTTGAATTTTTTTTTTTTGATTTTTCAATAAAAAAAATGATTTTTGAAAAAAAAAATATATATTTTTGATTGGCAGGTAAAAATATTTTTAAAAAAACCTATTTTTTTTGCAGAACTATACCTGTAGCAGAGGAGGCCTACACATGTCTGACAGGCATCATACAGATGTATGGATTTTCCTTGAGATTTGTGTAGGCCTATTTTTTAAAAAACTTTTTTTGCAACTCCTTGGATTTGAGCAAATTGACAGGCGATCCTTATGTTTTCAACTGCTCTAGATGCGATGGTGAGGCCTGTTTTGCTCAAGGCCATATCTCTTCAAAATTTGAATAGGGGGTTACAGATTTGGGCTCTGATACCATGTTGGAATTGACTAATTCAACCCATAGCTCCTGTGAAACACTTGAAGCAATTACCTATCAAAATAGAGAAGATCAAAAGCGAGACTGTGCTTAATAACCTGAGAATTCTTATTGATGCAAATAACTTGGATTTAATTACAAATTGAATGTGCATGCTTCTATAAGCAATGCACAAGAAAACACTACATGCAGATTTGACAAGATAGAGACAAGTGTATAAATCTCATGCAATGAGACTTGTCCTAAATTTAGTCCAATCTAATAATAAGAATCAAAATAAAAATTAAAATGCAACTCCTAAGTTTAGTTTTAGTGAACTAAAGTAAAAAAGTGTCTAATAATTAATTAATGATTAATTAATTATCAAATAATGACTTATTTAATCCAATAGACAATACTCATGCCTCCCCCTCGATTGTGACGTGTGTGTGATCCCCCTTCCCTAAATGATACTCCTCTATCCACCATTCCTCCTAACCCCACGAGGGGTAAAACAACACCAAAGACTCCTAATTATGGTCAAAATCAAGTGGTTCAAGGTCTCTGTGACCTTAAGAATATCTCCCTACTCATGGGTTAGACAAAAGGGACTAGGTGGGGCCTCATAAAACTCTTCCCACCAAAAAGTAAAAAAATTCCTCAACTCATGTCTTGATTGAGGAGGTCAATCTTGATGTTGTCAATGTGGATGAACATAGGGTTGAGGATATGAAGGAGGCTAGTAGGTCACAACTTAGAAGATCTAACAGACTTGCAGGCTGACCAAAGCCTGCTGATAGAGAGATGATGGAGGATGCTCTGAAGCAAGGGGAGAGTTTTACTAGCAACGAGAAGGAAGATGATTTTGGTTCGAATGGATCTAAGCACACCAATGATAGTATTTCCGTGCACACGGTTAGCATTGAAACTACCACTGCCACCTTGGACTTGTTGAGTGAGACACATGATTGCCCCTAATATGATTTTACGACTGTGGAGATCACAAAAATTAAAGGGAAGGTTTTGGAACTGGAGAAAAAGATGGTGAGCCTCTCCAAGTTGAGATCAAAATTTATGCACAAGTCAGCCACTACTCTATGTATGCTACAAGATAAGGAGCTGAAGAAGGCTGGCAAAAAGGAACTTTTCAAGTTCCTCACTGAATATTGGGGAAAAATATTTGGCTAGGAATGTGTTTAATTTTATTTTTATTTGGCTTTGGTACCTCCTTACTATTCACTATTTAAGACTTCTCGTAAGACTTTTTCTAATGTTTTGTTAAAGTGTTGTGTTGGTATGTGGTGACTTATCATGCAAATACTATACACTCGTCAAGGTTTTCCCGCTGACATGTCAAATGAAAATTGACCTTGTAAAATCCTAATTCTAGAAAGTTCCAAAAAATCTTGTTATAAGTGGTTGGGATGTATGTTGCAGTAGTGGAATTCGCGAGATTGTAATTTGTTTTGCACTAGATAAAATCATTGGGTGGCCGAGTTTTTGTGGATGTAGCCTATATTGGGTGAACCACGTTAAATTTCTGTGTTAATCTCTTTTGTTTTATTCTTCATTGTTATTTTTGGGTTATTTAATTTGCATATAACTTTTAATGTTTATTGGTCTGATCTGCCTAAACCCTAACAACTAGTATCAGAGTCATGTGTATTTCATTTGATTGGCAGGAAACCTCTAGATTTGAGTGGGAGAAATGGAAGAAGGAAAATTCAAGGTTGAGAAGTTCAATGGAAAAAAATATTAATTATGGAAGATGCAGATGGAAGATTATTTGTATCAAAAGGATCTATGTCAGCCATTGTAAGGAAAAGCAAAGAAAGATGCTACGATGTCTAATGAAGAATGGGATATTCTGGATAGAAAGGCATTGGGAACCATTTGGTTATGCCTGGCACCATTTGTGGCATTCAATATATCAGAAGCAAAGACAACAAAGGCTCTGATGGAAGCTTTGGCTAAATTATATGAAAAACCCTCAACCTCAAATAAGGTATTTCTCATGAAGCGTTTGTTTAATTTGAAAATGATTGAAGGTGGATCTATGACAAATCATTTAAATGAATTTAATACAATTACTAGTCAGTTAACTTTTGTAAAAGTGAATTTTTATGAAGGAGTGGGGGATTTCTTGGTTTTATGTTCTTTGCCGAAAGCTGGAATAGCTTGGTAATGGCTATAAGTAACTCTATCTCTAGTTCAAATACATTGAAATTTGATAATATTGTTGGTGTTATCCTTAGCGAGGAAATGCAATGGAAAATCATAGGTGAGACTTCAACATCAGGTAATTATTTGATTGTAGAGAATAGGGGAAGAACAAAGGAGAGAGGAAAAAGCCCAAAAAATCATGGGTAGTAACAAGGGAAGTCGAAGAAAGGTAGATCTAAATCTAGAGGAAGACTAGATTTTTGGCACCGTGGAAAGCCAAGACACTTGAAGAAGGATTGTTGATATCGAAAGGGAAAACAAGGGGACAAAACAAATGATGACAGTAAGGAAGCTAATATTATGAGTAATAAATTGCAGGATGCTTTAATTTTGTGTTTAGATAATGTTAATGATTCTTGGGTAATAGATTAAGGGGCTTCATTTCATGCCACACCCCATAAGAAATATTTTGTAGATTATGTTCAAGGTGATTTTGGACAAGTATATTTGGGTGATGATGAACCCTGTCAGATTGTTGGGAAAGGAAAGATAAAAATCAAGTTACAAAATGGAAATGAATGGTTGCTATAGGAGGTAAGACATGTTCCAAATTTGAGAAGAAATTTAATTTATGTGGGACAACTAGGTAGTGAAGGCTGCATAGTTACCTTTTTAGAAAAATTCTGGAAGGTCAATAAAGGTGCATTAGTAGTAGCTAAAGATGAAAAGGTAGGGACATTGTATTTATGTACTGGTAATACTTATTCTACCTTAGCTGCTACATAAATAGTTGCTTTTGAGACAGTTATAGAACCTACTACAAGGATAGAAATAGAATTGTGGCACCATAGACTCGGGCACATGAGTGAGAAAGGGATGAAGATCCTTCACTCCAAGAAGTTGCTACTAGGTTTGAAGGAGATTAACTTGGATTTATGTGAAAATTGTGTTTATGGAAAACATAAAAGAGTCCGATTTCTCAAAGTTGGGAAAGAGAAGAAGAGTGAGAAATTAGAGCTTGTGCATTCAAATGTATGGGACCAACTCAGGTATCTTCTCTTGGTGGCTCTTGTTATTATGTTACTTTTATTGATGATGCAACTAGGAAAACATGGGTGTATTTCCTAAGACAAAAATTAGAAGTATTTGAAACTTTTTAAAAGTGGAAAGCTTTGGTTGAGAATGAGATAGGAAAAAAGTTGAAGTGTCTCAGATTTGATAATGGAGGTGAGTATTACAACGGAGAACTTGAAAATTATTGTTCATACAATGGAATCCATAGGTAGAAAATGGTTCTTGGAACCCAACAAGAAAATGGTGTGTTTAAGAGGATGAATAGGACCATTATGGAGCTTGCAAGGAGCATGATATTGCATTATGGACTACCCTTACACTTTTGGGCAGATGTTGTACATACTGTTGTTTATTTAATAAACAGGGGACCTTCAAATCCTTTGGATGGTGGCATTCCAGAGGAGGCATGGACGGGTAAAAAGGTAAACTATTCATTTATGAAAACCTTTGGTTGTGAAGCTTTTTTCCATGTTGATATTGAAAATAGAACCAAGCTTGAGGCTAAGTCTAAAAAATGTACCTTAATTGAATATGGAGTAGATGAATTTGGTTATCGGTTATGGGATTATGAAAATCATAAAATCATTAGGAGCAAAGATGTTATATTCAATGAGAAGGTCATGTAGAAGGATCAACTATAGGAAAAGAAGCATGAATAGGACAAAAAGGAATATGTGGTGGTGGATGAGATTCTAGACAATGAAATGCCAGTGGTACCTGATGCTCAACAAGAAGAAGTTATCCTAGAGACTCCTACAAGTGTTAGACATTCTACAAGGATAACTAGACCTCCAAAAAAAATTTCTCCATCATTATATTCTATATTATTAACTGATTTTGGTGAATCTGAAGATTATGAAGAAGCAATGCAGGTAGATACCAAAAAGTAGTGGGAGCTAAGCATGAAAGAGGAAATGGATTCCTTGCCATAGAATTAGAATTGGGACTTAGTCCAATTTCCTGTAGGTAAAAGAGCACTGCCAAATAAATAGGTTTACAAGTTGAAGGAAGAAGATGGAGGCAAGAAAAGATATAAGGCCATACTCATGGTAAAAGGTTTTGCACAAAAAAAAGGTATAGATTTTGATGAAATATTTTCTCTGGTTGTAAAGATGACTTCTATTAGAACTATTCTAAGTCTTGTGGCTATGGAAGACTTGCATCTTGAACAACTAGATGTGAAAACAACATTTCTCCATGGGGATTTAGAAGAGGAAATATACATGCAACAACCATAGGGATATGAGGTCAAGGGTAAGGAGGAATTTGTGTGCAGGTTAAAGAAGAGTTTGTATGGCCTGAAGCAAGCACCTTGACAATGGTACTTGAATTTTGATAGTTTTATGGCTGAACAAGGTTACAAAGATGTCTTTCTGATTATTGTATTTATTTTAAGAAATTGGATAATGGCAACTCTATTATCTTGTTGATTTATGTTGATGACATGCTTGTTGTCGGGTCTAACATGTAGAATATTAATGAACTTAAGCAAAAAATAGCAAATTCATTTGCTATGAAGGATTTGGGTGCAACAAAAAAAATCCTTGGTATGAGGATCACACGAGACAAACCGAAAAAAAATATTATTTTTGTCTCAAAGTGAGTATGTAGAGAAGGTGTTGAAAAGGTTTAACATGCAAAATGCAAGAGCAGTTAGTACACCTTTTCTAGTCATTTAAAGTTGACTAAAGAGATGTGTCCAAAGACACAAGAGGAGGAAGACAAAATGTCTAAGATACCATATGCATCAACAGTTGGTAGCTTGATGTATGCAATCGTATGCACAAGGCCAAATATTGCACATGTAGTGGGAGTCATGAGCATGTATATGACCAATCTCGAAATGGAACATTAGAATGTGGTAAAATGGATTCTTTGATATTTAAGAGGTACTACTTCAAAGAAACTACATTTTGGAGGAACAAATTCTACTCTAAAAGGATATATTGACTTTGATCTGGTGAGTGATATTGATAGTAGGAGGAGTACTATAGGGTATGTTTTTACTATAGGAGGTATTGTAGTTAGTTAGATTTCAAGGGTGCAAAAGGTTGTTGTACTTTCAACCACTAAAGTTGAGTATGTTACTGCTACAGAAGCTAGCAATTAGATGATTTGGTTACAATGTTTTTTGGAGGAATTGGGGCAAGGAAAATAAGATATCCCTTTGTACATTGATAGCTAGAGTGCCATTCATCTTGCTAAGAATTCAGCTCTACATTCAAAAACTAAGCACATACAACTCAGATATCACTTCATCTGGTTAGTTTTGGAGGATAGACAGTTGAAGCTAGAGAAAATTCACACAAGTGAGAATCCTGTAGATATGTTCACAAAGGAAATTACATGGGAGAAACTAATTTCCTCATTAGTTTCTATTTTCCTTCATGACTGATAAAGGTGGATATAAAAAACCAGCGAAACCTATAATCTAGTGGGAGCTGCAAGTGTAACGGTGTCGTCCAGGATTAGTCTCCCAGTGGGAGATTGTTTGGTGTGGAACTTGATCAGTCTCCAAGTGGGAGATTGTTGGTATGTGGTGACTGATCATGAAAATACTGTACACTCATAATGTATCCTCGTCGGGGTTCAGGGTTGGGCCGAGCCCCAAGCGGGGGTTCGGGGGCGACAACCCCAATTTTTTTTTCTTGTTAACTCATCAAGGTTTTCTCGCTGTCACATCAAATGAAAATTGACCTTATAAAATAATAATTCTAAAAGGTTCCAAAAAAGCTTGTTATAAGTGGACAGGATGTATGTTATGGCAGTGGAATTCATGAGATTGTAATATGTTTTGCATTGGATAATAAAATCATTGGGTGGCTAAGTTTCTGTGGATGTAGCCCATATTGGGTGAACCACATTATTTTTTGTGTTGATCTCTTTTGTGTTATTCTTCATTTTTATTTATGTGTTGTGTAATCTACATATAATTGTCAATATTTATTGCTTCGATATGCCTAAACCCTAACAGTGTTGTCTATCATCTGTGGACTTGGTTTTTAACCTCCGAGATCTCTATTTTCTATGCCAACACCCTTGTTTTTGTTGCTTTTAATATTAAAAAAATCAAATATGTATACACAATTATTCTGTTGGAAGATGAATTACTTTGAGAGGGGGGGTGAATCAGAGTAATATAAATTTTAAAATTTTAACCTTGATGTGCAAAATAAAAAGGAGACCTTGAGACAGATACCAATTTGGTTCAATGATCTTTAACAAAACAACTTTGAAACTGTACTCAAACAATGATAGTGAGAACATTAAATTTGTGTTTGAATTGTTTAACCTTATTGTAATAATTGATCATATGACATTGAGTATCAACAAAGCAATAATTTGAAATATGAACATTCACATTTGTAAAACCTTCAAGATAGATTGAACAATGAAAAATGTATCAGAGCATTGCACGAACCAATTTGACAAATGAAAAAATGAAAACGATAAGCACAAACCTCACAAAAGAGAGATACATAATTTTGCTGAGTGGAAAACCCTTTCAAGGAAGAAAAACCACTCCAAAACGACCTTACTGGCTTAACTTCAAAAACCACTGCTTATAATTCCTTACAGGTTGATCTTTGAGCACCCACTCAAGGAGCACAAACCCCTCATTTAGAGACACCAATCTCAAGGAGCACCAACCCCTCTTTCAATGTTTCTCAATTAATAATGTAAAATATCAAGGTCTTGTAATTGCAATTATCTTCTATAATCACAACATCTTAATAGTATACAATAGGATAGTCTGCATTATAGCCCACTACATAAAATGTACTATGAATGCCAGTACTTGATTACAAAAATATTTTGCAATAAAAAAAATCTTTGTATAGAACTAAAGAGAATAATGTTCTCTCAAAACCCCTATTTTTGCACTATACAGATGTTTCAATAAAATACCCTTACAAGTTTGCAAGCCTTGTTGTTACTTCAACTCTCGTCCTCACCCATACAAATTCCCTCTATTGAGAAATGGCTTACAACCATATATTTATACATTACAATACAATTAACAATGGATTCCAAAAGGAATAACTGAAGAGTCTTCGATTAATCATTTCTGAACATTGAAACTTTGTTTGTTAATCAACCAACTTTCTCAAAACTAATCCTCAAATCGAAAAATGTAGTTAGGGTTTCTAAACAACCCTAGAAGCCATACATCAAATGCCATTAGGATTTCAAAATAACTTGCAAATCTTGATTAGGAAACAATGCATTTCAAATATGAGCAGTTAATAATACTTGTTAACGAATGCATTTCAATAATACCTGTTAACAAATGCATTTCAATAATACCTATTAACGAATGCAAAGAACCAAGAATAAAATACCCAACTTCGAGCTCTTCTAAACTGTTGTTCTACCTTGCAAAATTTTTTCCATGTCGGCTCCAGGTAGCTAGGGTTTCTCTTAGCCCTAAACAATCATTCAACCGAATGCATAATGATTTGCTTTGAAGTATAAAAACCAACATCATATTGTATTTTGAAGTCTACCAACAAACATTGCGCTGCCAAGTCAACCCACAATGATGATGTGTCTCTTACACATCATTTTTTAATGCTAATAAAACATGTTTCCAAAATAAACATGTGAAAAAAATAAAAGCCTGATGGTCTTTTGAACAAGACTTAAATCAATGAAAAAGCCGACAGTCATAAACTGTATGACTTTAGTCTTTAACAATGGCCGATACCCATAAAATTAATATGAACTATATGTCATATGGTAAGCCCAATAACATTTGATTTCCTTTTAAAATAAACACTTGCCATTTGAAACAATAGAGGCACGATAACTATCAAGGGAAAATAAAACATGTCCCCTTGTGTATAATTTGACACCAAAGAGAAACCCAGATAATTCCATGTAAACCATCAAAATGCAAGTGTCCACTTTTAAATCATAAAATTTTACTTTGAAGAACTCGATTACTAACAATTCCAAGTCAAAGCTATGTGAACTGATCATAAATATGAATACCAAGACCTCTGAAAGATTATCTGAGATACCAAACAATACCAAAGACTTCTGCACATGAATGCCTTTGCACTTTATACCAAAAGTAAATGATATGAAAGTGAAGCTCAAGCACAATATAATGTGTGCTATTTAAACAATAACTTTCACCTTATCATGTAAGCACCAAGAAATGCAAGAATGTTGTGTGCATATAAATGCAGTTTGATAAACTGATTGAGCATAAATATGTAATCATGAAATCTGAAACACAAATATACCTTTACTAAAATGTCATCACCTATATTTCTCATCTTTCATCACCTGTATGTCTCATCAAAACAATATAAAGATCAACCATATAAATTATATCACTTGAAAGACAATGCCACAACTCAACACCTGTATATGCAAGACAATCTGAACATGGAGTTAGCAAGTTTAGTACCACAAAAATATAGAACTGAAAGTAAATCTGCATCATAATGCTATTCATGAACAAGATATTGAATGCCAAAGACCAAGTATGCCAAAACTTTCCAAAACACCAATCACCAAGATGCCAAATGAAACAATAATTTTGACGTCAAGGAAAACTAACATAAAAGAGAAGCCAACATATTCTTGTATTATTTATTCATTATCGTATAATAAATAATTGCTAAAAGTGGGTCCCACTTAAGAAATAAAAGTGGACTCTATTTTCAAGTGGTTGGTAGTAGTTTTAGTTTTAGTTTGAAGGACATGGGGAATAAATGCAAGATCATGCATATATCAGTTATTAGAACTTTCAGTTAGAGTGCTATTTTTAGTTTTTTTTTGTAGTTGAAGTTAGTTACATATAAGTTTTTTAACTTTGTTAATTTTAGTTAGAATATATGTGAATAACCCTTCCTTTTTTTATAAAAAGAACCATCAAAGATTGTAAAAGGGGTTGCCTCTTTTGATATTGAATTTAGTAGTGACACAATACACAGTTAGTTTTTATATTTTGAGAAAGATCTGTTGAGGAAGTGATCAAGGCTTTGGTGTAGAAATATTGTTGGAGTTAATAAAGATCTAACTTCGTTATTTTTTTCTTGTCTCTTAACTGGTAGAATGCCTTACTTTTCTTTATATTTTGAAATATGTAGGGTAATTTGAGAAAATTATTATTGAATATTTGTTTGTTAGAGTCACTCACAAACTCAAGCCTCTAGGATCACCTCCAAAACCAAAACAACCTTCTACAAGAGCGAAAAGCAAGAGCATAAATTTGCAATAATGGATGAAAGATCATATTAGATCAAATGCGATCAATATATAATACCCAAGATTGAAATGTAATTCAATTGCAATTATTTACAAATGAGAACCCATTGGTTATACTTCCAAGGTGAGACATAGGATTAAACAAGATCATGACACGTGTCTTAATCCTATGTCATGAGGTAACTAACTCATCAAATATTATATGACTTAGGAAACAAGTATCAAATGAAATGATAAGATAAGATAAGATCACATGAAACCTAATACTTCTAGAAAGATTCCTAGGACCTAAGTAAACTTAACATTTAAATAGGACCTATAAATAAACTAGATAGGTAAAATACCTATTTACACCAATGCCCCCACTTAAGTGTTACTTAGGGAGTAGATTATTATGAAAATGATGCAAGGATGGGTCCCAACTACTAGGCCATGTTAGGTACCCATGTATAAATGAAATCTCTCACAAACAAAGAATAGGAGAAGACCTAGTGGGACAAAAATCCTCCCAAAAAGAGAGATGAAAAAAAAAATCTCTCATTGAAGAATGAGAAGGAGAAAACTCCATACATAGAGAAAGACCCCTCATAAGAGAAAATAAGAGAGACCATGCAACCCCCCTTCAATATTAAGTCTCCTACAATGATGGTAGATGCTCAACATTGAATGTTGAAGGTGATCCAATCTCTTTGAACAACTTTCCTCCCCTTAGGAAGAAACAAAACCAAGATGGTGTACAAGTTGTATTACCATTCTTGAAAGGAAGATGTGGGAATAAGGGTGATGTGTGAAGTCTTTGAACTATGCTCGAGTTTCTCCATATCAATGTCAAAAGCTGACACTCCAAATAAGCATTTTAGGCCACACTAACAAAGATGAAAATCTAAAATCTAGTAGAGATGAATGTAGAACACAATCCAAAGATAAATATATCTCCTCGAAAGACAAAGAATCCTTCTCCAAAAATTATCCAAAATTATCCACACTCATCTTAAATTGTGAAGGATGATCATGTAGAGAATGTACAAGAGGGTCAAAGTGTTCCATAACAACAACTAAAAAAGGATCATCTCCATCAAAGAGAAGATGTATGCAATCAATAGTGTATCTCAAATATGAAATGTGGGACTCAACAAACAAACCTACAATTTATATCAAGTACTCATCTCATGGATCCATATCTAGAAGATAATGTATATCCTACTACACTAGGATAACACAAGAATTATCAAATGCAATAGAAGATGGAGGAGATGAAATGAAAGGATCAAGAATGGAATCACATAAGAAAAAACCCAAGTTCAAGTAGCCAAAATTATCCTTAAAAGCATGGTCTACACTAGAAGTGTGATAAAAAAGTGAAGGATCAAAGACATCATCATAAGAAAAATATGGAAAGGTGTATAACCAAAATGCATGATCAACCATCCTAGTAGCAATAATATCTCTACTCTCCAAGTTTCTAATGATAATTGAATCGGGAGTGAACTCTAGAGTCCTCCTTGCTCCATTATGGGTAATCTGATAGATGGAAAGAAGATTGTTTGACAAATGAGGTATACACAAATTATCATTGAAAGTTCCCTCCCCAATATCAATAGATACCTTCCCAATTATATTCTTGTATGTATTATTTCCCATTAATATAGGAAACAGTTCAAATCTCAAAAGAAGATAAAATAGATTGTGAAGATGTCATATGGTGAGATTCTCCTAAATCTAGAAGTCATCTCCTTGATCCAAGAGTTTTAGAATCACAAAGAGCTTGTCCCTTTTTACCTGATGTAGTAACTAAAATAGCATGGCCTTTGTCCTTATTATACTATTTTGAATAAGAAGAAGAAATTGACTCAAACATTTGGAAAGTAGATCAATATGATTCTTTTTAAGATGTTTCAATTCATCAATATTCTTCTTATAGCAAGAATTTTCATCATATCCAATCTTCTTGCAATATGAAAAAGTAGGCTTCTCTTTCTTATATGATTTCTCTTTGGAAGAGGATTTATGTAAAGATCCAATTGATTTTAACCCAAAACATCATATTTTTGTGTAACTTTTCATTCATAAATACACTTGGGAATTTCTATCCATACTAGATAGGTATATGTCAACATGGAAAGTCAACCAAATCATCTATTCATACAAAACAAGAATTCACTTCATTTGTTCATACAAAATAAGAATTCATCTATCCATATAATTGGAATAAGCGTCCACCTAATTGAGGTAGGAATCTATCATACGATAGGTATGTATTCTGGCTAGAGTCTTGGACTTATTGAGATCATCCAAATCTTGAGTTGCTTCCTTGATGACCACACTTCCTATTGGAAGTGTACCGAGGTGACCGTCCTTAGGGGTATATAGATTATAATTCTACGCTTGAAACCTGCCTCATAATTTGGCCTAAGGTCTTGAGGAATCAAGCAATCCATATGAGATTATTTCGAGTATAGTTGAATATAATTTTAGTTGATTATCCCTTTGAAATGTTTAGATGATCTTGCTTGTCCTAAAACTCCATTCCTGAATGCCTAAGTACTGGGAGCATCCTTCGTTTCCTAGACTACCTACCTACCCTACTTCCAAATAGGATCAAGGCATAAAATATGTAGTTCTATTTTATAGACTATGTTTTATGTGAACTATTATTTAAAAGGTGGGTACACAACCCTTTCTATGGTTCATTTTCCCCAAACAATTCCTCTACGGTTTCTACCCACGAAGGGAAACATAAATAAAAAATGGTCAACTTGACCATTGTTTGTTTACCTAATGACATTCATCTAACTTATTTCCTATTAATATTCATCACCCTTGACCCATTTAAACAATTTTATAAAAAAACATACCTCAACATAAAAATAACTTCAATTCTAAATTATATTGCACCATAGAAAATTCCTACTTTGGTTTTCTAGGTTGTCACTAGTGGATTTGATTCATTTCCTTTTTATCTTTTTAGATTATCATTCCAAAGGGGATTTCCCTCCCTTTAGATTTGATCAACCAATGTTCCTTATTTCTCCTTGGAGATTTATAGGGACGATGCCATAGACATTGTTATTGTAGTTGTGTTAGGCTATAGATGTATTAGCTCAAGCGAGATGGCATTACCCATAAATGTGAGCTAGAGGCACCGTTAACACCAAACACTGCTAGTTTTTTTTTCCTTCCTTTGGTTAGGTTTTCAAGGCTCTATCTAAAAAAATTAGTTCCTTATTAAGGAAAGAGCTCATAAGAATCTAAATTTCATAATGCATAACAAATAACACTCATTAAGAAATAATTCCCAAGATGATTAAATAAATTAATAAACATTGTCCATGAATTTATAATAAAATCCCTATCTAAATAAAAAAGGTATAAACATTATTGATAGTAAATAGAAGTAACCTATCTTGACCATTTATTGAAGTAAATAAATAATTGAACAATATCTACTCATAGGAAGAAAAGTATAAATCTCATTTATAGTAAAGGAAGTAATCTATCTTAACCATTTATTGAGTAAGTAATAACTAAACAATATTTACTCATAGAAATAATTGCTATGCAATATGCAAAAGTGAATACTTAAAATATATGCATTATTTTGCTAGTTCATAGCATTTTTATGGAGGCTCAAGGAAAATTCACTATCAGGGCCTGCAAGGTGGACAAGTGAAGATCATTGGATGTCTGCAGATGGTGACAAGGAGGGGGCATTTTGTAGACGGACCCCCGCATGGTTAGACCCGCAACAAATTTATACTTGGGGTTTTTGCCAGGCGAAGGAGATTGCGGGACCCGCGATGCGGAAAGAAGTATGGCCTTGGCCACTTGTGATGTTGTTGATAATGATGACCAAGACATGGCAGAAGTTTGTAGAGAGCCATCCGCGATGAAGACCTTAGGATTTAAGTGAGTTTAATTGACACAGGTTTCGCAAGGCCCATAGGGCAGGGAAACAAAGTTAAATGGTAGTTCAAGAATGACGATGGGTGCGGTGCCGTCCGCACATGGAAGTCCACAGACATAGACTCTCAGGGACTTTAGACTCCCTTGTTACTATGTTTTCTTCCAAGTTTCAACAAATCACAACAGAGGGATGGTGTTTGTCTGCATATGCGGACCTGCCAAGGGTGAAGGATTCAGACCTCATGTTTTGAAGTTTAGATGATGGAAGGAGGGTTGTGGGCCAAGGGCATGAATTCCCTGGTGAAGAACAATGGCCAAAGGGTCAAGTTCCGCATGGCCCTAGATGACTGATTTGAAAGGTTTTTCAAGTTTTGAAAAGATGGGTTTTGTGCGGGACTTCATGCTGTAACCGATCTAAAGGTTTTATTTTTCAAGATTTTAATAACTTCGCAAAAACCATAAAAAAAATGTAACCAACGTGGTGGCAGAAAACCTACTTGAAGATCCCGCAAGAATTTGTGGAGTTTGATGGTTGCTATGCTTGAGCAGCAACGAGATCACGTGGGCGTGAAGGTGGCGACAAAAGGCAGGAGCTTTGACAATTTCTGACCAACAGAGTGAAAATGATAGGTCAGTTGAGCTATTTTTTACAATTTTAAAATTTATTACCTACATTTAATGCTTGTATGGTGGCTGGTAAGGTTGGTGGGCACGAGTTTCAAAGCTATCAGTGGATGGAACGATGGAGCCCATGGGGCAGGTGGCAGTCAAGAGTTCGCCATTTGGCTAGTTAGTGAAGGGGATGACAATGGAAGATGTGGATCCTGCAATGTGGGTGAACTCCCCGACTAGGGCGCCACAAAAACAGGGAAGGCAGAATGAAATCCCACTAGGAGAGACCCACATGGGCAGACCCACAACTAGGGAAGGACGCCAACTTTAAGGACTTAATGAAAACTACCATAGGAATTATGTGAAGGAAAAAGACTTGAAAATTTCAAGGGTGGTGAAACTTGGTCAACTCAAGGTGATAACGTTAGGACTCCTTGACCAATTGGGACTCAAAATAGGGGGCACGAAAAATGAGACAAAGGAAAAAGTGACCCAACGGAAGTGAAAAAGAGAGGCTCCTCGTTCTGAACGGGACATGTGTGCTATAGGCACAATAGGGTGCTGATGGTCATTGTTTCATGTCTCAAATTAGTGATAGTTGGTTATGGCACTAGAGGATGTGTCACATGAATTTTGATAATTTGATGAGAATCAGTTCAGTTCATGTAGTGAGAAAACTGCCAAGAATCACAAAGCCTAACAATGCTATTTGCAGGGATTGTCAGTTTGGAAAACAAGAAGTTTCAAAGGAAAGGAACAATCTGCTACTGGACTACTGGAATTAATTCATACATATCTATGTGGTCCTACAAGGGTGAGAAGTCTACAAGGTGAAGGTATTTTATGCTTTTAATTGATGATTATTCAAGAATGCCATGGGTTTCTTTTCTTAGAGAAAAACCTGATTCATTAGATAAATTCAAAGCATTTAAAGCTATGGTTGAGAATGAAATGAATGTGAAAATCAAATGTTTGAGGTTTGACAGAGGTGGAGAATTCACCTCCAATGAGTTTAACATGTTTTGTGAAGTTCATGGAATAAAGAGGCACTTGTCCAGGCCCCTAGAATTCCTCAGTAGAATGGAGTGGTTGAAAGGAAAAACTAGATGATTCAAGAAGCTGCTAGTACTATGATGAAAGAAGCAAATCTACCAAAAGTCTATTGGAGAGAAGAAATTCATACTACTGTTTACATACTTAATAGAGTTCAAGCTAAAGCTAATAGTATGAAGACTCCCTATGAGTTATGGTATGGAAGGATTCCTAGTGTGAAGTACTCTAGAGTATTTGGGAGCAAATGTTATATCAAGAGAGATGAAGAAAACTTAGGAAAGTTTGATGTAAGGTGTGATGAAGATATCTTCGTTGGATAGTCTAATAAAATCAAAGCTTACAGATGTTCCAAAAAAAAGTTGAGAAATATTGTTGAAAGTAAAAATGTTAAGGTTGATGAAAATTTGCAGAATTCAATTGCAATAGATGGATATGTGTTAGATGAACCTGATTGCAGAGAAGAAGAAAAGAAAAAGTTGATGAAGAAGAAGCTCAGAATGAAGAGGAAGAAGCTCCAAAGAAGACCCCTAAGACCCCTAAGCATGTGTTGAAGAATTATTTTGAAGATCAAATCATTGGAGATAAGAGAAAAGGAGTATTAACAAGAAGAAGAGATGCTGAAGCTGAGGTAAATATGCGTTTACTTTCTAAAGTTGAACCTAAAAAAGAAAGTGAGGCATGCAAAGATGAACATTGGATGAAGGTAATGGAAGAACTTATGCAAATTGAGAACAAATAGACTTGGGAATTGGTTCCTAGACTGACAAACAAAAACATAATTGGAACTAAGTGGGTTTTCAAAAACAAGGTGAATGAGAATGGAGAAGTGGCAAGAATAGAATTCGAGGATACATTTTCTCTTGTGGCTAGGATGGAAGCTATCAATTTTTTTTGACATTTGTAGCTTATAAGGACTTTAAATTTTATCAAATGGATGTGAAGTTTTCTTTTCTAAATGGAGAGTTGGAAGAGGAGGTTTACATGGAACAACCAGAAGGATTTCAGTTGTCATATCAACTGGATATGGTGTGTAGATTTAAGAAGGCATTATATGGATTGAAGCAAGCTCCCAGAGCTTGGTATGCAAGATCAAACATATATTTGATACAACAAGGATTTAGTAAAGGCATCGCATATAGTAATCTTTACTTTGAAATTAAGGAAGACAAAATATTGATAGTGGTTGTATATTTGGATGATATTATCTTTGGTGGAAATGAAGCTATGTGTAATAAATTTGTTGAAGAGATGTAGAAAGAGTTTGAAATGTTGATGTTTGGGGAGATGAATTTCTTCTTTGGACTACAAATCAATCAAATAAATAAAGGGATTTTCATTTCACATTCTAAATATGTCAAAGAGATGTTGAAGAAGTTTGGAATGGGAGACTCCAAATCGATATGCACCCTATGGTGACTAGGTGTAAATTGAGCAAAGATGATGATTCACCTAAGGTTGATCAGAGAAAATATAGATCAATGATTGGTGGATTTCTATATCTAACTGCTACTAGACCAAATATCATGCATGCAATTTGTCTTGTGGCTAGATTTCAAGAAGATCCTAAAGAAACGCATGTTGCAATAGTGAAGAGGATATTCAAATATTTAAGAGGCACTCTGAATTATGGCTTGTGGTACCCTAAGGATACTAATTTCATACTAAGTGCTTATACAGATGCATATTGGGTTGGTTGTGTTGATGATAGAGAAAATACAAGTGGTGGTGCATGCTTTCTTAGATGTAGATTGATGACATGGTTGAGTAAGAAGCAAGATTCAGTTTCCTTATCCATTACAGAGTCTAAGTATATTGTTGCAGCATCATGCTATACACAAGTTTTGTGGATGAGATAGACATTGAAGGATATCAGAGTTGTATATGATGAGCCTATATCTATCTTTTGTGATAATACAAGTGTAATTAACATTTAAAAGAATCTAGTGACGCACTCAAGGAAAAAAAAATATCAATTAGGTATCACTTTTTAAGAGAGAAGGTTATGGAGAATGAAGTAAAACTTGAGTATGTCCCTATGAAGGATCAGATTGCTGACATATTTACTAAGGCTCTTCCTATGGATACTTTTGAGTATCTTCGAGAGAATTTGGAGGTTATTTTCCCTCATTTGAACTAGATGCATGTGGAGATGCATCAATCAAGTGGATACATAGATCTATCTCTTTTCTGGACTAATGTTGGTGGATACCTCTTAGGGGGAGTAGGTAGTGTCATGTGTTGTCATTCTGGCAATTTTTTTGAGTTGATTGGGTGTACTCCTAAGGGGGAGTATTCAGAGCAAGTATCTTGGTTCAGTGTTAAAGGGGGAGAATAATGCAAAAAAATATCCTTTTCCATTGATGTCAAAGGGGGATAGAGTATCATGTGAATTTTTTTACCTATTCATGGGGAGAAAAGAAAGGAAATAATAAGAAAGTTTGTTTAGAAGCTGTTGTGTTGTCTTTGATGGTTTTTCACATCTTGTGTTGCCATCAATGACAAAGGGGAGATTTTTGCAAGTTCAAAGGTGTTGTCATTGATGTCAATAGGAAGTCTACTAACTGGTGTTTTCATTGATGTCAAATATGTGTTGATGAAGGTTGTTGCATGATGAATATGTTGAGGATATTAAGAAAATTGTGAAAAAGAGGAAAAAAAGTTGTTGTAGGTTGTGCATGTGTAGTTGAGATGTTGAGGAAGTGTTGTGAGTACATGGAGTTATATTTTTGTTTCAATGTTTGAAGATGAGTTGGAATGAAGTAATGAGCTGAGATGATGTCTTTAGTATTGGTTTCCAAGTGTTTTTGAGAAAAATTGATAAAGAAAGAAAACAATGTTGTGCAAGTGTTCAGAATGTCCTTTGGATTATGCTATGCATTTCTTCTTTATTGATGCTACCCTTGTGTGGTTCTAATATGTTGTTCAAGGTTGTTAGAGGTTGTTATATCTAGAATTTTGGCTTCTGGTTTGTTGGTTAGAGAAAGTTGTGTTCACTAGTATGTGAACTAGTTTTGAAGTGTTGTTCAGTGGTGTCTGGGAGAAATGCATTTGTTCCACGTTTCTCTGCAGTTGATTTTTAGGAATTATGGTTTTTAAGGAGAGTTAATGGTGTTTTTCTCTTTTTGTGTCAAAAGGATTTGTGGTCAGATGTATCGGAAGTTTCAGATTGATTAAAGGAAGTGTGTACTTAATGTTTATGGTGTTTAGCATGGGTATTGATCGACCTTGTGTTAGAACTACATGCAAAGCTTGTGAAAGTGTGTTGAGATGTGTTGGGATCTATTTGGGTCCTAATTAAGGATTTGTATGGGTATCCTTCATTCCTATCCACCACAGGAATGTTTAGGTGTTGACCTAATTTTGAATTTTCAAGTATAATGGATAGTTGCCAACCTTGGAGAAGGTTTTTGAGGTTGAGGTTGATATAAATAAGAGTAATTTTGTTATGAGATGAAAGAAAGAATCAAGAGAGATATAATATATATGAAAAATAGATGTGAGTGATGCGAATTCTAGAAGTATAGATGGGAATTTTTGAAAAGTAGTGAGAAATTCAAGTGTTGGATTCCTGAATGCAGTGAGCTGAAGCTGTCCGTAATATTTCAAACAAGGCTACGAAAGTGTTGGAGAATTTGTGGTGGATTCCTTGTTGCATTAATAAATTTTTCTCTGTGTAGCATTTCTCTTATATCTTCTTGTGTTCTTTCTATGGTGGTGAGCCTTGACTGTGAGCCTTTTTGGACAATGTGTCTTATTTTGGTAGTGAGCCCTTGTACCGGTTTTGCAATTACTTATATTGTGAGCTAATTCTCATCATGGTTTTTTCCTCATTAGGTTTTCCATGTAAACCTAGTGTTCACTTGTGTATGGTGTTATTATTTCAGTTTATGTTATCTACATTTCATGTTTAATCACATTAACAGAATAAGGGTTTAATGAATGCATGTGGATCTGATTACTGTTGAGGGTTTTGATGTTTTAATTTGCTAAAACTTATTCACCCCTCCTCTTAGTTGTCTTGTTCATTCAACATGATGTAGTATTCTTAATTCAAAGGAAAAATTGGAATTATACCTCTATCACGACGACCACCATAGTTCCCAACCTATATTTAGGCTTCATTACTTGAGAGTTGAGGAAATTAACATAAACAAAGTTCTCTAAAAAAAGAAACATCATGGAAATAGTGATATGTAGTTAAAATGAGAAAGAAAAATCTAATCCTCAATTTTCTTGGGCGATTCAAGTAACTCTACTAGAGCCATAGACGTCTAGTTGGTAGTACAACTATACTTAGAGGGAGCCAAAAGTAACTTTATCAGTGATATAGATGCCTAAATAGTAGTAGAGTTATGCCCAAGACATAATTGCATATAAAACATGTAATCCCACTTATATATCTTGGTTAAGTTTATTCAATCTTAGTGTTAGAAAAATTGATTGGAAGAAATTAATCATTGCACATACACACTCTAGTACTCGAGTTATTTATGGTTTCCATCTCCTTAACTTTTCTTGCATTTAGATTGATTAGATAGAATGAATTCAAACCAAATATTCTTGGAATTTGAAGGGTTAGAGGTTCCAAAAATTCTTAGATCATTTTCCCTAGTTGAGTCACCATTTTTTATGCCTTGCATACATACCCCGATTTTTACTTATGAATGTTTGGGACTGCCCCTTTTTTTTTTGCATTTCATCATTTAGTTTTTTTGTGTTAGCTATTTTTGGGCCCCCTTTGGATCCTTCTAAAAAATTGTCCTTGTTTTAGTATAGGAATCAAATTATTTGAAACTTCTTTGGTTCCTATTTGACCATGGTTCTCACTTCGAACCTGGAACCTTGATTCCAAGTTCCTTCCATGACCTAAACCCTACCTCTTCCCGTCTCCCATCTTTATTTTATTTGTTTAGGAAGCATGTATCTAGGTGAAATTAGAATCTATTTCTAAGTTCTAGTTTCTCCCCATATCCCAAACATTGCTTTTCCTTTTGTTTACCCCTTGTGACTTCCAATTAGGTCTCAAACCCTGATCGAAAATCAGAACTTAGTTCCAAGTTTTGAGTTCTCCCTAATGTTAAAATATCAACACTCCTTCACCTACCTCCTCTACATATTTATGATGTGGATTGATACTTAACTCATGGGTTTATTAGCCTTAACTCCTCAATTTTCCTTTCACTTTGAATTTTTTTTTCTTACTCTCTTGCTATCATGAGCCCGCCTCACCAAAATTTTGTAATTCCATGTCACTTGGGAAAGGCTTGGATTTCGTGTTCCCTAGCATCATCCTCTAATCACAAACTTACTCTATTTGATATAGAACTCATGTCATGAGGTAGGTTTTCATTTCTCCATCTCTCTTTCCTTTGTTTTTCATCTCTTTATTGCTTAGTTTATTTTCACTTGTTCACATGTTTTTACTTTAACTCTATTCATCTTATCTTTTGCATTGTTATTTCTTCTTTTCATAAACCCTAATTCTAGACTATGCCCCAAGGGATGATCCATAACTCAAGATTTGTGTTCTTGTGAGTGTGATTTTTTAGGTTTAGCTTCATTGTGGGTGTTGTGTTTCTTTTTTTTCCTAGTTTTTGGGGTTAATTAAGGGTTTCAACTCAATTTAGGGCATATTATCCCTTGCATTGTCTATATTCAATATAGTGACCTCCCTTGACCCACCTTAATTCACAAGTTTCAAGTGGAATTCAAAACTTGGAACTTAGTTCCAAGTTCCCATTTCCATCTAGTTCATATCTCTTGCTCACCCATTTCACTAGGGACTTCCATCCTATTCCTTCTTCCACTTTGGGCCTCAAGTACTAGGTGGAACTAAGAACTTGGAACTAGTGTTACAATTTATCACTCATTCGATTGCACTTCCTATTTTCCATACCTTCCTCTCCTCTACTCCAAGTTGTAGACTCTAGCTATAACCAAGGAACTAGAACTTAATTCCAAGCTCACGGTTCCATCTGAATCTCATGGCCTGAGCATAATAAAACTTTATTTGACCATTTCAGGTCATGGGTGTTGGATTAATTCTAAAACTTGGAATCAACATTCCAAGTCCCCATTTTCATCTAGCTTTTTCCTCTTGATTCACCTATTGTGAACCATTCATTTTTCTACTCCAAGTCTTAGAAGTTGGGTTGAACAAAGGACTTGGAACTTAGTTTTGACCCTATGTTTCCACCCACCTCTTGTGACCCACTTATAGTAAACTTCTCATTCATCATTCCACTATTTCCGATCAAGTTTCAAGACTCGATTGGAACTTGGAACTTAGTTCCAAGTCCCTAGTTCCTCCCACAACCTAGGACCTGTACCTTAATAAATTCCTCACAAACTTCTCATCGGGCTCGAGAACCTAATAGGAACTTGGAACTTACTTCCAATTTCCTGGCTCCTTTCAACCCCAAAACCCACTAGCTTTGTCAACCAAGTTCCAAGTTCCAATTCCAAATTGACTCCTAGAAATAGTTTATATGGTATAATACCATAATTTTAAATAAAAATATCTAACTCCTTTGAACCTCTGAGGAAATTTTGGTAGGTTTTCTAGGATTGAAAACATATCTTTTAAAATCTAACACACTTAGAAACCTAGGAGAACTTATAAAATGTTTGAACATAGAGACCTACTAGCCTTTCATTCCCAATGTAAGATGACTAACAAGGCTACCCACAAGACTATGGAGAAGTTAAAGAAAATTCCCATTACAATGAAGTACAAATTCCAAGGATTCCCCAAGGTGTCTAAGATTACTTCCATATTCTAGGATATTTTAGATACAAAACTAGGTCATATTGACTTAGAGGATTTCAATAAAAGACCTTTTAGGGAGGAAAATACTTCTCAATCCTAGATTATTGCTAACTCTGGTCTGGCCAACATAGCTAGATTATCAACCACAATAATTGATCTTGGCATGTGTCACACACTACAACCTTGACACCAAAACTTCTAGATATCAAGATAGAAACAACATTCTAGAAATAAACCCAAATTTGACAACACATGTTTTGGATTTACCTTCAAGGCCTTACTAGAAACCTTAATAGAAGATCAATCTCTAAAGGAATTTGAAGAAAATGAAGAACAAAGTGTAAGGAATATTCATAATTCCTAGCTAGAAAAGCCAAGGAAATCCTTCACCATGGTGCCAAAGAACCTCACTTGAGTGGAATTTCATGTGGTGAGATATGAAACATTATTATTCTCATAAGAAGAGTAATGGGGAAGTTAAAATCTCATGTATGTCACACATGGATGTACAAGTATATTTATTTCATCTTGAAAGATAAGGAATACTTTGACTAGGCCCAAATGGTTAGCGACAACCTTCATGAACAATTAACCAATGTTCATGCAACCAATAATTTTTATATTACTTCTTATGTTGTTTACTTATCAGTAAGGCAAGCCACATTCCTAGGATTTAAAATAGATGATATTATGTGTGAGGTTGACAGAAAAAGAGAGTATGGGAAAATTATACTTATCTAAAAATCAAATATTCTTGAAAGAGATTTAAAATAATGAATGATGCCTTTATTTATCCAATTGTTAAAAAATTATCAAGAGATGACTTTGTCAGAATATTAGATGCAACTAAATAGTTAATATTAATATGGGGACACTAGTTCATCCAATCCCCAAGCCCACATACATCAGAGTAACCAATTTTTTGGGAGCAACATTTTTACTCCACAAATTTTATGACAATAAGGTGACACTTTTGGAATTCATGAGATAAATATTAGAGATCCATAAGAAATTAATAGAGAAGCATAAGCCTAGGGTGTAGTTCCATTTTGCTTTGGGTCATTACTCTTTCCTAGATATAGTTTTTTCTAGAGAATCTAAGGAGGAGCTATCCTTTTAATCTAAGTTTATATAACAAATAGGTAGGTTATGATCTGCAGGGAAAGCTGAAAAATATTTTTGGGACAAAATATAGACATCAAGATACTATGGAAGATTTTTGGGTTGATTTTCATAATAACTTTGAAGTCAGAAAGATGGGATTTTTTAGGATCACCCTCAAATAGATAAAGGACATAGGACTTGGACATGATCTAGCATAGGACATAATTGATGAAAAAAAAACTAGAAAGGAAAAGGAAAAGGCCAAGAGAGACAAAGATGATTGAACCTCCTCCAGTGTATGAGAGGAAGAAAGTAGAGTTAATAGTTTTTTTTCAAAAAGGTTGAAAAAGCCCTTGAAAATGAAAAGAGAACCAAGAAGGAAGCAGATGTGGGGGTGAGGGTAGGTTTTTGTGCAGAGGAATTAAATGAGTCTCTTCTTGGTTAGCTTGATGTGGTAATTTGTACATATTCAATGTATACAGACCAGCCAAGGAGAGCCCAATTTGACATCACATCATCTCTAAAGAGAACTCCACATTCTCCTACGAATTCACCCTCTTGAATGTGCCTACTGCCTTTTTTTCGAGTACATCAAAAGCCCAAGGGAAAGAGTAGGTGGAAGAACAATGATGGCACCTTCAAATTTGCAAATTTGAAGGTGCCCATGTTGAAAATTTTGGCTTTGCACACTTAGAAGTGCCCTTGAAAAATCTGCCCCAACGACCTACTTTGGAGGGTCATAATTCAGAGCTAGTTGAATTTCATGCCAAATCCCTTTGTGAGTGTATTCATTTGACATATGTGAACATGCATGTCTAATTTCAACTTCCCGTGATGGGTTTTGATAGGGTTTTGAAAAGCAAAGCTGAAGGGTTCTGGGATGGTTTTGTTGTTTGCATACTCTTAGTCCTACGAAGTGGCCCCATGTTTGAGTGGATATTTCACAATTGAATGATCATCATGGAAAAAAAATTGGTGCCTTACATTCCCCTTACATTCATATTCTTCCTGGTTTGGTTTCAAAGTCATAGGATCAAGTTTGATATTTTTACCAGGTCAAAGGCAAATGTAGTTTGTTCTGTTTTTGTATTTGCATTTCAAGAATTTTTTAAGGAGGTCAAATTTGACCCTCAATATCTCATGAAGAATGTGAATTGAAGGAAATCCCTCTTGAACACATACTCAATGGACCTAAATTCTCTTGCGTTTCTAGTGGTAGCTTCCCAAGAGCTGATTTGGTATTTTTTCGAGACAGTGACTTGGTGAGCCCTAATTGGTTTTGGATAGGTGCAATTGTAGAAAAGTCTATCTGAGCCACTTTTTCAATGAATATCTTGCACCTCGAGATGAATTTTTCCAAGCTGTTTGTTGAAATGAATTCTTGGGTCAAATTTCTGCATGCCTGTGCATTTTCATGGCTCCAGGAGGTTGTTTGACTAGTTTTCTAGGGTGATTCTGAAGGCTACTGGGCTAGTTTTGATCATTGTGCAAATATGCTAAAAAGCAAATTTTAATGAAAACCCCACTTCAAATTTTCATGCCAAATGAATTCAGAGGCAGCGTCAGGTCAATTGAGCATGAAACTTATTTCAAAATGATTTTTTTTTAGTTGAGCCCATGAGGGGACTCGAGATGTGTCATGCCAATGTTAAGTGATATTTCATGTTTCTTGGCATATTCTTGTGAGAGCATTATCTATTAAGAAATACCCTATTGAGTGTGTGTTTTAATCTTGAGGTGTTTCTAAAAAGGTCACCCCCAGGTCCTATAGAGCCTGAAGTGCAGGGGAAATGTGTTCCAATCTCATTTCCTATTCATTGGCCAAATCCTACACTAGATCTAAGCATGAGATGTGGCTTAATTCTAGGATTTAGTGGATCTATTGATTTGGGAAACCAACAGATTGGTGAATCTATTGGGGAGAGCTTTGAATCTCCAGTTGCAGACTGATATTTCATAGAGTCATATTATTTGTTGATCTGAACATTTGGTTCAAATATTGAAGGAATTCATTCCTGGAAGAGGTTTTGTTGCAACAAAATTCAAAGAATTTGTGTGTGACTCCGCTGTTGGAGAATATCCATAATGGGATTTATCTTTGAAAGAGCTTCATACTGCTTGAAGTTCAGTCCTTTGTGAAGAGAGGTGGAAACTCTATCTAAAGAACCTACTGGAGATGTGAAGAGAATTTCAGATCTACAAATATTTCCAGTTAGGAAGAAGAATTTGCAGTAGCTACAACATATCCAGGTATTTTTCACTTTTTGGTTTTCAAGAAATTTGTGTGTGAAAAACATATTTGAAAGTCTTGAAAAAATTGGTTCCCTATTGAGTGAAATAACACTAAGAAAGGGAAAGGATAGCAATATTGAATTTGCATGCTTTTGTGATAAAAGTTGTAGTTAGCATTATGTATAAGTATGCTTGTTTTGCTTAGAGCTACTTATGGTGAATAGACCTTAAACATAGTTGAAACCAGATGTTGTACTTTGTAAAGGATTTAAGGTCATATGTTTTATAAGGAAGGTAGGAACTATGTGAATAATAATTGCATTACTGTGAAAGTTTCTAAAAAGGCATGTCAAAATGCATCAATATATGCATCCTTGTATGATTCCTAGTGCAACCATGGTTTGTGATCATCCCTAGCTATGTTTTCAAAGAATTATTAACACTGAAAGATATAGACCCATCAATTTTAGTGGCATTAATGGTTACCCAAATTTCATTCCATCCAAAATCATAGATAAAATACCAAGATTCAATGGTCAGAAGTTTGAATTAGCAAGTAGGCATCTGCAAGAATTCAATAATTTAATGGATGACTATGAGGTAGATCATCAAGATATTATCATGAAGTTTTTTGTGAGAAATTTAGAAAATGTAGCAAAATATTGGTTTTCTAGCTTACCATGACATTCCATATGTTCATGGCGAGAGTTTAGAATACTTTTCATTGATCAGTTTGAAGGAATATCAATAGATAATGTGTGCTTGTTAGACAATAGACATTTGCATATCCAAGAAGAATTTGAAGAGCAATCTGAAGGAAAAGTTGAATCCATGCCACCTATTGATGCACTGTGTGATATAAAGAGATCTAAGGATGAATCCCCCTATGATTTTCATGATAGTTTCATGAAAATTTTGTTTGCTATACCAATATTAGATAGACCTAATGAATCACTATGTATTAATTTTTTCTATGAAAGAATTGAGTTAGGTCTTGGTACCTTGCCAGCTCACTTGAAGCCCCCTAGCCTTAAGTGTTTATATCAATGGCTTTCAGTGATTGGAGAAATGATAGAGTAGTTTATAAGTGGTTTCCTAACTAGACTATGTGATAGTACTTTTTCCAGACTTGATCAAATAGATCTAGATGGTATCGCAAAAGACAATGATAATGCATCATGTAGTGATGAAGATTCTTTTTTTGATCAACCCTTAGAGAAAACATACCTAGATGAAGATTGTAGCCATAATAGTCATGATGAAATGAATGAAACATATGAAGTTTCATCTGTTTGCTCTAAAAATATAGAAATAGAGAGCCACTTTTCTATATTAGATGAAGGTTGCAATGATGCAGATAATTTCTTGAATGATAATCTCAGTTCAAACTGTACTGATGATATTTTTTCTTCAAGCAATGAGTGTGATATTGTGAAGAATAATGGGATTCCAAGTTCTCTTAGACAAGAGCATGATGAGGGATATGAATTGAATTTACTTTTTGAAGAAGAGATATTTAATCAGTAGTGATATGGTACACTTGGTCCTACCTCTTCTACAAGTGAGTGTGGCATTTTTACAAGCTTCCATGATGATGAGACAAAGAAGTTTGCTGATTTAGGAAATTATTTTGAGAATGTCAGCGTATTAGATGCAAATGATAAAGTGTGTAATGAATTTCAGTTGGAGAGATCATCCACAAGAAGCTGCAATGAAGAAACAAATGACGATTTTCAGTTTGATAGTGAAGAATGTGACCCTGTTGATTGTTGCAACAGTATGAACAAGGAAGGAGATATGTATGCAAGAGATTCATTGGATGAATCAGTTTAGGTAGTTGATTATGAGGAGCATGCATATGTTGGTAATGTAAGTGATGAACAAGGAACTCTTTTCTTGTCTAACTCTTCACCTTCTTCCATTCCTTTTGCTAGTTTTGAAGTTATCACTAAATTTTTGCATGAGGATAGCACTAATGTGGTTGTATATGAAAGTGAAAAGGTAGAGAAAAATAATGGAAGAACTGATGAAGCTCTATATGATGAGTTTGCACTTGAAGAATGTGATTGTGTCAATAATATGGATGCATATGAGAACCTTTTTCTGGATCTACAACTTATAGTCCTTCTCATGAGCAGTATGCTTCAAATTTTCATGTTGGTGCAACAGGAGGTAGTGTTGAGTGGGATACTCTTTGCAATAGTGAATATTTTTTGAACACTCACTATGATGAATTTGTTGCAAGTGAAGATTTTGAGTCTTATGAACTTGCACTTGAAGCCTTTTTGTGTGATAACATGATGAGTGTTGATAGTCTTATTTATGAACCTAAAGTGGAAAACATTGTTTGGGATGCTGATACCTTTTCTGAATGCTATGATTTGAATGTGGAAAATGGATTGTGGATGTTGATAAGTCATGTTTTCAGAACCTTGAGACATATGATAAACTAATTGGATTGTGTTGTTGGTGTAGACATTGAAATTTGGTTTAAGCCTGCGACTTCAATTTCTTCATAATTCGTACCTTTATTGTCATGATTAAATAATGTTAATTATTTAATATATTTCTAAATTCCTTGGTCCTCTATTAATTAAATAACTTTAATTATTTAATTAAGTCATTTTAACCTTTATTCCTCTATTAATTAAATAATGTTAATTATTTAATTAATTAATAATTATCTTTATTCAATCATGATTAATTTTTATTTTTTATTTATTTTTTACCGAGGGGAATCGGGTGCAACACGGCCCCCCATATAACCCCCCACCGCCGGTAAACTTTTTACCATGACCGGCAGTGCTGGCAGGACACACCAATCGGTACCACGGGAGCGCTGGAGAGTCGAACCCATGGTGGGCACCCCGCGACAGGGAACACCTTAACCAACTGGGCTCGGACCGGCGCCCCTTCAATCATGATTAATTAAATAAATATTCTTTATTTAATTACGTCGCTAATTCACTTTATCCTCTTTCTGAAATTAAATAATTTCTTATTTAATTTATTCTTATTACACTTTCGACTATAATTAGATAATCACTTTAATTATTTAATTATTCATTAATATTTTCTTCAGTCAATTAAATAAATATTAATTTATTTAATTTAATCTTTAAATGTGGAATGATGAATTAAATAATCATTTAATTCATAAAAGGAGTTATTCTTGGCATATTCTTCTATATTTGGAAAATTGCTTATATTATCTATTTATTCATTTCCACTTGACTCTGAGATCTATTTAAATCAATCAGTCATCTCCTGATTTAATGTCTGATTATCTTTAACAAAGAGACTTCCTGATTTAATCAGTCATTTATCTAGTTTTAATTCTTCTGCATGCACACATTTATTAATTAAATAACTTTAATTGATTAATTAATTCACTTGTGCATTTGAACATACCATTTCTTTCATGCTAATCCTCATCTTTACATGCAATTATTATTCTTCTACCTTTCGATTACTTTCAACTAAAGATTAAATTATTATTTAATCTTAATTCCCACCTTTTATGCTTTATCACTCACGTCACTACTAACACTAATATCAATGCATGTCGAATCTTTTAATCTAAATCGTCCGTCTATCTTCTAATCTGAGCCTGTCATTTGAAAACCCTATTTTCTATAAATTGACCCGACCTTCATCATTGTTACTCCTCCCGAAATATGATGACTTATGGAGCACTTGTTATATAATCTTCAATATTTTGCTATTATCACATCTATTGAGGTTATACTTGCACACATACTGAAAATATGAGGGCAAGAATACTATCATAATGAAATGGAGAAGGAAAATAGAGGTTATTCATGGAACTATATTAATGCTCAGTGAGATCTTTTCATTTATGCTTTCCTTTGTGCTTTGTTGTTTAGCTTTAGATTACATTTGAGTTCAATTGCATTGTTTATTGCTTTAATCCACTTTTTTTTCATGATGTTACGTTGGTGAACCCGATGTGAAGACATGCTCTTCGTAAATCCATAGAAATTTTATTCATGTTTTCAAGTACTGTACGGTCCGACACATCTGACACATGAAACAACACAATTGATACTTTGAGCTACATATGAAAAGTAAAGTGATGCAACTGGCAACCCATGATGCATTCATAGATTTCCACGATGGAATTGAGTGATGAAAACTCATGACACATTTGCTACCTAAAGTGACGCATCTGACTGGTAAAGTTTTTTTTAAGTCCAAGTTTCAAATTTAAATTTTTTATTGTGTTTTTCATTTTATGACTAATTTTTAGTTTGCAGTGTGTGTTTTAAGGAGTTAACATAGTGTTTGCAGGACGTAGCATAGAAGACAAGTTTTCAAAAGCCTTCTTGTAGGATGATCGACGGAGATAAATTCCAAAACTACTGATGAATTTGTTTTACAAGACGTGTGTCAAAGACTATTTTGAAACAAGAGTGTTTGAGTAGATTAGATAACATTTACTTTAGTGCTTAAAAAGAACCTTGTCTACCATGTTTTGTGCACTTGCATGCTTTATGTTACCCGATCAGTGTGTACGTACACATTGATCCTTTTCTTTTTTAAGAGAGGCTTCCCTAGGGATTTCATCACCTCAGGGTTTGACCTTGAGCACATTTTCTAGCAGGCTATATCAAAGGGGGGAGAACAATTTTTTTACCCCAAGGAGTGGCTAGTGTTGTTCGAAGCCAAGCCGTGAGACCCTCGGTCCATTGAGACTCAGTGGTGATGAGTGCGGGAGAGACCCTCCCAATCTTAGGCTATTTCAGATGGGCTCTCTGTTCACAGACTCCCTTACTAGACACCATTTGTTTTAGAAACCCAAACTCTTCTATCTGCTAGTGTAGGAGGTCAGACCTCTAAATTCGTCTCACATCCATATAGTTCCTAGTAGAGATGAGAAGTATTCCATGGGAGTTTCATGGGTACTGAAGCTTGGCTGCCCCAAAAAAGTGAGTGTCGTGGAGGGGAGCCAGTGGGGTCAAGCTTCTAGTCATCCGCTTTGAATAAGCATAGCTAGGAAAACTCAAGTGAGAATTCAGTAAGATACTTTCACATTCCAACCTTAGGATTGTACTTGTCTGATTTAATTATTGTTCATGTCTAAAATATTGTGTTTTCTGAGTGTCTATTATTTTCTAAAAATTTGATTAGAAACAGTGAGTAAAAACCTAAAGTTTCTATTCATAAAAAACTAAAATTGTCAAACAAAGTCTCACTTGTTCACTAGAGAAATGCATCTATTACTTAGAATCGCATCTGTCGAAGCTAAATCCAATCTGCATTTACCAGAAACTGAGTCACATCTGCTTATCAGTGAGTCACATTCATTAGAATAGGTCGCATCTACTTGCTGGATAATTGCATCTGATATCCTGAGTTGCATATGTTAATTACCCTTGTTACTAGAAAAACCGCAATTGAAACCTTCTGTGATGCATCTAAATAGGTGAGCCACATCTGCAGTCTGGAATGACGCATATGCTCTATCACAGACCTGAGCTATATTTTACCAGTGCACTATCTGAGTTTGAAAATCGCAATCGATCAATCCTGAGTCACATCTATTTGATACAGAATCGTATGTGTTTGATACCCAAGACTAAATTTACCAGTAAAACACATTTGACAATTCAAACTACAACTGTTAAATTGTGTGACGCATCTGTTATCCTGCAACACATTTTCCTGATTACTAGAAAATTAGAATTCACTGTCACAGACCGAAACCGAATAGTCATACTAGTATCTGACTTATCCTTTTACACATATTCTTGGACAAAAACTAGAAATTTTTCTCAAAATTTGCACGATTGCATCCTTTAGGAGTCATTCAGTCATAATGATAGGTATCCTAGTTGTAGATCTTACTTTCATCTTAGGATTCTTTATTTCCTTTAGAGAGATCATCATTTGTAGATCTTAAGATAGGAACCTTTCACGCTTTGGATGAACCCTTGCTTCAACAAACATTGTCATTGAACCTAGTCATCATATCTTTTTGTCCTACACGTGAGTCCGTCTAGCTCATTAGGCTAGTTTGGGAGCTCACCTTAACTTTTGGCCCTAGTTCTATGAGGGTTCCTTGTCAAAACTAATTTGAAACCTGGGTTAAGCTTTAGCTGGTAGGTAACCTCTTTTGGAATCTTCCAAAATTGATCACTTAGACTTTTGCATATTTAGACACTATCATCCTAGGATAGCATGATCTTAGACATTCCTTATTTGCAAGAAAATACCAAAAAAATAGCTGCATTCATTCTTTATTTGCAAGAAAATCCCAAAAACATAGATTAGATTCATAATCATCCATAGACTTAGTTTTTGCATCACTTGCACTTTGAGCTTACCTTACATGGTTGAAACAAGATCTAAAAGGAAAGAAAGAGAAAAGATGGCTGATCCAAATGATTTCATCAAACCATTCTCAAACCCCTTTTTAGGGACATCTTCATCGAGACCTCACAAGACTTTGTTAGACAAATTTGTTACTAGAGATGCACAAGGACACATTGTAGTGGAAGACATAGATGCTGTTGTAGAGGACCCTGAATTTTCTTCCTTTGTAGATGACTATCTAGCAAATGATTGTCAACAATACTTAGCTAAGTTGCTAGCAGAGGGTGCCAAGTTACCTCCTATATTTGACATCTGTACCTTGCAAACAACATCTACCCAAAGAAAAAACATGACAACTACTATTGCTACTATACCTCAAGTGACTATCGCTATACCATCTGGAGGACCCACACAAAGTGGTTCAACAATACACACATCTCCATTTGGTACATCTAGCTTGACATAGGGTCTAAATTTCACCATTGGGACATCATCGTCCAATCCCTTTAGTCCTCTTGTTGGGAACAAAAGACCTAAAACGTCAGCCCCTACACCAAGTGCCAATGTCACTAGCACTATTCCACAGACAACAACTATACCAAGTGTCAATGTCACTAGTACTATACCACAGATTGGGGTCTCACAGAAAAGAAACATACCCTCCTTTCAATATGGATGCTAACCCACCACTTCACAAATCCCAAATCAAAATCCATTTACAAAAATTCCAAATCAAAATCCATTCTCACAGATTCCAAATCAAAATCCATTTTCACAAATCCCAAATCAAAATCCATTCACACAGATTTCAAATAAAAAACTATTCACTAACATTCCAAATCAAAATCCACTTTACATACCGACACTCAACCAAAACCCATCACAAAACGTTGGATTCCAAAACATGTACATGGACCCAAACAATCCAACTAACACATCATTAACACAAGTTGACGTCCTGCAGACAAAAATGCACACCCTGCAAACACATATGGATAACATGGCCGTGTCTAACAAGAGGACTTTCTCATCAAAGGATTTATGCCCATTTCCCTTCACAAATCATTATACATGACACCTTTCCCACATGGGTATGTTATACCTAACTTTCCCAAGTACAACAGAACGCGTAATCCAATCGAACACATAAGGGAATTTTCCATGATGTGTATAGATGTCACATATGACTCCACCTATCTTATGATACTCTTTCTGAGAAGTCTTATTGGGATTGCACTAGAATGGTTTTCGGGTCTCCAATATGGCATAAAATCATGGGGTGAATTGGCCGAAAAATTCATTGAA
This sequence comes from Sequoia sempervirens, assembly GCA_007258455.2. Taxonomy (NCBI): domain Eukaryota; kingdom Viridiplantae; phylum Streptophyta; class Pinopsida; order Cupressales; family Cupressaceae; genus Sequoia; species Sequoia sempervirens. The sequence continues at coordinate 428,554,794 of VDFB02047230.1, forward strand.
CACTTCTCCTTTAACATCGACAACAAGATGAACATAGCAACCTTGTGTCACACTACATAAGACTAAGGAGAAAATTTTATCGCCTTCTTCCAGAGATGGAGAAGTATAGCTAGTTGATGTCCTGTAGAGATACCTGAGAAACAAAAAGTCACTATATTCCAAGAAAACCTCAACTCAAAATTGAGAAGTGACTTGAGAGTACATTGTTGTACATCCTTTGCAGAACTAGTGGAAAAGGGCCTCATACTAGAGAAAGGACTCATAGACAAAGGGGAACTCGAGTTACCCAACAAAAATCTCCCTACGCAAAACACCCCCAATGACAGAAATAAGTTTTGGTCTCAGAACAAAAATGTTACCAATGATGGGGTCGTTGATGCTAAAACCGTACAAGCAGGACCAGTCATTACACTTAGAGGACATAACCCCTCTACCAACACACTCAACGCTGTCAATCAAACCCCCAACACTACACAAAACACCTAGCAACCACAGCAACAAAGGAGGTTGCCAAAACGCGAGTTCACTCCCTTAGGGGAACCCATTGAATTGGTCTTCAAAAAACTATTGCAACACAATCTCATACAACTTCAAGAGCCAAGACAATGTGATCTAGGGAAATTCAAACCATTCTGGTGGGATGACAATTCCTTTTTTGATTTCCATAGAACCAAGGAATATAGCCTACAAAATTTTTGACAACTGAAAAACATCATACAGGACTTTGTCGAGAACAAAACTATTAAAGTCGGTGGACATAAATTGACATCTTCAAACACTGATCATAAGGTCTTTTATGATCCACTACATGACCATGGGAAATGAAAGGCCCCTAGTTCGGGTAACAAGACCAATATTGGAGCCAACTACACTAGTTTTAAGCATGATTATAGTGGCCCAATCATAAATACATCTGAGCTGCCGATGAGCATGTCAACACAATCACTATAAATAAAACTCTTGAGTGTGTTGTCAACACTCACAAAACCAAAATCACCATCCAAGGCCCTCCATCACACTAGATGCCACAGACTTCCAAGCTGCAGTATAACTTACTTGAGCAGCTGGGGAAGACCCTGACTCAAATCTCCCCCAATCACCAATCCATTCTAGACAAGGCTTTACAAAGTACAACTGTCCCCACCAACTTGGATGTCAATCATTTCCAAGAGATGGTAGGCTACTTAACCAACAATCATCATGCTACCTTCTCCGAACAAGACTATGCAACCGAGAAGACAAATCATAACGACCCATTACACCTAGAAGTCCTTGTTCATAAAACAAAAGTTAGACGAGTCTTGGTAGATGGAGGAGCAGGGTTAAATCTTTTCACTTTAAAATTGGTTAAGGCTTTAGGCTTCTCAGAGGCGTGTGTGGACACCACCAAAAGCATTGCCATTAAGGCTTATGATGATGAAGAATGAAAATAAAAGGGGGTTGTAACAGTCCCTATCAGAATTGGGCATATAGTTATGGATACAAACTTCCAAGTCTTGGATCTCACCCTTCCATACAACCTTATCCTAGGAAGACCATGGATTCACGCTATGAAGGCAGTTCCTTCTACATACCATCAATTTCTAAAATTCCCCTACAATGGCACTGAGATTACAATAGATGGTGACCTAGATCCTTTCCAATATTTTACTAATCTATGAGAGATACCCCAATGCCAGGTGCCTGTAAACCAAGAAGCTTCATCATCCAATTCATCTCACTATGTTGATCCATCCACTCTCTCTCTAAAACATCCACTCCATCATCACTACCTTCCACTCCTAGGGTTGGGGTCCAAGACAAAGGTTGTGGAGAATATTACATGAAGACATCTTATTGTGTTAGCCATCTGGTTCCTCCTAAATCATATGATTTACCTACAACAGATAGGATACAATTAGTGGCCACCATACACATTCCTCCCACAACAACTTTCAAAAAATGGGGAGAATTAAGTAAAGAAGCCATCAATGAAGATGATGTGACCTCCTAGATATACAGAGAAAACAATGAAGAACCTCTTCCACTTGCTCAGATACCTATAGATCAATACGGAAAAGGTTTTACCATAATGTAGAGCAAAGGATACAATGGAAATAGTGGCTTAGGCTTACATCAGAATGGGAGGATGAAACCTATCATTGTTTCTAAATGGCTGAAAGGCCCAGGGCTTGGGTTTCAACCGCTTCAGATTAGCGTTCCTAGTACCACATCACCTTTACTAGAGGAAGTAAGTGCTTCTAAAGATATTGAGACATCCGATGAACCATCTAACAAACCCTACTGTGATTCCCTTGACTCTAATGAATATGGGTGGGATTCCCTATCCTCCACCTCTATCATGGACCTTGATAAACTGTTTGGAGAACTTGACTTAATGCTGAAATCCTCATCATATCCATTGAATTCCTGTCCACCGAAGAATATGGAAAAAGAGGAATGGTTTAAACATTACTATTGGGAATCTCTTGATCCTACCTCTCTGGAACTTGGAAAATCCACTTCAGATAACCACGCCTTGACAATAGGCCCACCTTAGAATCCACCTATGCCTAATAAAAAGAACAAAGAGGATTTGGTAAGAAACCTTTGTGACTATGTGAAAAAATCAACTTTTAACTTGACCCATTTGAAATTTGACACTTTTGATGAGTATACCCCCAACTCATTGATTGGGATCAACAAGACACACCCATCTTAGATATCTTTAAGAATGAAAAAGCAATTGCTGAGTTCCTGGGACTACGAGAAGGCATACCTAGTGGTGATCATAAGGTTGGATTTACCATAGACTTGGACAACATGGCATAAATTTGGGAATTTGTTCAACCCTCCAGTCGCAAAAATAAGAAAAAAATGAAAAAGATAAAAATGGCGAGTCCTTACGTGAAAACCAAAAGACACCTTTGGACAATGAAAAAGCCAAAAATAAGGACACATCCAAGGGAGAAAACCTCTCCGAGGCACCCAAGGATGGAGGTTTGAACATTCTCCCAATTTCTCAGGAAAAGTCACCCATGTTAGCTAAAGAATCTGTGGAAGTCAACATAGGTATTGAAGAGAATCCTCAGCTAGTCTATTTTGTAGCATCGTTGACAAAAATAAAACATCCAAAATTTCATAACTTGTTCACATAGAGATAGATCAACTTTTCCTGGTCATATGCTAACATGCTAGGGTTGGATCCTGAACTTGTACTACATCACTTTCCCTTACAACCAGGTGTAAAACCAGTGAAACATAAATTGAGGAAAATGCACCCATAGATTTCTCTACTAGTCAAGGCTGAATTAAAGAAACTATTGGATGTTGGCTTCATTAGATCAATTGACTATACAGATTGGATTTCCAATCTTTTTCTAGTTACAAAACCAATAGGGGGAATTTGCATCTGTATAGATTTTAGAAATATAAACAAAGCATGTCTCAAAGATGACTTTCCCCTATTGAATATAGACATGATTGTGGACATGGCAATAGGATATGAAATGTTGTCCCTTATGGATGGATTTTTAGGATATAATCAGATTAGAATTGCAACTGAAGACCAACCTAAGACAACTTTTACCTGTCCATGGGGAACATATTACTAGAATGTCATGCCCTTTGGACTCAAAAATGCTGGAGCAACATATCAATGATCCATGACGACTATTTTTCATGACCTCATACACAATATCATGGACGATTATGTGGATGACCTGATAGCTAAGTCATTGAAAAGGGTTGATCATTTATAGTTTCTAGACAAGATTTTTTGAAGGCTAGAAGAATACAAAGTCAGGTTAAATCCAAAGAAATGTGTATTCGGTGTCAAATCAAGAAAACTTCTAGGATATATCATTTCTAGACAAGGCATTGAAGTGGATCCAACCAAAGTGAAAGCAATAATGGACATGCCTCCACCAAATAATATTAGTCAACTAAGGACATTACAGGGGAGATTGCAATCCTTCAGAAGATTCATTGTGCAGTTAGTAGATAAGACACATCCCTTTCAACATTTACTCAGAAAAGGAGTACCCTTTGTATGGACAAGTAAGTGTCGAGAAGCTTTTCAATTAATCAAAGGTTACCTACTCATACCACCGGTCTTAATGCCACCTATTGAGGGATGACCATTGATTCTCTACATATCAACCACCACCTCAACACTAGGAGAATTGCTTGCACAAAACAACAATGAGGGTCCTATAAGGGAAGTATACAATATCAGCCGCACTTTGGTAGGTTATGAGCTCAATTATAGTACCATTGAATGTGCTTGTCTTGCAGTATTTTTTGCTACTCAAAAAATTAGGCACTACATGCTAAACCACCAAACCATGTTGGTTGCAAAGATAGATTCTCTGAAATATCTTCTTAGCAAAGTAGCATTGACAGGACAACTAGCCAAATGGGTAATGATACTCAATGAATATGATATCTAGTACGTAGAGAAGAAAACTATCAAAGGACAAGTCATTGCTGATCAGTTGGTCGATGCATCAATACAAGCAGATCACCCTTTAGTTGTAGATTTTCCTGATGAGTTCATATTCACTCTTGACACGAGAATGACATGGAAATTATACTTTGATGGGTCCCATACAAATCATGGCTCAGGGGCTGGTATATTTTTTATCACACCATAGGGTGAATCTATTCCTAAGTCATTCAAGATTGCTTTTCCATGTACCAATAACATAGTAGAATATGAGGCTCTTGTGATATGATTACAAATGGTAGTCAAATGGAAGATCAAGAACCTATAGGTTTATGGTGACTCTTAGTTGGTAATCTGATAGGTAAATGATGACTATGAAACTAAGGATGACAATCTATCCCCATACAAATGCATGGAAGATAGTTTCAAATAATATTTTGATAAGGTTGACTTTCATCAAATACCGTGCGTTCTAAATAGGGAAGTAGACGCCATAGCTACTATTGCTTCACTCCTAGACATACCTAGCAACATGCCTAAATTTGAGTTTTTGGTAGAACAACTTTTGGTCCCTACCTATGATATCCCAAATTCGAAGATGGTGTGTGAGATTGTTGGTCCCAATTCCACATGGTATAAGGACATCTATTACTACCTACATGCCAAGATCATACCCCCTGACCTTTCCAACAACCAACATAGGACATTTCTCCACAAATTGGCCAAGTACACCATCATCAGAGATACCCTTTATAGACATGCCCTAGACAATACCCTATTGAGATGTCTCGATACTAAAGAAGCACAAGCAACCTTGTGTGGAGTACATGAGGGTATATGTGGATCCCATTCTAGCGGTCCTACCTTAGCTAAGAAGATTATGAGATTGGGTTACTATTGGCCTACCATGGAAAAGGACTCATATTTCTCAAGAAATGTCATCAATATTAGGTACACAAAGACTTGATACATGCACCAGCATTGGAGCTCTGTCCCATAACGTCACCATGGCACTTTTCCCAATGAGGACTCGGTCTCATAGGTAAGATACATCCCACATCCTCCAATGGCCATAAGTTCATTATTACTACCACTGAGTATTTTTCCAAGTTGATTGAGGCGATTCCCATAACTTACATCATCGACACACATATTTCTAAGTTTATTCTGAACTATATCATCTGTTAGAATGGTGTCCCTCAGTCCATAATCATAGATAATGGTTGTCCATTCAAGAACCAAGAATTTTGTCATCTCTGTGAAGAATTCCATATCCAACATCACTTTTCTAGCCCATATTACCCACAAGGTAATGGCCAAGTTGAGGCATCTAATAAAAATATCATCAGAATCCTCAAAAAGACTGTCAATGATGCTGGTTGTGATTGGAATTTTTAGCTTAATCCAACCTTATGGGCTTATTGCACAAGCATCTGTACTCCCACTGACGCCACTCCATATTCCTTAGTATTTTGTTCTGGGCCATCTTGCGTATTGAGTTCAAGATTCCTTCCCTAAGGGTATCTTTGAAAGGGCATATTGATGATGAAGAGTATTGTGTTTCAAGACTACATGAGCTAGAATTCCTAGATGAATGAAGACAAAAGGCATTAGATCATCTCCAAGCATATCAAAATTATCTTCATCACAGCTACAATAGGAAATTATTGAATAGAAATTTTGACATTGGTGACCTAGTTTTAATGGAGAATCCAAAGAATCAAGCTGAAAGAGAAAAACTGGGAAAGTTTGAACCAAACTGGTTAGGACCCTACATTGTTATAGGAGCCTTTGGATTAGGAGCATATAAACTCTCTACTCCTGAAAGAGAACCATTATAAACACCTATCAACAGTCTTCATCTGAAGAAGTTCTACCCATAGCTTCTGAGAGTCTTGCCTTAATCATCAAAAATACAAAAAAAAAGAAAAAATAAAAAAAATCAATACCTAGGTGAAAACTTGGCAAACAGGCATCTTGGTAACATTAAAAAAAAAAATAGTAAAGAGAAATAAGTCATCCAATATTGAAAATGACTTCGGTGGCACTTTGGATAAGTACCATGGTGAAAACCTAGCAAACAAGTGCCATGTGTAGTCGACTCTGCTCCTTTGTCTACAGTCATTCTAATCTACCTTCCCTGTACATACCACCTATCCTTGTACATATCACATATCTCCCCCATCCACCGCTTGTACATACCATTCATAATAAATGGTTGTCTTTTCCATAACTTAGAATGATTGACATCGAGCACACTTTGTATCCCTCATCCCATCCTATTCATTATCAATTGGTCTTATACCCAATTGGGGGAAAGCACTTGAATTATGTCATGTTGGTTCTTACATTGGCTATTCTGAAAACATAATACCATCGAGAAAAATCCAAAAACATCACAAAATGTCATGAGAAAAATCCCAAAAACATCACAAAAGGTCCTAAAAGAATCCAAAAACATCAGAAAACTTCAAAGAGACAAAAAAATAAAAACATGTCAAAAATCTAAAAACAGAGTCAGAGTCAGTCACACTTGTTAGTCTTTGTCATTTGTCGAACTACATTGCCTCTGTGACTAGATGTAGTCAAGGCCATCTGTCGATGTGCCCCCGAGGCACTAGGTCAGTCCTTTAAGGTTTGTTTGTATAAAATCATGACTCAATCTATTTGTCTATATGATAAGGTCATTGGTCGTGTCAGACTACGAGGTCTCTATGTGTATAACATAGGCAAGGCCATCAATTGATGAGTCCCCAAGGCTGCACTAGGTCAGTCCATTAGAGTTCATCACATTCACTACCACATACGACATATATCTTCATACAAATCAAGCTTTTTTTTAGTTAGTCTTGTCAGTCAAAGTCTAGTCAGACTACGAGGTCTCTCTGTGTATAACGTAGGCAAGGCCATCAAACGATGAGCCCCCGTGGCCGCACTAGGTCAATCCTTTAAGGTTCGTTGTCACACACAGTCAATTGTTAGCACATCACATCAAGTCAGGCATCAATAAGATGAACAATTCAACAATGTCATCAAGTCAAATCAAACAAATTTCCAAAGCAACAACCAAAACAAATCAACTTATGTCTGCTACAGGATGTGTCCTTCCTGAAAATAGACATCATCAAAACAATCAACCTATGTCTTATACAGGATGAGTCCTTCCTAAATATAGACACTGTCAAACAATCAACATAGCCTTACATAGGTTATCACATCAACGACATTAGACTCAATGTCTTATACGATACGTGTCTTTATGAAACCAAGATTTTTTCATGCCTTATACAGATAGTCATAACATCGAAACCAGACTCAATGTATTATACAGTATGTGTCCTTCCTGAAATCAGGCTCTATCAATCAATCCTCTTATCAATCAAAACAATCAAACAAACATATCAAGTTTTGGAAAATATTTTACTAGCTTTAACTTTGTGGCTTATTTATCTTATCATTTCATTTGACTTTATGATTGGAATCCTATTACTAGCTTTCTCAAGGATGTCCCTTGAAGGATTTAGAGAAGCAACGATGTATCAAAATTATGTTTTATTTGACTACTGTTTGACAACTGTCTTTTCATTTAGCTTTATTTTGGAGTCATGTTACTAGTTTCCTCAAGGATGTCCCATGAAGGATTTAGAGGAGCAATGACGTCTCATGACCCATCTTTTATTTTTTTGTTTTCTGTGGTTTGTCTTGACAAAAAGACTGGGGCAACTGCGCCCTTAGTATGAGTCAGAACAATCCTTGTTTGCGACTGTCTATTTTTAGCAAGTGGATGACCTTGCACACCTTGATCTATCTCATATCATGGTGTTTGTCTCCATTTGTATTAGTTACCTCCCAATGATGATTTAGTGCAAGCCCTATTGTGATTTGGAAAAACATAGAAGATTGCTAATACTAACATTTGTGTCTTTTATTATTCATTTTCTTTTCACACTAACATTTCTGCTTTCTTGCATTATGATGGAGTCTTGTGACACACAAAAATATAAAGCATCCTACATATGCATTCACATTAGAAACATCATGTAAATATCATTCATTGTAAATCATACATATATCTTGCATTTGAAAAACACAAAAATATAGGCATCTATCATATCTAGGAAACCATGGCATAATAGGCAATTCACCATCATAGATCATCAAATATAAAGCATCACATATATATAGCATTGTAAATAAACATATCACGTTGCATCTCATAATCATGAACATCAAATTCATACATAACATCCATCGATAAAATAAACATCACATCATAAGTTGCATAAAACATCATACAGTAAATATGATCATCCATAACATATGCATATCATATTGACAATAACATATCATATAGAACAAATGCATAAATAAAAGACTTCATAATCATAAAATATTAATGCACATCATAGGAATCATTGCCAAAATCATATATATATATATATATATATCTAAAAAAGTGTCACATCACAATGTCATAATGTATCAGTAAAAATGAAGCCCGCGGGCTCTATGATCAAAATACGTCTAATGAATAAATATCAGAATATGTCTCTATCCGGAACTCCCACTACTCCCATGTGGAGAATGTGGAGGTGACTGACAGTGAGATCCTAATGACCGGTGTGTAGAAGGAGGCCTGTCATATGGCCTAGTCCTGTGAGGTCCCACAACCCCTTCTGTACTCTGAGTCCTGCTCCGTGACCTACTATTGTGTGCCTTAGAATAACTAGGAGCCTGTATCTTAGGAGGAACCTCTCCCTCATATAGGTCCCTATAGTAAGTCAATCTCTCACCAACTTTGACTAACTCCCGAGCAAAATTTATAGCCGACCCACTGCAAAGAGTTGTAAACTCTGTAAATCTCTGCTCGATCTCCTGTCTCTAAGCTATGGCCTGATCCCTGTCCATATAAGCTCTATCTCTCTCCATCTACAACGAGTCCCGCTCTGCCATCAATGCCCTCATCCTCTCCTCTAGAGACTCTACTATGGCCTGTAGATTTGCTACCTGCTGAACGACAAGACCTATACCCTCCTATCATGGCCAATCTCCCATATCATCATCCCACTCCTCCATGATCCTATCACGAAGCTCCCTCTCTTGATCTCCCATCTCCTCCTCCTCATCGTTGTCTTGGTATCCTACTAGCATACCAAGAGCATCCATCTCCTCCTCTGCATGCTCCTCCTCACTAGCCTCACCACCAACATCCTCCTCTCCCCCACTAACCTCCAACGTGGGTATATCCTCCCCCTCCCCCTCCTCCTCACGGACAAGTGAAAAATGTGGGACTCTGCCTCGATGACCACATTGACCCTTACCACCACCTCTCTGACCTTCTCCTCCTCCATCTCTGCCATCATATCTACCACCTCTGCCACCTTTACCACCATAACCTCAACTTCTACCACGCCTGCCTCGAGGTCTTGTACCACACCTCTCCATAGGTGCATCCTACTTTGGATCAGTAAAGGGAATTGGCTTGTGACTAACCCACTAGGTATCATACACAAGCTTTGTGCCAGGATCTATAGCTCCACCTCTCCATCCCCACTGAATAGGCTATAGTGCATCAATGTCATCCTCGACTGTCGTAACTAGAATCTCTGGTCCCCATAGAGTAACCTCCATAGAAGATCGTGCATATTCTACTCGGCCTCGCGACTCATCCTGAACCTCGCCGAACTGTCTAAGGACTTTGTCCGAAAAATGCCTCTCAATAATGTGAACATGTGAAACTGTCTGACCAATCAAATACTGAGTCTGTCAAAAAAATGATAGATGTCAATACTCATCTAGCCACTGAGCACAATCCATGTATGACCTCCAAATAAAATGCACCATAGTGTCGATGGCATGTCTGTAATAACTTGTGTCTCCTACATGTGTTTGGGTGTTTTATCCCACATAACGAAAGGCATAAGGAGATCCCTGCTCTAGCCCAGCTATAACAGGTGAACATAATATAGCAATGTGTTCCCATGCCCATACCATCAGCAGTGTGGTACCACAACTCATCAACTGTGCCTCTCTATATGCTATATCATGCAAATGAAAATATAACATGGCAAACAAACATGGGCCCCATGCATATACCACCCGTCTATCTAACATATCCACTAACATCTCCCCCCACCCCATAGGAAATCCATGACCTCGACGGTCAGGCATAACTACCCCCCCAATCAATGTACATAACATACAATCTATCCTATCATATCTACCAACTAAGACATGCCATCTAATCTCATAATGATCAATGCCTAATTGTCTAATATCATCATGTGGGTAATATCTACATATCTCACTAAAACCCCTCTGCGTATCATACATAACTCTGGAACCCCTAATCGGCAACCTCAAAATCCTATATAAATCCTCTAACATAATAGTGGCCTCACCTGTAGGCAGATGGAAAGAAGATGTCTCAGAGTGCCAATGCTCACAAAGAGCAATCAACAAACCTCAGTTTTCCTGAATAGTGGGCATATAGGTGACATGATGCAAACCCAGGTGCTAGAGGAATCATCTCTCCCCACTCTGTAGCTGATTTTGAAAGTCAAAAGTCAATGGTCTAGAATCCCTCATGTAAATTGGATCCAATACAACCTGCAATGGCATAATGCATATCTGGTGTCAAAAAACAAACAACCTTTTACAGTCTAAAATTTCAAAAAAAATTGATAGCCAAATGCGTCACTTTCAGGAAAATGTGTTGCAAAAACTCAAATGCGTCATTAAACTTTTCAAATGAGTCAAAATATCTCACATGCATCATTAAACAATGCAGATCTGTCCAAATAGAAACCAAACCCAAACATTTATGCACATGCGTATCAAATCATAAATGCAGTGCAAATCCATACATATGCTATATTTCTTATCAAATGCATTTCAAAACTACAGATGCAATGCATTAAAAATCAAATGCTATCATTTAATTATGTGCCTATGCTAGCCTAGACGTGATTCTACAAATGCGGCATTCCGATGAAAAATGTGTTGATTACGCATGCATATGCAGTGATTTAAAAAGTGACGCATGAGAAAAAATTGAATTAAATGCCTAAAATTGCGTGAAATGAAAAATTTCAAAAGAGTGTCTGAGAACTTATCGGGGGTCCCGCATCTGCAGGGTGTTTGAATGTCTAAATCTAATATCCATGATACTATGAGTGAGGAATTTTTGACATGGTTGCAAAGGACTCCAGAGAAAAAATCACAATTTTCCAACTTGAGGGGTGAAAATGAATTGGATTTTCACTCAATTCTATTTATACCTAGGGTTTTTGGGGGGATTTTTCCAAACCTTGTGTATTGGGCGCACCATTTTCCAACTTCTGACAACTATTTCTCCTATCCAACTTCGCCAAAACTTATTTCTTTTACCACCATCAAATTTCTAGTTGTTAAATTGACTTATCGGGACTATTTCCAAATTTTTAGGAAATTTTCAAAAAAATGTCATTTTTCCCGAGAGGGCATACCTTTACCTATTTCACACTGGGGCACGATTGGGGCATATTTTTGACTGATTTTCTTTGACACAATGCCGAAATGACATTGTATCAAAGAGGGGCAAATGTAGACACTGAAATTTGGTTTAAGCCTATGACTTCAATTTCTTCATAATTCGTACCTTTATTGTCATGATTAAATAATGTTAATTATTTAATATATTTCTAAAGTCCTTGTTCCTTTATTAATTAAATAGCTTTAATTATTTAATTAAGTCATTTTAACCTTTATACCTCTATTAATTAAATAATGTTAATTATTTAATTAATTCATAATTATCTTTATTCAATCTTGATTAATTAAATAAATATTATTTATTTAATTACATCGCTTATTCACTTTATCCTCTTTCTGAAATTAAATAATTTCTTATTTAATTTATTCTTATTACACTTTCGACTATAATTAGATAATCATTTTAATTATTTAATTATTCATTAATCTTTTCTTCAGTCAATTAAATAAATATTAATTAATTTAATTTAATCCTTAAATGTTGAATGATGAATTAAATAATCATTTAATTCATAAAAGGAGTTATTCTTGGCATATTCTTCTATATTTGGATAATTGCTTAAGTTATCTAATTATTCATTTCCACTTGAATCGAGATCTATTTAAATCAGTCAATCATCTCCTGATTTAATGTCTGATTATCTTTAACAAAGAGACTTCCTGATTTAATTAGTCAGTTATCTAGTTTTAATTCTTCTGCGTGCACACATTTATTAATTAAATAGCTTTATTTAATTAATTAATTCATTTGTGCATTCGAACAGACCATTTCTTTCATGCTAATCCTCATCTTTACATGTAATCATTATTCTTCTAGCTTTCAAATACTTTCAACTAAAGATTTAATTATTATTTAATCTTAATTCCCACCTTTTATGTTTTATCACTCACGTCACTACTAACACTAATCTCAATGCATGTCGAATCTTTTAATTTGAATCGTCTGTCTATCTTCTAATCTAAGTTTGTCATTTGAAAACCCTATTTTCTATAAATTGACTTGACCTTCATCATTGTTACTCCTCCTAAAATATGATGACTTTTGGAGCACTTGTTTTATAATCTTCGATATTTCGCTATTATCACATCTATTGAGGCTATACTTGCACACATACTAAAAATCTGAGGGAAAGAATACTATCATGGCGAAATGGAGAAGGACAATAGAGGTTATTCATGAAACTATATTAATGCTTGGTGAGATCTTTTCATTTATGCTTTCCTTTGTGCTTTGTTGTTTAGCTTTAGATTACATTCGAGTTTAATTGCATTTTTTATTTCTTTAATCCACTTTTGTTTTCATGATGTTGTACTTGGGATAATGATCAACTTGCTCATGATGCAACTAAGTTGAAGGAGTTACAAATATGCGAGCATTCTTTGCTCAACACATAGGAGGATTGTACATTGTTTTTGAGGCATGGTATCTTCGAGCATAATCATTATGAGGGGGTTAATAAATGTAATAAGACTGTGTCTTCATGTAGTCTTGATCATTATCCTCATATGTTATCACTTGCTACAAAATCAGAAAATGAAGAGATTGGAAGTGATGTGGCTTATGTGATTTGGTTGCCATGTGACAACAAAACTAAAGAGGGAGTAAGTTTCCATTTGTACAAAGGCAACTTGACAATTGTTTTTGCAAAAATGAAGTCACTCATGTTGTTGTGGTGTAACAGAGGAAAGTGTGGACTAAAGGGAATCAGTTCCTTCAATAGGATGGTGTTTGATAGAGGCAAACATTGGTTCTTCTTTTCATTTGGTGGCTTGCGACCATCAAATAAGGTTTGAATAATTGAATAAAGCCTTTGTTGCCCTATGGTTCTAGCACTTGGTCTACTCCCCAGAGATCTAGAATCTCACCATGCCCACAATGGGCATGCATCCCCAGTCGGATCCACTGATGGCATCTTCAAATTTTTCAAATTTGAAGTTCCCATGTTGAAAATTTTGGCTTTGCACACTCAAAAGTGCCCCTTAAAAATCTGCCCGAACGACCTACTTTGGAGGGTCATAATTTGGAGCCAGTTGACTTTCATGCCAAATACCTTGGTGAGTTTATTCATTTGACATATGTGAACATGTATGTATGATTTTAGATTCCCTTGATGAGTTTTTATAGGGTTTTGAAAAGCAAAGCTAGAGGGTTTTGGGATTGTTTTATTGTTTTCATACTCTTAGTCCTACAAAGTGCCCCCCTGTTCAAGTGGATATTTCATAGTTGGATTATTTTCATGGAAAATGGATTAGTGCCCTACATTCCCCTCACAGTCATATGCTCCCTACTCTGGTTTTAGATCCATAGGATCAAGTTTGATATTTTTGCTAGGTCAAAAGCAAATGCAATTTGTTCTGTTTTAACATTTGCATTTCCAGATATTTTCAAGGTCAACTTTGACCCTCAATATCTCATGAAGAATGTGGATTGAAGGAAAGCACTCTTGAAAACATACTCAATAGACCTAAATGATCTTGTGTTTCCAGTGGTGGCTTCCCAAGAGGTGATTTGGTATTTTTTCGAGATAGTGACTTGGTGAGCCCTAATTGGTTTTGGAAAGGTGTAGTTGCAAAAAAGTTTGACTGAGCCACTTTGTCAATGAATATCTTGCACCTCGAGATGAAGTTTTCCAAGCCGTTTGTTTCAATGAATTCTTGGGTCAAATTTATGCATGCCTGTGCATTTTCATGGCTCCAGGAGGTTGTTTGACTAGTTTTCTAGGGCGATTCTAAAGGCTACTGGGCTAGTTTTGATCACTATGCAAATATGCTAGAAAGCAAATTTTAGTGACAACCCCACTTTAAATTTTTATGCTAAATGCATTCAGAGGTAGCGTCAGGTCAATTGAGCATGAAACTTGTTTCAATTTTTTATTATTTTTAGTTAGGCCCATAAAGGGACCTATCATGTGTCACGCCAATGTTGAGTGATATTTCAGGTTTCTTAGCATATTCTTATGAGATCATTATCTGTTAACCAATACCTTACTGAGTGTGTGTCTGAATCTTGAGGTGTTGCTAAAAGGGTCACCCCCTATGACCTACAGAGCCTGAAGTGTAGGGGAAATGTGTTCCAATCTCATTTCCTGTTCGTTGGCCAAATCCTACACTAGATCTAAGCATGAGATGTGGCTTAATTATAGGATTTAGTGGATCTGTTGATTTGGGAAACCAACAAACAACATCAAATAAGAGAACAAGTTTTGCAAACACCATTATCTCCTATAAGGATGATTGGATCATAAGAAGGGAAAATTTACATTGAGTATAAAGAAGGTGTAGAGGACAAAGAAGGGAAAGAGGAATTAGTAAAACCTCCTTTACAAAGCCCATAGATGAGTCCTTCTTAGCTAGATATTGTACATTCTCCTCCTATTTCTCCTCTGCAACAAACTTCTAACTATTCTCCTCTATCTTCTCTACCTCAATCTCCTCCCAAGAAACATTTTTTTATACAACCTCTTAATTCTCCACAAAAATAGGAGTAAGGTACCACAAACAAAATATTACATAATTTTTCTACTAGCCCAACTTGGCTCAAGTTGGATTTTGTAGCCAAAAGAAGAACTATAAAAGTATTAACTCTTGGACTTGGTAGTAGTACAAGCCATGGTAAGAAGAGAAAAAATATAGAAGAAGCCTAGGATCTTTTTGAAAATAAGGATGAACCAAAATAGAGAAAGGATTGTAGAAATTGTAAATCCTATCCTTGACAAGGACACTATTGACATGACTCCCCAGGATTTCCAAGTTAATCAAATTAATTTAGGGAAAAAAACAAGGGAAGAGTAGGTTTTTTCATTGGATATATTGGTAGATACTCTAAAGCTATGAATGACTAAGGATCAAGCAATGAAGAAGGAACTTAGGGAACATTTACAATATATTAATAAATATTTTATTAAAATTCTAACAAATCCAATGAATTTAGTCCAGAGTTCTCCTACATATGTGACAATTTTGATGAAAAAGAGTGAGGTAGATAACTTACAAGCTATGAAACATGGGACACATGCATTGGATAATTGGATAGATATGATATTAGAAAAGACTTGTATACAAATAGGATTTGGTTGCAAGTTTCACTAGTAGATTTCTCAATTGAATCAAATAATGAACAATTTTTCAATATAGTGAGAACAAAAGATGATATGTATGAACATAATATACCTCTACTTATAGAAATAAGCAAGGTACCTTTTAAGGTACTGGTTGAAATAATATTCTACAGTAGGGAGATGAAGGTTTTGCCGAGAAAAATATTAAGGCTATAACCTTTAAGTGAGATTTATTGATAGAGTTAGAGACAATTTTGAAGATGTTGTAGGAAAAATAATCAGCCTGAATATGGTAAATATGGAAAATCATAATATAAGTTCAATGTTTGAAATACAATAGGTGTTTAAAAATAAAGTGGAGGAATTACATGATAAATCAGATAAAGAGGTAGTGGATCAACTAATGAAACTCGTGGAAAAGTTTAAAATCCCGGATAATGGTTTGCATCAAATGAATAATTAGATCAAATTTTCTACAAATATGTGTGAAGGCTCAAAGTTTCTAATGGATTTTCTAAAAGGCCCAAAAAATGAAAAGTTGGAAAAAAATTTGAAGGAGTATTTGGGATACAAGAAGAAGACCTAGTGGAAATAACTTTGAAATTACAAAATTCAAATAAATTGTTCTACCATGTTAAGTTAGCAGTCAAATATATAGACAATTATTCTTTTATTTTTTATTCATTGTAATGCAATAAATAATAGCTAAAAGTGGGTCCCACTTAAGAAGTAAAAGTAGACTATATTTTCAGACAGTTGGAAATAGTTCAGTTTGAATGACATGAAGAATAAATGCAAGCTCATGCATATATCTGATATTGGTACTTTTAGTTAAAGTGTTATTTCTATTTTTTTTTTAGTTGAAGTTAGTTGCATATAATTTTTGTAGTTGTTAATTTTAGTTAGACTATTGGCAAACATCTCTTCCTTTTATCTATAAAAGGAACTAATGAAGAGTATAAAATAGGTTGCCTCTTTTGATACTGAATTCAGTACTGATGCAATACTTAGTTATTTTTTATATTTTGTGAAAGAACATCTGAAGGAAGTGATCAAGGATTTGGTGTATAAATATTGTTTGATTTAATAAAGATTCAATTTTTTTCATTTGTTTCTTGTCTCTTGAATGGTAGAGTGCCTTACTTTTATATTTTAAAACATGTGGGGTAATTTGAGAATATTATTATTGAAGATCTGTTATCTATTTTGAAGGAATTATTAGGATAATCATAAGATCTACATGTGAAATAGAATGGTTTAATGATATTTAATTTTGAACAATTCTAAAAATCCCTTGAAGATTGCATTTACTTTCCTCAAAATTGAACCTTCGTTAATTTCAATAAAGTGGATTTGAATTAATGCTCTAGATGTTATCATTTATAAAATAAAATTGTTAAACTAAACCATTTTTTTATTTATTTCACTTCTTGTTACTCTAATCTTTTGTATTTTTTTTTATAAAAATTGGTAAATAAGGTCTAATCATAAATAAATAAAGTAAAAAACAATAAGATAGGAAACCATTCAAAAAAAGAAAAATCATTTTTTAGACATTAAGAAACCATACATGCCCCTTGAACAAACATTTCATGTTGAACACTAAGTAAACCCACATGTCCTAGATTTGTTGTCTTTTCAAGTGAGGTAGGATGGATTTTTCTACCTATGTTTTTTGTGTCATTTGGACCATCAACAAGTTCGTCAACTAATATTATGGTGTAGATTATTTTTAGACCACTTGTATATATGTGATTGGTCTCATGATATATTATATTCTTATCATGGATGAGGGTTGTAGTTTTGACCCTTTATATATCTTGGTTATCAAATGATGTTATCTTCATTGTTGAGTATTAGACATTTATTTGTGAGACCTTCATATTATTATAATGTACTTGAGATGTAATTACTGATGTACTTATTATACTACTTGATTCATAGTTATATTTATTATGTGGATTCTTATTGGATATCTCTTGTATGACTTGCATAGCATTGCAATTTTATATCATGGAAGTTAATGAAAGTTGTTAGAATGTTAAATTATATCGTTTTGTTGGCATTGATATTTTTATCTTGGTTAGTGCTTAAGAAATTTTATGGTTACATTTTTGAGGTTGTTACACCTTGTTTGTGTCTTGTCATGTATATATTGTATGTTTTCTTTTGTCTTTGTAGAATCATGATCCTATTGGTCATGATGAAGTGTGTTTAACTTTTCCTTCCCTATATTTTCCTTTGGATTACATAACAAAGTAGTTAGATCCTTGTTGCACTTGCAAGAGACAAAATCCCAAACTAGAGTGAATATTGGCACCCCATTTGAATGTGTCCAAAATTTTCTTTAACCTAGCTCCCTTTTTGCTCTTTCCTAATATGCTAATTATTTATAATTGATTTGAGGAACTTTAAAGTGGAATCCCTTGGTCAAAATCAACTAAATATTACTCCTTATCATTCTTCAAGTTCATATTATGTGATAAAGTCCTAATTTTGGGAGTGTTTTAGTCACATTTTTCTTCTTCCATATTGTTGTAGTCTTTTGGTTTGGAATTGATATCTTATGTTCAAAAAATATCTTGATACTATGGTTAGTATTGCCTAAAATACTATGAATTCATTTTAATTCATTTTTTCCTCTCTCCTTATTATCATCCTTGCATAATTTCAACGTGGATTTGAACATTTATATTACCTTTGGTCTCTCTTCAACCTCCATTCCACCCTATATAATTTCACACCATTCATAAAACAACCTTCCACTTCATCCTTGTGGATTTTTTATGTCCATAAATATCCTTCCCCTATCATTTCCTTGTCCAATCATCATGTCCAACTATACTCCTAATCCCTATGGATTTTTTTTTATTTCTTTCTTTTCATCCTTGTAGAGCTTGGATGTTGATCTATATTTCTTCTCCCATTTTTTTCACTTTATCCATATCTAATATCTAGTATTACAAGGTTTCCCCCAAATATTCCTCTATCCATACCTTGTTCACTTTAGATGTCCATCCAAACATCTCTCATTCCCTTATATCTCTATACCTTCTATCCATTCCCAGAAGTCTTCCATTTCTTCCCTTTTATGGGATTCCCCAACACATCTAAATATTTGTACCTCCCTCCTATTGACCACTTTCATCATCCAGTTCCACATTGTTTTCCTACAAGAACTTCCCACTACCTTTCTCACTCACTTCCTCCTACTGTAGAAGTTGATCTAACATCTAGACCTCCTCCATCCACTCCCCAAATTTTATCTTGACCCAAACTCCCACATCCCAATATCATATTTGATTCCTCATCATTTTTGTAATCCTTCTAGAATTCCTTTTGTTCACTTCAACCACTCCTAAATTTTTTTAGAACCTCGAGTAATATCAAATTTGAAGCTATAAATACCCAATCAATTTTTTCCTAGCTAGAAATGATCATTTAATTTCAAAGGAATGATTGAAATGTACCTCAAGTAATGGAGGATAAAGGCATACATGAAACCATTAATGATGTAGGTTATTTTTTTTTATCTCTCATGGATCTTCATGCCAATCTTGGTTGTTCATCTTGTTAGGTCTCAAAAATGCTAGTTGGAAAACCTCAAGAGGTTTCCAAGCTCTTGGTACATTTTAGGATAACTAACAAGGCCAAATGGTGTATTTGAACCTTCTTCTCTTCAGGCTCTGCCAGACCTAGGAAGGTGTACCTATGCAAATAAAACAGACTTAAACTATGTGTTTCCTACTTGAGCAATCTATCCACAATGGCAATTGAGAGTGGAGAGATGCAAGCCTAATTTGGTATAAATTGTATAAGCAATATCAAGGTGAAGTTAATTAATATGTTCAATTAATAGATGTATGGTTTTGAAAATAGATTTGATAGAATTAGGTGATGAGATGGGCAAGACTAGTGCCTTGTTGGGTAAATGGAGTCAAATGAAGATCTAGGATGAATGATTTGTATTGGATATAACTCAAACTGTTTGGCACATTGATGTTGGTTTATATCTTGTATAAACGTGCAAGAATGCAATTAGCAAGTTCTTCTTATTGATCCAAATGACCTTTTCTAGATTACTGTGATTAATTAAAAAAAATTAATCCTTCCTTGAAGGAGCCAGTTAACTAAACCACACAAGAACAACAAATGTGCCTTGATAAATTGAAAATATCCTTGATACATCAATTTAAATAATAAGGAAATTTCAACCTTGGAGACAACCTGATAATATTTTTCAATTAATTCAACAAACAATTGACACCAATATGAAACCACAAAATCAAATATCTTTCATTGATTTCCTCAAAAGTATGCTTGCAACATAGTCTTTTGAAATGTAAACATTATGGAACTCTTCTGCTTTCTATCTATTATCCCTATTCTACTAATATCTCCTCCTATATATTTCTTTGGTCTTGGTCTCTCTTCTAT
Source organism: Sequoia sempervirens (assembly GCA_007258455.2). Lineage (NCBI taxonomy): Eukaryota > Viridiplantae > Streptophyta > Pinopsida > Cupressales > Cupressaceae > Sequoia > Sequoia sempervirens. Next base: position 428,575,248 of record VDFB02047230.1, read on the forward strand.
ATATTAGAGGCAACAAACTTCAGACCAAAAGAAACATCCTTAGATAACAAAACATGATTTTAAAACTAAGCATAATTTAAGAAGTTAACACAACCATAGATATGGGCACCAATCTGTTAATCTCTGAGTAAAAGCCCATGATCACCTAAGACCTATTCAAAGATTTTATTGTATAATAGGGTGCACATCATCACTACCGACCAATTCTAATTGTTGCTTAGTTGTGCTTGGAATGTCCTCTGCCTGATTGATAAATAGATTGAATGCTGAAAGGTGATGAATGTATTCCTGTTCTGCATGAGTGTCTGCACTAGATATTACTTCTTTCATATCATACTCCATGTACATGAATTTCTCAAGTTGTTTATGAGTATTTTGTAGGACCATATCTTCATCATTGATTCCTTGCAATGCAGTTGTTAGAAACTCTATAAAATCTACTTTCCAATCATCCCTTTCTCGAAGATTCCCTGTATCATCATGGAGTACAGGAATCAAATTAAAGCAACCAAGATCCTCTTCGAGTCTACATTGATATTGGTTGTGAGATTCCACCAAGTTGTTATATCTCTATAGTGTTTGTTCTTTCAAAATATGTTTATCCAGAAGTTCCCTCTTTTTATCAATCATTCTTCTTTGCAATCAGACATTCTCCTCTAGTGTTGATTGTGTCTGCTTGAACACACTCCAATAATCATCAGCTTATTGAACCTTTCCTTGATTATTTTAGACACATTATTGTACTTAATGACTTTTATTTCCTTTTCTAGTGCTTTACACTTTTCTGGGGCTTTCAAATGGGAAATTTTCCAATAAGATACATTAGCTAATGCATCTAATATTCTCTTGTCATTTTTGAACCATGGAGAGTACAATTCTAAAGAAGAAGAGGAAGATGGCTTCTCCTTTTGATATGATAGCTCCCTTTTCAATTTATCATTTTCTTTAACCAACTTTTCAATTTGTGCTCTAGTGAATTTTTCCACATTGACATTCAGTTCTTCAATTTCCAAGGGATTAGTGTCCCCAACTCTTTGGACCAAAAGATGTCCAAACACTTGATTTGGGTTATCAATTATAGCTGACTTCTTTTCATGGGGGTATAGTGACCAAATAAGCAAGGTATCCTCATTCGGATTATACCTAGACCCTGAATATATCTTGTCACTAGCCTCCTTTGTCAGGTTCATTGTGTTATCCCCTCTTTTTCTGAAACTATCGAACACAATTGCAAAGAAAATGTCCCATCCTAGTAGAAGTAATACCCTAGCCTCTTGAAGTAATTCTCTACCTCTCTCGGGGGTGATAGATTACATCTCTTTGTCAATTTCCCTTTTCAATTCCTCTAAAGCAGCAACTTCCTTTTCAGGAGTAATATTTTGCTCCTTTTGTCTTATTTTCTTTCCCTTATATTCATAGACAAATGACTTGAATTTAAAAGTTTTAATAAAGTCACCATCAGAAATCAATTCCTGGCTAGCCTTGACCCTAATGTCATTAGATAATTCATTTGATGCTTCAAACCTTACAACATTTTGTTCCTGAGGAGGCTCATATTGTGCAATCATAGGGGATTTTATTTGTTCTACGTGTTGCTCCTCTTCACTACTCGCCTTATCACTTTCTTCATTAATTTCCTCTTCACCACTCTTATTGGTGGAAAAAAATACATCAGGAGTGGGTTGAGAGGGTATGTGATCTAGAGGCTCCACATCTTCAGCCTGTACTCCAGTATAATTTGCATGAGATGTATCAAAAATATATGAAGGTACATCTTTTACTATTTCATTTATATAAGCAATAAGTTGCTCAATCCTAACCAAGGGATCCTATATATCACCAAATGCTTTTGAATATGAAGGGACATTATTTCTCTTCCACTCCTCCACAAGAATAACTTTATTATATGAGTCCATTCTATTACTAGTGGAAGCTTCATCTCGGTTCCTGATCACATCATCAATCATAAACCAATGCTCATACCCTGACAACCCTTGTGTTAATATTTCTTGATGAATAAACCCCTCTGCATGAAATTTCTCTCTTTCATACCCAAGAGGAAGGTTGTAATGCACTATTTTAGCGTCAATTTCTTCATATCCTTCATTTGCAACTACTGTTAAATCTCCAAAACAAAGAGTGTTGGGCATGAGTGATTTCTTATTATGACCCTTGAGGTGTTTAGCATCAAATTTTGCTAATTGTCGTACAATCTCCAGATAAGCAACTCTATTTGGAACTACATGGGATAACAAGTGTGGAATCCCTTCAAACCAATAGACTCTTATTACTGTGTAGTTGGAGAAAGCATACCAGTCTCCCCAATTATGGTTCACTTTTCCTTTTGGGTTATTCTCCTTTGGCCTCAAAAATATTTGTACCTCAGGGGATAAGTTGTGATCATATGAATATCCCAGTAGCTTCATGAGTGGTTTAAAAAAAAAATCCTCAAAATATAAATAATGAGACCTTTCACATTGTCTATCCCATAGTGAAGTCCACATCTGTACAGGTCTGAAGTTTCCATTTTCATTTGTATCTATGATCCTTAATTTTTTACTCCACACATTTCTGGCATGTCCCTCATACAAAAGTAAATGCATTAGCGAGGAATAGTGTTTGAAATCTATGCAATCATTGTTATTTTTTATCCTTTCAAGCCCTTTGTTTAGGGCATTAGCCAAGTAGCTTGCATAGTCAAATGACCTAGCATCCTTACTCTATATATCCACAACTACAACCATCGGTGCAATAGAAATAAGGGGTGAAACCTCTATTCCCAAGACTTGACCAGCTGAGTAATAGGTATACTAAAAGTATTCTTCAAACAAATCTACATGAAAAGGAGGGTTTTCTTTTCTCAAAAACCTACTAAGCTGGCCATCCTCATTTTTAGGTCTATGCAAAGGAAATTTCCATCTCTTGTAGCTAGTATCCATGCAACAATATTCTATCAAGAGATCTCTAATTGTGAATGGAAAATTCTAGGGACATTCTAACTGAAATACATTAGAGATCAGGTCTTGGGAGATAACAAGCATATCGGCTCCACTCGGTGACTGGATAGTTCTCTTCTTGGTGTTATACTGACTGGTAAGACCTTTCATTAATTCTACGTTGATGAATACGTTTGGCACCACAAGTATTCCTAAGTTAACCCTCCATGGGTTACAGACTGGTTGAAATATGAGCTATTTCCTATAGTGATACATGAAAAGCTCATAACCTTGATGTGGCATCCAAAAATACCTAGACCCTTATGTTTATCTAACAATTTACTTGTTTGAGCACTTCTTCTAGGTCTCGACCTTGACCCCATACACTAGTCTATCAAATCTTGGTTTAAATTCCTCTTTTCAATTTTTTGTTTCTTTTTCTTAGGTTTTTCCACATTTTCTTCCATTGAAATCTCTGAAAAAATACAACTTTCTAGCTAAGAGTGATGTACTTACATGAATTTTTGCCTCCCCTAGTTTTGCTGTGCAAGAGCCCCGAGTTTTGTCTTTTCTGCTTTTTAACTTAGCATAGCCCTCCTAGTTTTTGCAATTGTATGATTGACTTGTGGTGCAATTTACTTCTACTCTAGCTCATTAATATACCACTTGTTTTAGTCTTGTCATTAGGGGGAGCATTTATGTTAAATATCTCAACGATGCTCTTGGACCTCACATCAACTAGTAGTAATTATTCATCATTGTATTGTTGGAGCCTTGGTTCATTTTCCATCGACGATCACCTTCTCCAATGATGAATGTATTTCTTTCGGTCTATCGGTGGGACACCAAACAATGCTACCTCGATGCACCCTAGCTTCACCGTTGAACTTTTGATAATCCATGATTGTATCGGGCTATCGGGGGACCACAATCATTTGTTCCACCGATGTATTAGAGATATGGCAATGTGATCATCATTATTGACTCTATCGGTCTGTCGGGGAGACTACCTTGGAAGTTAGCCTGATGGAATGAGGTTACACCGATGCAAAGTTATGAACTGTCCTCATCGGACTATCAGTGGGGTGGTGATGGGAGTTCCACCAATGGGGTATTGTTGGGCTGATGATGTCAATGGGACTTCAAATTATTTTATGAATGCGATTGTTTGGGTATGCTAGCTTCAAAATGGATTTTTCCACACAAATCTCAGTGATTTTTCTAAATCATAAAATTAAGTGTGGTGAACTTTTGTAAGGATTGGGAGGTAAGTGGATAGAGGATGATGAAAATATGTGGGATTTTTCTAGTCCTAACACATCCCATGGATTTCTAGGGTTGTACATTGAAATGTACTCCATAATTGAGGTGGAATTTATCTACTCTTTGCATGATTCAAGAATCCATTAAATAACTTGAAATGTAGTGTAATAAAGAAGAAAATGATTTATGCACATTCCCTAGCACAAATACCGTATGATGGTAACACAAGTAGGAATTGGAAAGCTTTGTAGTTATAGGTGATTGTATATCTTCTCCCTATACTCCTCTTCAATGTTGAATGATATATGTTTTGAGTTTGGAATGGGATGGATGAAAGGTTGCAAATTTAAGAATAGTGACAAAATAACTACAAAGCTAGTAGGATTCACCTTTGGCACAAGGGAAAATTAATTTTTGTATCATAATGATTTGGGATTCATCCTAAAAGTTTAATAAAGTATTTTAGTCCTAGAAAGTCTGATTTTAACATAAATATCTGGCATCTGATGAATGTATCCATGTATATTACATATATTTTTGAATATTTTAGTGATATTCTAAATCATAGCTTATGATTTAGGTATTATCTATGATTAGTTATTCATCCAAATGATTGTATAATCCTTACAAAGTATTTTTCAAGAAATATTTCTAGTTTTATAGATTAATTATATAGGTTTATCCATGAATAACTAAGTATGTTCATTTAGATGTTCTACAAAGTTCATTTGTACATTTCCTAGTAAAAATACCATGTGATTGAAACACATGTAGGAATAGATAACATGCATAGTTGTATGTGACTATAGATATGCTCTCTATACTCCTCTTCAACATTTATTGATATATATTCAAAAAAATTGTAGGGTTGGATGAAAGGTTGTAGAGTTTAGAATGGTGAGTAAGTAACTACAAGGCTATTGGGGTTTGCCTTTAGCACAACAAAAAAATAATTTATGTATCATAATGTTCTTGGATTCATCCCAAAAGTGAAATAAAGAATTATACTCCCAAAAAGAGTGATTTTAATGTGTAAACCTCACATTTGATGAATGGTTCCATGTATATTGTATGTATTTTTTTAAGATTTTATTAATATTATCAATCATAGTTTATGATTTAGGTATTATCTAATTATTGAGTCACCGATATGTTTGTATAATCCTTGTAAATTCTTTTCAAATTATATTTTTAGTTTAATAAAAGAATTATATGGGTTTATTCATGGATGAATATGTATGGTCATTTATATTTTCTACAAATTTTATTTGTACATTCCCTAGTATAAATCCCATGTGATGATGACACAATCAGGAATGGGAAAATTTTGATATTGTAGATGAATGTAGATCTTCTCCTTAGACTCCTTTGGAATATTGAATGATATATATTTATGTTTTCATTTGGAAGGGGATAGATGAAAGGTTGCAGAGTTGAGAATACTAAGAAAATAACTACACAACTATTAAGGTTTTCTTTTAGCATAAGGGAAAAGGAATTTATGTATCATAATGATATATGCTTCATCCCAAAAGTGTAATAAATCATTGTAGTCCTATAAGGACTGATTTAATGCATAGATCTAGTATTTTATGAATGTCTCCATGCATATTACATGTATTTTTGAATATTTTAGCAATCTTCTCAATCATAGTTTATAATTTAGGTATTATCTATAATTAGTTAGTCATCCAACTCACTGTAGAATTCTTGTAAAGTGTATGAAAGGTATATTTTTCATTTAATACAAGAATTATATCGATTTATTTATGTGTATGTTCATTGTATGTTGTATAAATTTTATTTATTTGTTTTCTTCTATGTGTAGAGCCTCTTATGTATGCAATTAAAAATATCTTTTTTTTTTTTTTTTAGACTGTAGGAATCGGGTAGCACGACCCCCTATAAACTGCAGTGCGCCTGGTAAACTTTTTAACGTGACCGGCGGCGCTGGCGCGACATGCCCTCCGGTACCACGAGACGGGGGAGACTAGAACTCGTGACCAGCAGAGCCGCAACGGAATTACTTAGCCAACTGAGCTAGGGCCCCCGCCCGCAATTAAAAATATCTTGATTATGATATTACAAAGCTATTTATTGTATTATTTGGTGCATGAAAATTTTATAATATATTTACCTATTTGGATATAGGCACCCTCATACTATATGCTCAACCTCCCATCACACCAACACATCCAAAAATAAACCATAATTACACTATATTATATTATTGTGTTGTAGTTATTATTTCTCACTAAAATTTATAGATGTGTATTGCATCATTATGGGTTATTAGGAACATGAATTTAGACACTTTTTGTGGTATTTAATTTACTTTATACAGGTGTAGGACCTTGTATTATGAAACCAACATACAAATACAGAGTGATAGCCTAATAGCAATATACTATGCATTGGGTATGGTTTACATGTCAAGGTATATATATATTTCTTATAGGTATATCTTATTGAAAACCTAAAATACTGAGAGGGGGTGAATCAATATTCACTAAAATTCACTAACTTCATTAACTTAAACATCCATTCAAAGCATCACATTAAACTTGTAGTAACAAAAAGCAACAATTAAAGCATGTATCACAACACATAACACAAGAACACTTGATTTACGTGGAAAACCCTTGAAAGGGAAAACCACGGTGAGGATTACCTCATAATATATTATAACCAGATACAATGGAGATTACAGAATGGTGGACTCACTATCTAGAAAGAAAGAATGGCTCACTATCGGTGGGTCACTACTAAGGGCTCATTGCCCAGAATAGAAGAAGATAGAAGAAAGGGTGGCTCACTACCAAAGATGAATTGTTAACAATGCATCTACAACATGTTGAAAGTATAGTTCTAATTAAGCACAAAAAAATGACTTAACACACTTCGCACTTCACTTTACATAAAATATCATACACACACACTTGAACACCTTCAAATCATGCTTCACACAATGAATTAACCTTGTATATATACATACATCTACCACAAATTCCCAAATCATCAATTAAGTCAGTTTGATTAGATGAAACGTGCAACCTCATATCCCATCGGCACAAAATTCCAACACACATGATTTGAAAAATAAACCAAAACATGTACAACATCAAAATATTTTAGTATTAACTATAATCACTCCCATGAATCCACTCTATACTTATCTCAACTTTGCACGACCCCAAAACTTTTAGGTTAGCATCGCTAGTGAAGCAACAATTGAATGAGCCAATTGTTCATTCATAACTCAACACACAGACCACCAAATCACTTGACACTTGGAGTGCACACACATTTCACATCTTCAAACACTTCCTTAGAATTACACAACATAATATTGATAAGTACTCTTAGAGACTTTTCCAACAGTGCAAACAGATTCAAATTTCAAGCACTGATTAGAAAGTTATGACCCCAACAAGTTGGGATAAATAATTTCATAGTTTTTCCCAAATATGAAAAAATAGTTAGCCTAAAAATCAAACCAAATGTCAGTAGAATGCTGGAGAGCATATGAAGTCAAAAATTTAAATCAAATGTGAAAATTAGCTCTCTATTTTCTTCACTAGTAAAAAGTGTTGCTGAACACAAAGGAATCATTGAAATTGACAAAGGCATTGCTATAATTAAAGTGTGTCACTTTGGTGAACTTTTAATACGTCACTCTAGAAAAAAATAGTGATGACAAAGGCATCACTATATTAATGGAATTTCCATATTTAAATTCATGATAAATCCAAAAATTAAAATGCATTGCTATATTTAAAAGCATCACTAAATTTACTATGCGTCACTATAATTCCTTCAAAGGCATCATTGTATGGCAATGCTTTACAATGGAATTTTTGTAGCCTTCAAAAGCATCGTTGTATCTGCAAAATCAAGAACATGGGAATCTAAAGAGAAATTCATCAGATTCGATTAGTAGATCCCTTTTTCTAGCGCCAAAATGTGACCATAGTCATAGTATGAACTAAATAAACCAGATCCAAATGAATTTAAAGCCTATTTAATCCCCTAAGCCATGATCCCAATGAGATGTTTGAAATTATCAAAGAAACTAAGAAGCCATTAAAATAACATGAAATCAACACGAAATCATAATAAAAACCTATTCTAAGACTTCAAATATTCTCCCATTAGGGGAGTGGTGTCACATTGATGTGGAATGGTGACCCTTTCCCAATCCCTTGGATAATATGAGTCATTCCAATTGATTTTATTGATGAAAACTGATGAAACTAATGAAATATGAAAGAAACATAGATGCAAAACTAGTTTAACATGATGAAAATAAGTGCCAAATGCTAAAATGCTTGATGGAGATGGATGCAAGCTACAATAAATGGAAAAAATTTCAAAGATGCAAGCCATGGATGCAAACTTATGCTAAAATGGATGAAAACTAAGCTAAAATGGAAGCCATTAATGGATGCTTAAGCTGATATAGATGAAGATTAAGCTAAAATGCTAACAAATGCTAAATGTGGATGCAAGTGAGTATGAATTTCAACATAATAAATTTTCTTTGAAAAGGTGGATCCATTTCTCTCCAAATGGTGAAGTATTTATAAGAGAGAAAATGAAGAATCAAGGGCTTAGATCGATTTGATCAATCAATGGTCAATATTGAATGAAGGGTAAAGGCATGGATCAAGGATTCTCATCAATGGGTGAGAATCAAAGATCACATGGATCAAAGAAAGCATCAAGGGCTCACAATTATTCAATCACACTTTGTAACAACTTTGTTTGAAAATAATCATTCCCTTTTTTTGATCCAAATAGGAGAATATTCCTTTGGAATATTCCCTATGCAAGTGGATGGGTGAGGAAAATTAGCAATTAGTAATTAAAACTAAGTTTTAATTGTGCAAGATGAGGAATAATAGGATATCCATTAAATAATTAACTTATTTAATGAAAAGGGGTTGCAAATGACATTTAATTAAATAATTTAGGATTGTTTAATTAAATGAGAGGACTTAGGGTTTTGTTTAAACAATTTGATTTATTCAATTAAACAGGATGACAGGTGAATGTGAAGGGGGTGAATTAACCTAATTAAATTAATTAGATTAATAGATGAAAATGATGCATTTAATTAAGTAACTAGGCTTATTTAATCAAATAGGTGAAAAGAAGGTGAAATTCAGGACAAAATAATGTTAGTGACTAGATTCAAGTGTGTAATACCATTCAGGGCAATTCTAAGTGTCTACAGTAGTATTACAATAACAATACATAAAATTTAAGTTATTAAGGTGAAGAAAAGAAAATAAACAATGAAAATAACACAAAGATTTAATGCAATAATCAAGCCTTTTACCTATTTTACCTTGCTCCTCCAATTGAGTTGAAGTTAAGTTCACCCTTTCACCACTTGATTTTCTCTTTAAATTGATGGTTAGTTGTAGTATTTGAAGTTTGGATTGCTCAAAAAACCAAAATAATAATAATAGGATGATGAATTTTAATTCTCAAATGGACAATATATGGATGGTATAAAAGGGATGCCAAAATGAGATGAGGGGCCTCCTATTTATAATTTTTTGGTGATAGGAATGGAGGGATAGGATGCAAAGTTTAAGGATGGATAAGATTGAATGAGAGTGAGTGCATGGGTTGGTGGCTTAACATTGTGGCAAGTGTCACAAGGGGGAAGCATGGGAGTGACAACTATCATGGGTGTAAGAGCTAGGTGTGTTGACATGTGTGAGCATACCATGTGTAAGAAATAGGGTGGCTACACATGTGTGAGGATATATTCTCACACATGTGTGAGAAAATGAGTGGGCCTGAGCCATATAAGATAAAGATGATGTGGAAGCATGGGAGTGTCAAGCTTACATGCTTGAATGCTCACACATGTATGTAAAAATGAGTGGGTTGAGGTGGAATGCACACACATATTTGAGCCTTAAAGGGGAATTTGACACTTGTCAGATGATGGAAAGTTTGAGAAATTTGATGAATTTTAAATAGGAAGACATATTATTTATTGTTAATAAAGGTTAATTTATTAATTAATCAAGGATTAACTAATTAATCCAAGCGAGAATAATTAATGAAGGGGGCTATGGTTAAATTAATTAAACTTAGAATATATGGGGAAATAATAAATTAAATAGTATGTTATTTAATTAATTATAAAAGTATGGAAAGTGATGAATTACATAAATAAGTAATTAAATATTTATTTAATTAATTTTAGTTTGAAGTGAGTGGTCAATATTTGGATGTTTACATTTTTCCCCTCTTTAATATGATATTATGGTTGAAAGAAGTGGAACTGTGTCAAAGAAAGTATTAATATGCCTCAATTAGTTGGAGGGAATAGTGAAGAAAAGTGTAGAGCTTCCCCTAATGTCTAATTAATTGGTGTAGATGATCATACAACTCAATAGACCTAGAGATCCTATATTAAGCAGTTCATTATTCAAGAGAGGGCTTCATTGAATTTTCAACTAGGGATTTGTAGACTTTAGATGATGTTGGCACCATATATGCATTCAAGAATCCTAGATGTCCTATATCAGTTGAGTATAGGTAATTTGAACATAGATCTAAATGCATCAAAACATTTTAATCAAAATTAACTTCTATCTACAAATTAGAGTAAGCAAATACTAATAATTTTTAACTACTACAAGTACTTGACTATAATTAATAACTATTTATGTTGCAACATGTCCTAATTTAACTAACCTTTAGGAGTGTTGAACAAAATATGATCTAAGGAATTTTAATTCAAAAATTGCAACTCAACATTCATTATAGCATAAACTAAAAACTACAATTTAAAAAGTATAATTTATAATCTAATTAATCATCTAAACTAATGTGGCTCTATTGTACCTCGAGTGGCCCTTTCTTGAGTTGTTGCATCCATGAGATCTTCAATTACTCAACTTAGGAAAACATGCTACCAAAATATCTTCTTTATTATATTCCAATCATACACAAAGTTTCTGAGCAGAATGTAACAAAATACATTATTCAATCTAATACATTCAAAGATCTAGTTATTGTCCTTCTAGACAAGGTACCCTGCTATATAAGGTCTGTGAGAGTCCATTTATTTATAAACTACAAACAAACTTAAAAATAGATGTCAACTCTCCCATAAAAACATGAAGAGGACTAGGTTTTTTTAAACATAAAATTTAATAACTAGCAAGAACAAGAGTGTAGAAGTCAAATAAGGACTCTGTGCTTAATTAAGATAATCATTACAAATTGGAAACATGCCCTAACAAAGTAGTCCCTATTATAACTTCTATTCATTATTGGAATAGACTCCTTTATCCTTCATAACTTATTAAAAAGATGGAGTGAAACTAGGTCATCCATGATCTTGTCCTTAAATCATCCCCTTCATATAATTATGACTATATAGTCACACTATAGCATATTAACTCCTTTCTCTACATCGAACTATCATCCTTCTGTTGTGGATTGAGAAGCCTTTTGCTACTGGTTGACAAATTCTTTGCTACAAGGGTTAGTCCTTATTTCTTTAAGGAATTTTTATTGCTAGCAACTATGATTAAACATGAAATTATATTAAACTCACAAACATTCAAAGTTCACACACATTCATTAATATAACATATATCAACTTTAAACACTTTAAAATGCTTAAAGTATATATAAAGGTTTGGTGATAGGGAGTGGGGTTGGAGAACCAATCATAGGTTCCTACTCTAGGTCTCTCCTTATAAGACCTCCTTGGTGCTTGGCTTCACCAATCTAACCTATAGGCCCCTAATCATGACTAGGTGCCCCTGGTTTGTCTAACCAACTCCCCTCCTATCAACATGCTATCCTTCTACCAAGCTAACCTTGGTGCTTCGCCACATTCTCTCCATTGGCCCTTACTCTTCCTTAAAGACCAATTATCCTCCACCTTCTATTTGATTCTTGCAAGGGTTGAGAGGTGTTATATGGCTTTAAAATGATCAAACTAGGGTCCTCAAACAGCCACAAGTTCCCAACTTACCATCACTCTCACAAGGTTCTTTTCCTAGGGTTTGAAAAGGGCTACAAGCCCAAAGCCCCAATTAGGCCTCTAAACAGTGAAAAAATGTCTTTTCCTTCTAAACCCACCAAAGACTAGGGTTCTTTGTTAAGGATTAGTGTTTCTTATGCCTTCACCTCCAATATTTTCAGGGTTTCAAGCTTGCTCAGGCCGTACACAGTCCATACACCAAAATGGCCAAGAACCCTAGGGTTTCTAAGCTTCTCAAAGTTGTTTGAAGACTGTCAAAGAATGCTCACTCCAGATGAGCTGTCAAAACCTCCTCCTAACCTCCAAGAATAGATAAAACCCTCAAGAAAATTCACAAGAAAGAATTTCTTCAGTATCTCATTTCCCTTGCAAGTTATGGTTCTTTTTCTCCAAGTCTGCCCCAACCGGACCTGCACTGGCTCGCCTAGGGCATCATCTTGCTAGCAACTCCTACACTACCAGAAACCCTAATAGCTATCATATGTATAGGAATGGAGTCTATCCCCATTTCCCAAAAGGCCGTACAATCTGTACGGTGGAAAAATGGTCTAGATTTCCATTTTCTCCAGGCTGCCTGGTTCAGACCAGCAACAGGTTGAGTTTAAACTATTTACAAACAACAAAGGAAGATGAATAAATAAAGCTACCAAATGTTGCAAAAAGATTGTAAAAAACCTATACTACCTCCTAAAACAAGAAAAAAAGCATATCTAATCCATTTAAGCACTGTTAATGAACAAAAACCAAGAAAATAATGGCAAAAAGCTATTTTTCTTCAACTTCCAAAAACACAGTCTGTACAATGAACTTGCAACCTTCCATAAAGGTCGAGGAAACCTTTAAATATGCTTCTCAAATAGTTAAGCTTCTTGGGTCGAGCCTTTAGATGACCTAAAGATGCAATTTATAAAACCCAATGTGTTTTCAAACACCTTGTCAACTTTTGACAACTTAGCAAATAGATATTGGAAAACTATTTAGCACTTGTCACCTTCTTCCCAAAAGTTAAAAAACATTCCAAAACACTCAACACAATGGTCAACATGACCTTATGAAAACAAAAACCAAAATTGAGCCTCTAGGTTTCTTCTTTACCTAGGAAACTACCTGTCTTCCTTAGGTGCTCCTGCACCATTCTCCCCCTCTCAGCACAAACAACTAAGGAATGGAAGGAGGGATCAGAGACATATCAATTCCCTGCTTCTTAAAGTCTACTTCTTCTACCCAGGTAGCTTTTGATTCATGCTTATCCTTCCATTTGATAAGATGCTCCATGTACACCTTGTGCCTTGTAGTCTACTTCACTCTTGACTCCAAGATCTTCTTTGTTTGTAGCCTGTCTGGAGTTGGTATGGACATGTTGCTGATGTCCTTGAAGATCTCCTTACTATCCTAATCCAAATCCTTGACTGTCCCTTTATATTTGATCAAATCAGCAACATTGAACATCAGTGAGATTCCTAGATCAGTAGGTAACTCCACCTTGTAGGCATTCTTGCCATACTTGGCCAATATATTGCAGGGACCCACTCTCTTCATCTAAAAATTGGTTGAAATTCCCTTCTCCAACCTTGACTTGTTAAGGTGGACCATAACATAGTCCCCTACTTGAAGTTGCACATCTTTCCTGGACTGATCAACATTCTCCTTCAACTTGTGGGTTGTTGTTGTGACTGTCTTCTTGACCTGCTCATGAATCTCTTTCATGGTCTGAGTGAAGTACTCTGCATGTCCACTTCTGTTCTCCATAGATCCAAGGTCTCTGAGTTCACAAATACCTCATGGGTGCATCCCATACACAACCTCAAAAGGACTTTTCCCTGTAGTTCTATTGACACTGTCATTATAAGCATACCCAGCTTGAGAATTCACCATATCCCAAGTCTGTCCATATTCCTTGGTTAAGCACCTTAAAATATTACCCAACACTTTGTTAACCACCTCTGTTTGACCATTGGTTTGAGGATGGTAAGCTGATCCAAATGACAGATTTGTACCCAATCTGCTCCATAGAGTCTTCCAAAAGTGACTCATGAACTTCACATCTCTGTCTGAAAAAATGCTTAGAGGTAGTCCATGGATCCTAACAACTTCCTTGAAGAAAAGATGAGCTATGTAGCTTGCATCATGAGTAGTTTTATAGGGAATAAAATGACTCATCTTGCTAAATCTGTCTACCACCACATAAACACTGTCAAAACCAGTCTTGGTCTTAGGAAGACCTACCACAAAATCCATGTTCACACACTCCCATGGTCTGTTACGAATCGGCAGGGGTTGATATAAACCAACATTGCTAGCTCCTCCCTTAGCTTTCATGCATACAACACATTGTTCCACATACCTTCTAACATCTCTTGCCAACTTAGGCCAGTAATAGAACCTTTGTACTAGCTCTAAAGTTTTATTGATACCAAAATGCCCACTAAGACTGCCATTATGATTTTCTTGAATCAGATTTTCCCTCATTGACCCTCTTGGAACACATAACTGATTACCCTTAAATAACAGTCCATTTTGCAATGTATACTTAGAATACTGGCTATGAAAAGGATTCTCAAAATCAGAACATACCTTGTAAGCTTTTGAGAAGTCTTCATCTTCACCATAGAGGTCTTTGAAACTCTCTAATCCAATGCTCTTCAGCTGTATCTCCTGTACTGTCAACAACCTTCTGCTTAATGCATCTGCAACCTTATTCATTTGTCCCTTCTTGTGCTTGATAGTGAATGTGAAGGCTTGGATGTATTCCATCCATTTCAAATGCCTATTACTTAACTTCTCTTGGGTGTTGATATAACTAAGTGCTTGGTTATCAATAAAGACCACAAACTCTTTGGGTAACAGATAATGCCTCCACTTCCTAAGGGACTGCACTAAAGCATATAACTCTAGATCATAGGTAGAGTACTTTTGCTTGGATTCATTGAGCTTTTCACTAAAGAAGGCCACAGGCCTACCTTCTTGACTAAGTACTCCTCCTACTGCGACTCCACTTGCATCACACTCAACTGTGAATAGCTTGTCAAAACTAGGTAATAATAGAATTGGTTGAGTTGCCACTTCTTGTTTCAATTTTTTAAAACCTTTATCAGCCTCTTGAGTCCACTTAAACTTTGTTTTCATACCACTTTTTATAGTGTCTAGAACTGGTGCACATATACCACTAAAATTCCTTATGAATTTTCTATAGAATTGAGCCAAACCATGAAAACTCCTTACCTCTATTGCTGTGGTTAGTGTAGGCCAGTTTAGGATGGCTTCCACCTTGCTTGGATCCATCTTCAACATTCCTTTGGATACTACAAAGCCTAGATACATAAGCTCTTGCTTGAAGAACTCACACTTCTCAAGGTTGATGGCCAACTTCTCCTCTTGTAACCTTTTAAGAACCATCTCCACATGCTTGAGGTGTTCTTCTACTGTCTTACTAAAAATCAGTATGTCATCAAGGTATACTACCACAAATATCCCTGTGAAATCCTTAAGCACTTCATTCATTAGTCTCATGAACGTGCTAGGGGCATTTGAGAGGCCAAATGGCGTCACTTTCCACTCATATAACCCATCATTTGTCTTAAAAGCTATCTTCCACTCATCACCATCCTTAATTATGATCTAATGGTATCCACTCTTGAGATCCAACTTTGTGAAGAACTAAGCACCTCCAAGACAATCCATCAGGTCTTCAATTCTAGGAATAGGAAACCTATACCTAATGGTGATCCTATTTATTTCCCTAGAATCAGTACAAAGTCTCCACTTACCTCCTTTCTTAGTTGGTAAAACCACTGGCACTGCACAAGGGTTGATGCTCTTTTGAATCAATCCCTGATCCAATAATTCCTGCACTTGCCTAGCTACCTCTAGGTTCTGCTCATGTGTAAGCTTGTATGCTGCTTTGTTAGGTAATGAGGCTCTAGGTATGAAGTCAATTTGATGACTTATTGCTCTCTTTGGAGGTAAAGTTGCAGGTGTACCATCATTCACTATGCTCTTGTACTTATCAAGTAACCTTTGGACTACTTCTGGTAAGACTGTCCTTTCAGCCTTGGCTTCTTCTTTAGGTTGCAACACAACCACATATCCTTCATTTCCTTGGTGTAGGTTCTTAAGGAACTCCTTTCCACTGCTCAACATGATGTTTGGTGCCTTTGACTATCCCTCATCTTCTTTTGACAGTGACTGCAACTTGAAGGTTCTTCCATCCTTCTTGAATGAGATGTTGTTCTCTTTCCCATCATAAATGGCACTTCTATCATATTGCCATGGTCTGCCTAGTAGCAGATGGCATGCATCCATGGGTAATACATCACAAAATAGCTTGTATTTATAGCCTCCAATTGAAAATTCCACCGTTACTTGCTCATTAACTAAAACACTCTGCCCTTTGTTCAACCATGTGACCTTGTAGGGGTTATTGTGGGTACCTTCTCCAATTTTAGCTATGCTACTACCTCCTCTGAGATTATATTGTCTATTGAGCCTGAGTCCACTATAACCTTGCACACTTTACCAAGTATCTTGCACCTTACTCTGAAAAGAGCTCTTCTTTGCTTAGGTTCCTCTTTGACTGGCTGCCTAATCAGAACTCTGTTAAACATCAGATTCTCTCCTACCTCATACTCTATATGACTGATCTCAGATGCCTTAGGACTCATGGTGTCCTCTTGTGCATAAGCCACTCTCTTTTCATTGCTTGATGATGATGCTTTCTCCAGGCATCTATAAGCAGGGTGACCTAGTTGACTAAAATGATAACACTTCATGTTGGAAAAATAAGAACTGCTCTTGGCTGCTCCTCTTCCTCTGTTTGAACCTCCTTGAGGTCCTCTTCCTCTGTTAAATCCTCCTCTTGAAGATGTTTCACCTCCATGCTTAGTGAGTTTTGATTCTCCTTGATTCCTTTGGTCATTTCCTCTACCTTGGTAGCCACCACACTATCCTCTTTGATCTCTTCCTTTGCCTCTGCCCTTAGAAGACTGATCTTGCTTCCTCTTATTCCTTTCCTTAATCTTGATAGCTAGCTGATAACATTGATGTACTGTTTTAGGACTCAAAAGAGCCATCTCTTCTTGGATTTTCCACTTCAAACCATTAAGGTACCTAGCCACTTTGAGGCTCTCATCCTCTATTACATTAGATCTAAAGCAAAGCTTTTAAAACTCCTCAGTGTAAGTGTTTACATCTTGGTCTTTCTACCTTAGACTTTGCCTCTTCTTATGTAATTGAATCTCATAGTCATCTAGCATGTAGGCTTCTTTTACCTTAGCAACCATTCCTTTCCAAGTTGATATGGGCTGTTTT
The DNA here is from genome assembly GCA_007258455.2 of Sequoia sempervirens. Lineage (NCBI taxonomy): Eukaryota > Viridiplantae > Streptophyta > Pinopsida > Cupressales > Cupressaceae > Sequoia > Sequoia sempervirens. The sequence continues at coordinate 428,592,777 of VDFB02047230.1, forward strand.
CCTTCTTTTTCCCTTTTAGTCTGAATGAACTTCCACCATGTCAAGGCTGATCCTCTCAATCTTGACTTAACAACCTTCACCTTCTGAGCTTCAGTGACTCCATCACACTCAAAGTGATTCTCCATGCCTTCTATCGAGTCCATGACCAAATCAGGTTCCATTTTTCCACTAAATAGTGGTATGCCCTCAATTCCTTTTCCACTCAAGGCTTTCAATGCCTTCAAGAAAGGCTCATCCTCCAAAATAGGGTCAGGTTCAAGGACCTTGTCCTCCTCTGCAACCTCTTCTTCCTTTGGTACCTTTCCTTCCAACTTCACATTGTTCAATGCTTTCTCAAGTTGCTCTATTCTTTCTTTTAACAACTTGTTGTCCTCCTCTTGTCCTTCAACCATCTTGGCTAATTGTGCATTTGTCACCATGGTGGGTGATTCACTTGACTCAACTTCTGACATATAAGATGCTCCCCAAATCTTTAACTAGCTCTGATACCAATCTGATAGGGAGTGGGGTTGGAGAACCAATCATAGGTTCTACTCTAGGTCTCTCCTTATAAGACCTCCTTGGTGCTTGGATTCACCAATCTAACCTATAGGCCCCTACTCATGACTAGGTGCCCCTGGTTTGTCTGACCAACTCCCCTCCTATCAACATGTTGTCCTTCTACCAAGCTAACCTTGGTGCTTCGCCACATTCTCTCCATTGGCCCTTACTCTTCCTTAAAGACCAATTATCCTCCACTTTCTATTTGATTCTTGCAAGGGTTGAGAGGTGTTATAAGGCTTCAAAATGATCAAACTAGGGTCCTCAAACAGCCACAAGTTCCCAACTTACCATCGCTCTCACAAGGTTCTTTTCCTAGGGTTTGAAAAGGGCTACAAGCCCAAAGCCCCAATTAGGCCTCTGAACAGTGAAAAAATGTCTTTTCCTTCTAAACCCACCAAAGACTAGGGTTCTTTGTTAAGGATTAGTGTTTCTTATGCCTTCACCTCCAAGATTTTCAGGGTTTCAAGCCTGCTTAGGCCATACACAGTCCATACACCAAAATGGCCAAAAAACCTAGGGTTTCTAAGCTTCTCAAAGCTGTTTGAAGACTGTCAAAGAATGCTCACTCTAGATGAGCTGTCAGAACCTCCTCCTACCCTACAAGAATAGATAAAACCATCAAGAAAATTCATAAGAAATAATTTCTTTAGTATCTCATTTCCCTTGCAAGTTATGGTTCTTTTTCTCCAAGTCTGCCCCAACTGGACCTGCAATGGTTCGCCTAGTGCATCATCTTGCTAGCAACTCCTGCACTACCACAAACCCTAATAGATATCATATGTATAGGCATGGAGTCTAGGAACATTTCCCAAAAGGCCGTACAATCTGTACGGTGGAAAAATGGTCTAGACTTCCATTTTCTCGAGGCTACCTAGTTCAGACCAGCAACAAGCTGAGTTTAAACTATTTACAAACAACAAAGGAAGATGAATAAATAAAGCTACCAAATGTTGCAAAAAGATTGTACACAACCTATACTACCTCCTACAACAAGAAAAAAAGCATATCTAATCCATTTAAGCGCTGTTAATGAACAAAAACCAGGAAAATAAAGGCAAAATGCTATTTTTCTTCAACTTCCAAAAACACAGTCCGTACAATGAACTTCCAACCTTCCATAAAGGTCGAGACAACCTTTAAATATGCTTCTTAAATAGTTAAGCTTCTTGGGTCGAGCCTTTAGATGACCTAAAGATGCAATTTATAAAACCTAACGTGTTTTCAAACACCTTGTCAACTTTTGACAACTTAGCAAATAGATATTGCAAAACTATTTAGCACTTGTCACCTTCTTCCCCAAAGTTCAAAAACATTCCCAAACACCCAACACAATGGTCAACATGACCTTATGAAAAAAAAAAACCAAAATTGAGCCTCTAGGTTTCTTCTTTACCTAGGAAACTGCCTATCTTCCTTAGGTGCTCCTGCACCATTTGGTAATGTATTTTGGAGTTAAGTAGAAATAAGATAAAAATAGGCAACTAGAGAAATGAATTTGGACATTCTTAGGCTCATAAAAAAGGTAGTCACCATATGATGCCACTTCTAGAGGTTACCTAGAAAAATATCATCTAGGAGAGCTCTCAAAATGAAGAAACTGGGGTGAAAATTGGATAGAGGGTGAAAAATGAGGAGAAATGGAAGAAAAATAGAAAAAATAGGTGAAGAATGAATAAATGACAAAATAAAGAGTGAAAAATGGTGAAAAGGTACAGGTCCCTAAATGGGGGCTTGGGAGGCCTATAAATATGTCTAAGGGGGTTCTAAATAGTTTATTTACACCCCAAGTTATTAAGAGATCAAAGGATTGAATACAATAAGGAGCTAGGAGAAATTGGCTAACATTCCAATGTACACCCATCAAGTGGAGTGAGTACGATAATAATAGTGACTAAAAGAGGTGAGAGCACTGGTATGTATAAAAAATTGAACCTCCACGATAATTTAGGGTGTCATAAATGTGACCAATTTTGTAAAATAGAGGCACTGATTTATAATTCAACACCTACATCACAGGATTAGCACCTACATGAGTGTAGTAGTGCTTGTGTGGGTGGAATAGCATTTGTTCATATAATAGAACTTGCATGAGATAAATTTTGCTCAAGTTAGGAGAAGATTACTTATGTTGTTTGGGTAGCACTTGCACTAAGGAAATGGCTCCTGCACAAATTAGCACTTGCATTGCTTTGGGTAGGGTAGACTAGAAATTTTCTTAGAAAAGGATCTAATGACCTAGTTTGGATGGATGCAAGAGTGGTTATCACCTCTTCAGTCATAAGAGAGGTAACCTAAAATGATGATATTATTTACATTTCTCACAAATATGGACCAAGATTTCTTGGAGGCAGTTATTTTATATGAGATTATCTATATGCCTAAGATTTGAGCATATATGATGAAAACCCTAGTTGAGCAATGGTACAATGACACTAGCTCCTTCATTTTACCGACGAGGGAGTTATCATCAATTTAGATCATATCTTGAGGATTCTATAGATTCCTTATCTAAGGAGAGAAAATGGAGTATAAGCTGGTAGGTGAAAATATGTACCTAGAGAGATTATTCATGATTGTGGACTTGCCTATAGTAGGTATAGTGAAAAATATGGCTATAGGGATGGGAATATTGTGTGATTTTCCCATGTTTTTAGTAGGTTTGTTCAACAACATTATTATACCGAACATGAGATCACACACATTCTCCATTGGATGGGTGTGAGTGGTAGAGTGGATGGTGAATGGTGGAGTGGTGTTTTCCTAGGGGTCTTGTGTGCTAGAACAACTCTATAAAGAGATGCACATGGTGGTATATAGGGGTGGCAAGATTTTGGTTAATGGGGTGACTCTTTTGCATCTGTGGGCATGGGAACACATAGCTATATTATGACTAGTGATAATGAGGCAACATGTGTGGGGTTGGCCATATGTTTATCTATATGAGGGGGTCATACTGGGAGACCTAGCCAATTAAAGGTGGTTCATTGATGAGATCAACTAGGTGGAGTGGTAACCATGGTGAACATGTGAGGTCTAGTTAGGAGATTATTAGAATTTTCCTTATACATAAATGAATAACATTTTTTGGGGTTGACTATACATGTTATTGAGTAGTATCTACCTCATAGGGTATTGTATCAACTAGGGTTGTTGCAAGTAGGCTACCTAAGGAGGTTATTTTTGTGCATCTCACTCATGAGCATGGTACATGGGTGATTTTAATGGATGAGTTTTGACCTAGCTTCAGATGCTTATAGGTGGCTCCAATTCGATGGGTTCAATGAGCAAGTGTGGTAGATGTAGGTTTAACCCTAGACTATGTAGAGTGGTGGGTAGAGCATGAACCAATTAGGCTAACAATTCTAGATGGGGTAGTGACTAGAGGGGGAGATGGAGGGGATGGGAGTAGTGGAGGGAGTGGAAAAAAGAAGACTTTAGTGATAGGGGTGACAAGGTAGGCCCATTAGGGGTGGGAGGTGATGGATAAATTCCTTTTAGAGTGGCAGGAGGTGATAGAGAGGAGGATAAAGAGGGGATGGATATTGATGATGGTTGGGGGGTGAGGATGAGTGAGGATGAAAAAGTGTAGTTGGAAATGATTTTTCTAGATTTAGATGCATACCATTGAGAGAGAGATGAGGTGAGGGAGAAGAGAGATCAATGCATAAGAGAGAGGGACAACCTCCAACTAGAAGAAGACAAGCTATAGGGAGAGTTGGATATGGAGAGAAAAAGGAGGGATAGGCTCTATATAGATTTGACTCAATGACGTATGAGTAGGATGAGGTAAGAGCATAGGAAGGAGGAGGAGGTATGTGTTGGTGACCAGAGCTATATGCCTCAAATCCCTAAGGTTTGATATTATTCCAGGTTCCAAGGGTGTTAAACCTGGGAGGATCACCACAAACCTATCTTTAGGTTGGGCATTTAAGGAATAATGGTTGAGGTGGGTAAGACCTCATTCACTTTTGGCTCTGCAAGACCAAGGGGGGTTTTCCCTAGGATGTCAAATTGATGATTGAAACACTAAATAATATATTAAAACAATTTATACCCACTATATAGTGTATCCAACTACTAGTGTCACAATATACCTATGTGCTAGTTTGGATATGTAAGGATAAGCACCTTATTAACAGATAATTTTCCATATGTGTTTGAGAATAAGTTTAAGATACACCCTTGTATTGTTGTATTCATTCAGAAATGACAGTTAAAAACATAGAAAGTAAAAATTTAAAAGGTTTTTGAGTTGATGTGTTTGGAGTGTGTTAAGGATGATGGGAGAGAACTCCAATCATAGACTAGTTCCTTTTATCTATTAGGAAACAAAGTCTCTAGGTTTAATCAAATAAGAAACAATTGAAAACAAGATGATGGCTTAATCAAGTCACCACAAAAGATTGTCTTTCAAAATGCACATGAAATTTGGGCTCTACACATTAGTTTAGAAAGCTAATAGATAGCTGCATAATATTAAGAGAGTCTACTTAGTAATCATCAAGCATACCCATACATTTCCTTTATTATATTAAAAATATACCATGCAAAGGCTTTACAAAAAAATTACAAACATTTGGCTGAAAAACTAAACAACATACATTTAGAAATGCATAACATACATAAGGAGACACTCAACTAAGGTTGATTCTACCTTTAATCACTCAATATTCAAGGTTTACGAATTTTATTACAGGTCTAGGAGAAAACCCAGATCGTTATAATATAAAATAGCTATACCTAGAACTGGAAATTGAAACTTAGGGTTTCCTATCAATATCCTTCTTTTGTTGGCTCTTAAACTACTTCTCTCTTCTATTATATATTCTCTTCCTCTATATATGAATCCTCTCAAATGTAGGAAGACTTATCTTCCTTTACCTCATCGAAAGACATTGAAAAGAGGAAGGGGAATGTCAGATTATACCTACCTCCCATGCTTACTTGTATTGCACACACTTGGTTGTGACCACTACACACTAAGAACCTATTCTCACATTGATTAACACACAAAGGATGAACAAATACCCCCATGAAATCTACAACAGATCGTGGGAAAGGAAAAATTTCCATTATAAAGGATGTATATAAACCATAATGAAGCATAGGTGCCACATTATCCCACTTGTAGTTGTTTAGAAATGCATTAAACATCATCCATTTAGCCTTAAAGATCAAGTCTAGTAGTTGAGAAAGTAGTTGCAACATTAATGTCATTCATGGCTGCAAACACGTCAATCCAGAGAATTGTCAAAGATTCAGGCCTAAAAGAATACTTGGTTCAATCATTAACATGTTTGTTAGCCCAAAGAACATTTTCATTGGACATTAGGGTTGTAGCACATCATATTCCATGTTGATGAAGAAGATAGCATTAAGAATGTTAAAACATCGAGTCTTGAAAGAGGACTTCCATTAAACATCGAGCTTCAGGTCTACTGCTTTCTAGAAGAATGGGAAGATGAAAGGAAAAGTGGAAAGTTTTGAAGGGGCGCAAAAGGGAAGAAGACGACGAGGGCTAGGAGTTGAGAGGAAGACTTACATTATACCATAGACTATGAAAGAGGGTAAGATGAAAGTATGACCTTTGAAAGGCTGAAGAATGACAACATCGAGGATCAAGGGTCAGGATGAAGGAATTCATCTTATCACAAAGATAAGATAAAAGGTTGATCAGAGATATGATCTCTGAAAGATAAAGGAAAGATATTGGGGATAAAGGGTCAGGTAAAAGGCATATTCCTTAGATGAAATGATGGTAAGAGGTAAGGAGGAAGGTCGACCCTCAAAGTCCAAAACATCAATACAACTATTTTTCAAAGAATACATTAGGACTTCAGTGATTAGGGGGAAGACTTATGGTTTATGAAAATGAAGCAATAAGGGTTAAGGGTTAAGGCCGATGACTAAAAATAAAAACATTTAGGCAAGTGATGGATTATAAGGGGAAAAGGGGGAGGATATTGGGAGTGATAGAAATGGTATGCAAGTTGGAAGATAACTAACATTCTGAAAGACCAAAAAGTTCAATACTTGGCCAATTTTTTTATTTTTTGAAAATGGTTTTTACTACAGCCTGACAAAGGGGAAATACAACTATCACAAGGACTTGAACATTATACACCATTAATATTTCTTAGGTTTTTATAACTGATGGGAATCATGAAGGGATATCATAAATCACTATAGGCTCATTAAATTTAAAGGTGCCAACATTGGCTCTATTTGGGGATGTGTGTGTCTTGCAGGCACAACGAGAATCCAGGTCTTTGGAATGTAGACAAAAAATGGGGAATGATAAGGACCACGATTGAATTACACATCATAAAAACAAGGATCAAAACTGAACACAACAACACAACAAAACAACAAAAATAAAGAACATATATTACAAAGGATCAAAGAACCTTATACTTAGGAGAAGTAGTGCTTAATATGTTGACCATGAACTGAAAGCTCCATGAAATTTCCATCAAGGATCTTATGATAGAATGTTCCTTGATCACATACTTTAGTAATTTGATAAGGCCCAACCCATAGGGCATCAAATTTTCCATTCTCTCCCTTATCTTCTAACCTGGAATTCCATATGAGTACAAGATCTCCAATTTGAAACTCCCTTTTGAAAACCCTCTTATCAAAGAGGTACTTTAGATTTTGTTGTCTCAAAAAAATTCTCTCATTGGCACACCTTTTGGTTTCTTCCAATTCGGTCAACTCATGTATTCTTCGAGAGATAACACTTTCTTCTTCTCCTTCAATCTACTACAACAACTTATAGACTAGTAATTCAAGGCTAATTGGCATTTTTTCTTCAACATGATACACCAGTTCAAATGGAATCTTCCCAATATCCTTCTTGTAGGTTACCCTATTTTCCCAAACTTCAAACTTTAACTTATCTTCCCACCTTTTCTTGTTTGCATCCAAATTTTTTGTAATGATATTCATGATGTGTTTGTTGCTTGATTTAGCCTATCCATTTCCTTGAGGATAATTAAGGTGATGAATGTGTTAAATAGATTCCATATTGTGAACACATTTCAATAAAATCCTTTGATCTGAAATATATTTAATTTTTAACAACAATTATTGATGACACCCCAAACCTGGTGATTATGTTATTTAGAAAAAATTCAATCACCACCTTTGATGTTGCATTTCTTTTACGAATGGCCTCCACCCATTTTGTAAATTATTTAGCAACCATTAATATCCATGTGCATCCGTTGTTGGAATTTTCCTTTATTTCCCCTATGAAATCAATACCCCACTACTAGAATGGATCCTTCGCTAAAATAGTTGTGAGGGGAAGTACACCTGCAAATTTTAACTTGCTAGAAAACTTTTGGCAAGCATCACATCCTTTAACAAACTTGGCCACATCCTTAAATAATTTTGGCCACCAATAACCCATCCTCATAATCTTATGAGCGATTGTCTTTAACATATAATTCCCGCCATATAATCCATGGTGGCATTCCTCTATGACTCATTTACTTCTCCTCATTTAAACATCTTAGGAGTACATTGTAGATCATATCTACTGCAACCTATGATAGGTTTAAATTATTATTTTTCAAAGGCTCTACTCTTATTTTGAGCCCATATGTATATTTTTTTTGAGATCCAATAGCATGCAGAGGTGAAATTTGTTGACCTCTTGAACTTTCTTGCCATCCCAACAACATCTTATCTCGACGCTTTGTGTAGGAGCTCCACGTGGCGACCCCACTCGCCACCCTTTAAAGCCCAAGCCTATGTTTTTGAATGTGTCATGCGTCAGATGGGCACAAGTTCAAAGATATTTTGATTTTGGGGATACTTAAAGATACATCATTGGCTCAACATCATCCATGAGAGTTTGAAGTGATGCCACATGTCGGGTCTAGAAATACAAGTGACAATGGTGGATTTCCATCTAGTTAATCAAGTGGTTAGAACGATGAGTCAGATTTCCACACAACAATATCAATGTGAAGTGAGGAAGCTATGATTTCCCACTTGCGTGGTTACAATGATCACATAATGAAAGTTTCCATGAGAGGCGTGGAGATGTAATATTTTTGATTGTAGCCATATCCCTCAAGGAAGTGTTCTCTCTATATATAGGGCTCTTCTCTTTGTTTTGGGGGTTCTTGTTTTTCTGATTATTGAAGGACTTAATATAGGACTCGGTTAAAATTTATTGTAATATAATAGACCTTAATATGATATGTTCTTGAAGAATGTAGACTGAATACATAGAACTGTGCCTTATTTTCCTTTGCTATGTGTTATCTATGTCTATTCTCTTTTAGATTTCATATTTTTTTGTCTATTTGAGGTGTTGATGATTGTGATTGTTCTCTTCTAGCTTTTAGAATTTTAGTTACCTTAACACATGCAGAGTTTGAATCATATTTAATACTATTTCAAACTTATACAAAATATGGTTTAATTAATGTTTTATTATGCTATATCAGGTTTGAAATGTTGTAGAATCTTAATGCATCGACTTAGAATAATTTTTTTTATGTATTTTCTTTTAATTCCTTCTCCCTTTTCCCCCCCCTTGTTAATACAATGAAGAGTTGGCTTCTAAAATCTTCGAGGTTGTTCTGCAGAGCGCATCTTAGTCCCCCATTTGTAGAACTTCCCATAAACTATATCTCCTAAGCCTCAACTTTAGAGATCAACAATTTTTTGGCATGCATGTTGGGACCACCATACTTCAAGTTAGTGAAGTAGGTTTATGAGCCAGAGACCCATCACTAGATCATTAACAACATGTAATCCTAGATTACTCTTACCTCCACTGGTGATTGTTTGACAACATATAACTTTAAGAAGTGGAGTAACACAAACACCAATGCAAGCTCAAGCACAAAAAATGGTTGTTCCAGGACCACCCAAAAACTTTATAGCATGGAATAGCGGTAACCCACTCATTCCTCCAACCCCTCCAGCAGTGTGGGATCCTATTCCCCCCAACACTCTAAAAGCACTCCCTAAGTTCATGGGAGAGGATTTCAAGACACCAGTGGAACATTTGTAATAATGTCATAGACATGTGCACAGATCATCATGTAATAGAGCAGAACGTCGCCTTGAGGCTACTCACTACTTCCTTTAAAGGGAAAGCGCTAGATTGGTATAGATTCCTAGCCCGTAATTCAATTGCTACAAGAGATCAACTCAGAGATAACTCTTTTGAAGGATTTTCAAAGAAGGGTGATTGGTCTTCCTTACTTCAACAATTGATAACTATCAAAAGGGATCCTCAAGAAACTGTTAGAGATTTCAACACAAGTTTTCACAAAACCTAGCAAAGGATCCCCTTAATAGCTAGATCCCTAGTGGGTATGGCTATTATTTTCTACCTGAAGGCTTTTAACTCTGATATAGCCGTAATGATTTAGTCATTGGGAGGACAGACCCTTCTAGATGCATATGACTTAGTTGTTAGAGTTGAAAATAATCTTATAGATGCTAGAAAGCTCCCTTCTCAGCTGCTTATGCCAGTTTTTCCTGAAATACCACCTCTGCCACCTAAAGATCCTCCTAGTACATCTACCACACCTCCCTCAATGTATGTGTACCTAATGTGTATAGTAATGTAGTTTTTCCCACATCATTGGTTGTAGAAGTGAGTGACATGAATAATCTAATACAAACCTTTTCAAATGAGATACTTAACTTCAAAATCTAGCAAGTTGCACCGCCTAAACCCCCTTACCAAAATTTTCAAGGAAATAAATCTCCCTTTCAGTATAATGAATACCAGGGAGGGGCAAAAACAAATAATCAGTCCCAACCTTTGAATCAAATAGTTTTGATCCCCACTATGCTTCAAAACATAATGTTGAATCATAATAGAGAAATTGTAGCTAGTTAGAACAATTTGGTGGATGAATCAAATATATGGTGTTCCCCATGTAATGATGCACATATACTCTAGAATTTCCCTAGGGGTAATCTCTAGCAAAGGATATCAAAACAACAAAATCAAGGAATCACTACTAATACAAACAAATGTCCCTGTCAGTCCTTGGGAGTGGAAAATTCCATCCTAGTGGCACAGATGCAAGGCATGTCCCTTGAACAAGGAGAATTTTTTTTGGACCATGCTCTATTTTCCTGGATGGAGGGAGAGGATATAGTGTTCACCAATGATGCATCAACGTCCAAAACCCCTCATGTTTAATCAAATTATTTCACCTGATCTAAAAATGAGGTTGATCAAAGAGCATGTACCTATTATGCCACAACCTAATCCAGTCCCTAAAAGGAGCTCGAAATCACCGGTAGTAGTCCTAGTGTTCTAGAAGCAAAGCGAGGTGCCAAAGAGCAAGGTAAAGGAGTCAAAAGCCCAAATAGTAGGATCGCTCAATAAAGTAGAGCAATTGAAAAAGGCCCCACCCATGTCTCTTTATGGGATATTTTGGCAAATCATGAGCAAAAAACCTTGTTGTAAGAAGCTTTGGAGGAAGATAAACTACCGCCACCACAGACTAATGTAGCCCAAGAAACCAATTCAAGATTCTTAGGCTTTGGGAGCTACGACATTCATAAACACAAAGGAAAAGGTGGTGAAGGAGGAGGTAAGTAAGCCAAAACCCACCCTTTTTTCTTAACCCTCATTGTAGGGGATAAGTTGCTACATAATTCTATGATTGACTCTAGTGCCAACATCGCAGTTATGCCTAAGTTAATTTTCAATTCTTTAAAACTAGAATATGAGCCCCTTGATAGAGGAATCATGCAATTAGATGGAAAAATAATCCAGGTCATAGGTCTAATAAAAAGCCTCCCTCTAATCCTATATTCATGTCAAAACATTACAGCTGCCTAAGAGGTGGTAGTAATTGATATCCCTCCCATTTTTGGGCTATGTATATCTAGGAATTTTACTACTAAATGGGGGATATTTGTCTTTGGATTGGTCTAACCTAATCCTAGGAACCAAGCATGGTGCCAAGATGAAAAAATTATCAAAACCCCTACACTCAGAGCACATAGCAGATTATGTGATGAAATTTGAAGCTACATATACGTCTTACACGAAAAATGAAATGTATTATGTAGACACTAAAAAATGTCTTGGTCTGCGAGGGTCATTTTTCCATTGTCTTGGTCTTCTTCCTTGCCTAATTAAATAATTTTAATTATTTAATTATTGTATTTTATAACATTCCTCTATTAATTAAATAATTTTAATTATTTAATTAATTAATTTCTTGATCTTTATTCTACTATGATCAATTAAATAAATTTAATTGTGTTGCTAACTCCTTTTCTTCAATAATTAAATAAACTACTATTTATTTAATTATTTACCTTTCACTATTCATCTATAGTCAAACAATTATTATTAATTCTTTGTCTATCCATTAATCTTTTAATTTTTCTATAGTCAAATAAATTTTAAATTATTTGACTATCTTTTGACATTTCTCCCCCACTTAAATAATTAATCCGATTTAACTATTTAATTCCATTTCTCTATTTCTTCCTATTTAATTAAAATGGTTTCATAAATAATTTTAATTAAATGCCCACTTGCCTTTTCCTCAAATAAATAATTTATGCCTCCACTTGGTTAAAGATTCCCTCTCATGAATTAAATGATTTTAATTTTTAATTTCTCCATTATCTCATTTTTGAATCTCAGCCATCGATTGACTCTAGCCTCTTCTTAGTCTTGACCATTCATTTTGTAACCCTTATTCCTCTATGTTGCATGTCCTCTCAACCATTGATCTTGGCATCTTTCTAGAAGATCGATCTTGTCTATCTGTTCAAAATATTTTCTATAAAAGAAGGTCTTCTTTTCCATTTTGTCTTTACAACCACATTTCTCCAAAATTATTGCTATCTTGTCATTGTCATTTGTAGGTATTCAAGCACTTCAAAATTTGAGGGCAAAGCTTTGCAATTTGAGAAAGAATGGAGGAGAAGCAAGGGAGATGAATCAACTATGATAGGGGAGTTTTCTTTTGTGCTTTTGTTCTTGTTTTCTCTCTTTTGATCATTTGTACTCCCTTTTTTGGATTTGAAATTTGGGCTTAGATCTTTTGTAGAGTGGTTGCTACTTGGTCTTAGCCATTTGGCATTTTTTGAATCTTACATATTGTGTAGAGATGATAGAAGATGAGGATGTTACAAAGATAGTTGTCACTGCATCAAAAGATTGACCTATTAATGCCTAATATGATAGCCAAAGTTAATGAATCCATGGGAGATGGTTAAGGCATGTCATGAACCTGAGTGTTGTGTTGCATAGCACAAGGAGACCAAGGGAACACACCTTGTAACAATCCCCCCAACAAAAGTGAGTTGTTCGAACCCATGACCCAAGCTCTGATTAATTGTTGAACACTCAGAATGGGGGGTGAATTAGTATTCTCTGGAACCACTTAAACATTTAAACATTCATTTCACATAACATATTCAATTTGTAGTAGGAAAGGAAAGCATGAAAGCAACCATGAAAAACACATAACATATGAAGACCATATTTTTACATGGAAAACCCATAAAGGGAAAAACCACGGTGAGGATTAGCTCACAATATATTATAACTGGTTACAACATATTAAGGAAATGCTCACTATAGGTGGACTCACTGTTCTAGTGGACTCACTGCCCATAGAATGAAAGAGAGATAGAAGAAAAGGGGTGGCTCATTGCCAAGGTTTGGATTTGGTTTTGATTCTTGGAGGAGAGCTTTCTGCTCAAGGTTTGTGAGGACAAAATCCCTTGAAAGAAAAATTCTCTATGCTATTAAGAGACATAGTCGGGAGAATATCTTGGTGGTTTCATTTAGAGATCACATTTGGACTTTTTTGGAGATCATTTCTTCATTTCCTTCAGTCATAGAGCTTGTTATTGTAGATTTTATTCAGAGAGATGGATTGGAGGAGTTATTTCTAAGGATTGTTGGTTGCATCAACCTCTTTGTTGGGTCATACCATTGCTAGAGCTTGGTTCCTTGGAAGAAGCTTAACCACTTGAGGAAAGTATTGGAGATTGAACACATGGCTATTAGAAGATACCTAATCCTTCAGAAGAAATTCCTATTGTTGGATTCACTAAAGAAGATTGCATGGTTGACATGAATGGAGAACTCAGAATAGCCCTTGAAGATTTGGAAAGGACTAAAAGTGAGAATAAATATTTGAAGTAAAATTTCAAGGTGAATGCATCAAAAAATTGAGAGAACAAATCAAGAAATTCAGAGAAAGACATACAGAGGTTAATGAGAAGTTAAAGTAGGAAAATTAAACAATTACCAGTCTGAAAGTGCAAGTTGAAGAAGGAAAATAATGGAATAAGAAATTATGAAACACCCTTCAAAAACCACTTCAATCCCTCTTTAAAATCCACATAGGCATTACATCAAATAGTTGGAAGTATTGCTCATAAAACAAGAAAACTTGGGTTGCACTTGGAATCTTGATATTGCAATGTAAAAACAAAGGATTACAAAACATTTTAAGTCAACAAAGGACTGATGGAAAGAAAAATATTTCCATTTAATACCTTCAACAACCCTCTTAAAACCCTCTCATATTCGATTCTTCAAACAATGTAGAAATTGCAAACAATCCAACACAATCTTGGTTTGCAACTTGCAACCATTGCTATGCTTCAAAGAAAAATCTTATTACAACTTATTTTCAGTCACATAGGACTGAAAAACAACAATAAAACCCCGTACAAATATCACATAAGCCAATGAAATACATTGAAAAACATTCTCATGCTCAAACTATGTGAGCTCCCACAAATCTATGCACTCTCCAATACCTCTATTCCACCTGCAACTCTTGTAACTTCCCATTGAAAGAATTGGAATTATATTTGTTGTTACCAATCAATCCAAACCTGCAATAAACAACATTTCAAACCCCTAAAAATTGAGAACTAAACTCATGTATTTTCTCCCTTCAATAAGTAGACTTATGTCTCACAATCTTTAGTTATGCAACCTGCAACAAACACTCACAACACTCAACAAGTTCTAACCATGAACTTCCAATCTATTTGCTACTGCAAATATCTCCTCACACCTACAACATACAAAAAAAAGCAACCTCCATGGGATGCTACAACCTCTCTCCAACTCACTTTCCACTTCTCCTCTCAAAAACTAAAAGCTATAGGAAGAAAATTACCTTCATAACTCCCTGTCAGAATGAAATTTTATTTCATTTCCTTCAAATTCCCCTTTCCCCAAATTGTAACGACCCCTATCATGTAGCTGCACCAAAAAAATAAATTAAAATAATTGATTTCTCCATTCCACAAAAGTTGGGAGTTACATTTGACTGCTCCTTACTAGCTCCTGAAAAAGTAAATTCCATAAAAAGAAAACCTGGGCACCCACCTCCACAACTCCTATTTTTTAGGGATTCTAAATAATTGTTTTAAAACACCTTTATTTCATAGCCCAATTCCTATCATTCTTTTCATCTCACAACCTCACCAAAATTCAAATTCAAATTGAAACTCAAATTCCTTTTGGTTGATGCAGGATAACCTGCCAACCATGGATGCTCCTGCATTAGACACCCATGGTAATATTTTTTTTGTGAATATGGATTCACAAAATGATGTTGAGTGGTATTACCACCCTTTAATATTGCAAGCAATATGCAACAAACTCCATAACTAATCCTAGTGCCTCTAATAATCTCTTCTTCCTCCTCTTCCAACATCTTTTCGGAACATTCACCATCCTCCTCCAACAACCCTGCATTTCATTCTTCTCTCCTCGTGTGGACTTGTATCCACCATTTACCATATTCCTCCTCCTGATTCCACACATTTTCCTCTCTTCTCTTGTGGGATTTGACCCACCATTGACCAACCACCTCCACCAAAATGTACCTGCACCAAACTCTGCAACACCATACAAATGATCTGCATTCCACACTTCACTAACAATCTCTAATTGAACCATTTCATTTGACTTCACTTAATCATCCAACCAATCATGAAAATAATTAAAAAGAAAAGGTTTTACGTTCCCATTACTTTCTGCAATATCATTCTCAACCTCATCAAGGCATTCATCAAAACTTGATTTCACCTCATTACCTTTTGCTGCAATCTTCACTCCACCTTCTATCAACACGCCATTCCTTTTCTACCGCTGAAATATTTTCATATACACAAGATCCATTCTCATCTTCATCATAAAAATGAAACATATTATGCATTACCTCTTTCTCTCCAACATTTTCTTCACCACTGCCTACTGCCATATCTTCTTCACCTTCACTCTTAGCCACACTTTCATTTTTCATTACTTTCAAGTCCTTGAAAGGACACTCATCATCCTTAATCATTGCTTCAATTTCCTCTTCTTTTCCCTCTTTATCCTTTTGAACAAGGATTTCCACATTTTCCTTTTCATCATTCTTCCCTTCACACAAAGTTTCACTTGCAAACATATTAGTACCAAAAGAACAATAAGATTCAACCCTTCCCGTTTTATTTTCCTTCCTATCCTTATTATCTGCTACAACTTCTTTTGCCACTTCCTCTTGCCTATCCTACAAAGGATTCAAAATATATTCTTCCCCATCCTTTATGATTCTCTATGCATTCTTCCTATTGTTACCTAATTTATCTTCCAACTCAATTAGGTAGAGTTGTGTTTGTTTTAGAAAGTAAAGATAAAAGGTATACATTCTACTCTGCTATGTTATATCCATATGCATAATTTTTTTTATCAAATAGACTGCATTACATTATGCAAATGTATACAAAAGAGAAGAGAGAGAGAGAGAGAACAAATGTTGCATAAAATTTATCTTTATTAATAATCATAAGTGTATGGTGTCCCACACAAGCCGTGGGATTAACTATTTTAATACAGTAAAAGAAATAAACTATACATTTGAAGATACAAAAAGTAAAGAATGCATATGAAAAGAGAAGGTATCCATCATTGCTTGAATGATGAATCCCAAGTTGAGTACCTACATCTTTGTCCAACCCCTCTTGCTTGTCCAGCCTCTAGAGGTTTCTTTCCTACCTCTCTAAGATTGCCTGCATGAGTGATAGAGAGTTTGTTAGAGCTCGAGATCCATAATATTTATATGTGTAACATCTACAAACATATATCCTATTCTCTTAGAGCATTGAAATAATATTCATATCATAGATTTCTAGGAAAATAGAAGGTTATCATAAACATCTATCACATGTTTTGTTTTATCTAACATGTTTGTTCACTGTGCAGGTATAGGTGAAATTCTCATTTGTTGAATTATCTATATTTGACATCATAGCATGTGGAATGAAATGGGCTCCCATGAGGGTTGAGCCCAACATGCTACCCTCTTGTGTTAGTGATCATTGACAAGACAACTTTATGAGCACTCAAAGCAATATCAAGGGATGACTTGTTTAAGATACTATATCTTTTTCTAAGAAGAATGAAAACAAAGACACTCTACTGCCTAAGAGCGTGCCACAATCTAAAAGATTCTGATTGAAAAAATGCATCATTTTTTAGTAGTGTTTAATCTGTTAACAACTATTGTTGTAGTAGTCTATAGGAGAAGCAATAAATTTAGAGACTGTGGTAGAAAAGGATCATGCAAACATGACTAAAGGAGCTTTCCAAGACTCAAATACAAGGTGAAGTCATAAAACATGAGTGTATAGGATTGTCAATGGTAGATGGGTAAATTGAAATTACTGAGCACTAAAGATGGCATACAATGTTAGAAGGAGGCGCCCCTATGCATCCAAATGATAAGTGAGGTTTTTTTTTGACACCTGGAATCATCTGAGAGGATTAAGTTTATCATGTCAACTCAATGATGAAGGAAGGAGTGCAAAAATATCTACAACCCAAATCTTGTCATTATTGTTTTGAAACCCTTGGGCATCAATGGTGTATAGATTACAGTCAATATGGCAGATATGAATTTATTAATAGTGAGCAAATACAATGTTTATGAATAGAGGGATAGTATGGTGTAACCTTTATGGAGATCCTTGAAGTCACCATTAATGGATAGCGAGTCTGAATACTCAAGGTTTTGAAATAGCAATCATGATCAACCACAAGGGAAATGTTGAAACCAAAAAGAAGCAATGTATGAGCAGCATTTTCTTGTGAAACAATCGATTGAGATAACTCTTGTTTCAACTGTCCAGCATCTCATAAAATATCTTTCATATTATGGTATTGCAAGATTTTTTCATAGCAAAGGTGATAATGACATCACTGACCACTACTACATGGAATCACACTACTACATGGCATCACAAGGAATAAAGAAGATACCCATGTTTAGAAATCAACAGAACAAAATGAGGAGAAACATTCAAGCTTTTGCAGAGAGATGTACAGGAGGTATAAAAAATGTTTTATCATTCTAAATGATAAGTGAAAAATCCAAAATTCATAAAATGCAACCACGACCTGTGGTGTTTTTATTAAAATTTGCAAGATATTTACATGAGTGAAGCATAGAAACAAAGCAACAAGGCTCGTAATGAGCATTTTTATCTGCAAATATTGGAGAGAATGGTGCAAGTTCCACAATAGAAAGCTTACCCAAGCTCGCTGCTGCATTTTTTGCATGATATTTATGAAAAGAAGCCTTTGTATTCTCCTTGAAACCTCCATGAAACTATGAGAGAAGCTCGATGAAGACCTATGTCAGTAGGGTAGGGCTTCCAAAAGCTTGCAATGTAAAAATGAAATGAAATGTGACATGGCTATGAGTTTTGATTGTTAGGGTTTCTTTTCCCTAGCATATGCCGACAAACTTAAGGCATTTTTCTTTTTGTTTAAGTTTTTGCAATATAAACTAATACCCCACCATGTGTTCATGTCTACTGACTAGGGAGGTATTATGTATCTTTGCTTTGATTTTTCAAAGCATATGTTTGTCAAATATTTTGCATTGAACCATGATGTAAACATTTATTTAAGTGATGTTGTTATAAGTCACTTTAATACATGTTATGCAAAATAGCAAATATAGTTTGAGTCTTCATCACTAAGTTGCAAGCATATAGAGAGGTTGGAGAGGTTAGTCGACATATGGAGGAGAGGTAGGGAGTTTTTACTCACCTTTTGGAGGGAACGAGGGTATCTAGGAGTTAGTTTCTCACAACTTCATGATGGATATGGTCAAAGTTGACCTTTTCAGCATTTTGGAGCCTTTTTGGAGAAGATATAGTAGCTATATTTTAGGATTTATTGTTGCATACGACCAAGAAGGTTCTAGGTCCTATTTTGGTGGATCTTGGAGGATGGTTATATTCACTTGTTGACTCATTTTGTACTTAGTTCTAATTATGCTATGATTTTACTTGGTGACTTTTTGGAGTCCTTTTGGAGATATTGCATATTTTGTAACTCTTTTGGCATGTATACCAATGAGTACCTTGAAAATCAATGAAATTAAGTTATTTTTCCTTCTCATTTTTTGCTTTATTGTGTGCATTTTAGTTGATTGATGAGATTACTTGTGAAGTTTGTCCATTTCATTGTAATTTTGTCTCATGTTAGCAACTTTTTGTAGAAAAGTATGTATGTTGCAGGTTATAAGTTGTGTTATGAATGCAAATGCTTTTAGTTGTGAAACTTCTTTCCTTCTAAGAGTTTAGCTTTAAACCTTCTTATGAAGCACTTATGCAAGAAATATACAAAAATGATTTGTGTAAGCCAAGCTCTTCCATTGTTTGAACTATGTATGTAAGTTGTGTTTATAGGTCTTAGTTAGTGTTTGGTGTATCAAATTTTAAAAGATTTTAGTTTTCTTTCAATTTATGTTATTTCTTTCCATTTTTCCTTGGAAAATCATTAGATTAGTTTAGGTGATTACCATTTAGGATCCAACCTTCTCTAGAGGTCCATTCCAAGTTTAGGCAATCGACAACCTAGGAATGTTCCAATGTTTCTCCAAAGTGCTAATTTATGTAACTTAGCAAGGGTGAAACTTTGAGAGATAAAACCTACCATCCTGTATGGTTCTTTGATCATACAACCATGGTCTACCCAACAAAACATGTCATATATCCATAGGTACTATATAACATACAATCACATCCTTATATCTACGAATTTGAAAATCAACCACACATTGCTCACTTACCCATATCTGGCAATCTCCTTGCAACCAAGAAATGTAGTATGGGCTAGGATGCTTGATTCTTTTCAACTTTAGCTTTTTTTCCATCTCTTCAGATATAATATTATTGGTGCTACTGCTGTCCACAATGATTTTACAACATTTCCCACTCACTTTACACCGTGTTCAGAATAAATTACTCCTCTAGATAGGCTCTTGATTATCTGCTTGTGTCTTTAGAAATTATTTATTCATCACAAAATATTCTCCTAGCTTCCAATATATTTTATCAAACACTTTTCCACACTCTCTTTGCAACTTCTTCACTCTCTACTCGTAGGTCCTAGTCCAAACTACCTCACATTGGCACTTTTGCCTGCACACTCAGGAACAACCAGCTTTGATACCATTGATGGAATAAGAAAGGCTTCAACACCCTTCAAAAACCTACTTCAATCCCTCTTTAAAATACACATAGGCATTACATCAAACAGTTGGAAGTATTGCTCATAAAACAAGAAAACTCAGGTTGCACTAGCAAACTTGATATTGCAATGTAAAAAAAAAGGATTACAAAATATTTTCAGTCAACAAAGGACTGATGGACAACAATGTATTTCCATTTAATACCCGCAAAAACCCACTTAAAACCCTCTCACAATTGATTCTTCAAACAACATAGAAATTGCAAATAATCCAACACAATCTTGGTTTGCAACTTGCAACCTTTGCTATGCTTCAAAGAAAAATATTACTACAACATATTTTTAGTCATAGAGGATTGATAAACAGCAATAAAACCCCATACAAATTTCAGATAATCCAATGAAATACATTGAAAAACATTCTCATGCTCCAGCACCTCTATTCCACCTGCAACTCTTGTAACTTCCCATTGAAAGACTTGGCACTTTATTTTATGTTATCAATCATTCCAAACCTGCAATAAACAACATTTCAAACCCCCAAAAACTTAGAACTAAACTCATGTATTTTCTCCCTTTAACAAGTAGACTTATGTCTCACAATCTTTAGTTATGCAACCTACAACAAACACTCACAATACTCAACAAGTTCTAACCATGAAATTCCAATCTATTTGATGCTGAAAATAGCTCCTCACACCTACAAAATACAGAAAAAAGCAACCTCCATGGGATGCTACAACCTCTCTCCAACTCCCTTTCCACTTCTCCTCCCAAAAATTGAAAGCTACAGGAAGAAAAATTCCTTTATAAATCCCTACCAGAATTAAATTTCATTTCATTTCCTTCAAATTCCCCTTTCCAAAAATTGTAATTGTTACCTATTTTTCACTACGAGCTCAAACAGGTAGAGCTGAATCAAATTCATGAATTATAGGTACATAAATTTTCAAGTTTTGCTGATTAAAGTATTCAATGATCATCATAGAGATCAATTTACATCTGAATTATTGTTTTATTGTGCAAGTATTTGAAACAGAAAATTGAGAATTTGCATAATAATGCTTTTTATTCATTTTGTAAAAACATTGAATCTCGCACAAGCCGCGAGAGTAACTGAATTTGATTATGACAATCAAATGATGAATACAAAATTCAAAGATAAACTACACTATTGAAAATAACGTAAGCGCAAAAAAGAGGAGAAATTCATCATTGCCTGTGATGATGAATCACTTTCGCTTGATGTCTTTAGTCATCGCGTCTCCAAGCAGTTGCAGCCTTGTTTCGCCGCTCCATGAACCTGCAAAGTTATAAAGGAATGGCATTAGAGATGTACTCTAAGCAATGATGAATTACATTCTACCTTATTCCTATGCTACCAACAGGAACAGGTTCATCATGTTCGAGATCATTTTATCAGATATGTGGAGAAAAACGAGCTCCCACAAGGTTTGAGCCCGACATATCAAAAGGACACCTCTCATTCACATCATATATGAGAGTTATTAAAGCATCAAAGAAACAATCATAATCTAGGACTGCCATCAAGAAATCTAATTCAACATGGTGAAAATAGATTGAGCAGGAATCTTGTTGCTCATAATTCAATAAAACAATCAAAGAAGCATGTTAAGAGAGCATTAATTGTATTTGTCATAGTTCAGTTTCAGCTCTATCTTTCATTCATATTTTACTTTGATGAGGCATTGAGCCCTTTATGCTGAAAGAAGAACAAGGTACTCGAACAAATCAATTGTTACACAGTCTACAGAAGACTTAAGAGAAACAGATTTGTAATAATATAGCAACTATGAGCAGCAACTATGAACAACAACATTAATTTCAAAGTATAGCAATTTATGCTTGAAGTAGACAGCCTTAGCAAGAAAAGGAGCATTTTATAGAGAACACTCATGAAGGCTGCTACAAAATTAATTAAGTGAATAGGAGTGTTCATAGTTATGGAGAAATGGTTACATAAGTTTATGACAGTCATAAAGAACTAAAAAAGCATCCTTGACAGTAAGGAAAGCCAAATGGAAGTTTAAAATTGTGTGAAACAACAACAAAGTTTTGGGATAGCATTGCACAGTGTCAAGTAGAAGCAGAGCATTTAGCAATTTAATTTGTTTTTTACAACTACAAAGCACAAAATAATATTCATTCATGAGAACTTCATAAGAGTCAAGGACAGTCATGAATAAGAATGCTGATATAAAACTGGTAAAAGTAGATGTGCATACGTGTTTCAAAATGCCAATAATATTAACCAGATCAAATGGAGACTGAGTCTGTATATTTAAGTTAATATAATGGCATTAAATCAAAAAATAGTAATCAAACAAGAAGGTGTAGTCATGATATCATATCTTGTTCCAATGAAATATCAGAAGTTGTAGTTACATAATGATAGGATAGTCATGCTAAGTGACAAAGATTTCATCAATGATGAGTGCAGTCAAGGCTACCCACAGTTATATAGCTACAAGAATGAGTAAAGATGTAAAGTAGATGAACAAGTTTCAGCTTATACAAATCACTGGTGAAGTTTCCATGATGCCTGAAGAATTAAGATTGAAATGAAGTTTGTAGTCATCATGATCTCAATATCAAAACAATGATGATTATTAGTGAGTTAAGAATATATTAAATACAACAGAGTTTCAATAACCTATAGTAACTATCATTCTAAGAAGCAACAAATGATCATCTACAACTAAGGTGAATACATGCAAGAGGAGTGCCACATTCAAGCTTTTCCTCTGTGCCAATGGAAAAGCTCCATTTACAAATGAAAATACCTAGAATCATTGATAGCCATGGTAAGGAATATATATGTTAAATATCCAGATGAAGACCAAGTAAGCATGGCCAGAGAGTTTTGTGAAGGCCAGATACAGAGTATGATTAAGTTTTTTGAGCTATAAATGTATATGTACATAGTTTTAAAGAACAAAATATGGAAATATCTACTAATGGAGGCCATATAAAATGAAGAGGTTTTCAGAAATAGAAGTTGGAGGAGGCATAGAAGCTTCATCCTTTTGTTCAAAATTTGACATAGAGGAAATTAAAAATGCAGTGAGCTTTCCTTTTGGTTCGAAATGGAGAATGCCCAGAAGCTCTAATATAGGTCATGGCCTCAATGTACACAATTTTAAAAAATAAAATGGAAAGATCTAATGGTTGCGGCTGTTAACATGAATGAGGTTTTCAGCCATTAGAACAAGAAATACAAAGAGCAGATAAATCATGAATACCCATATAAAGACAAAGGTTCAAATCTACTATGGTGGCCTGAAGGAGGCTAGAAATATATACAAGAAGGAGAAAGATCAAACTTACCAGCGCTTCCATAGAATAGTGTTTCCAGAATTTCTTTCTTGGCACATATTCACCAGTGCAAGTCGTGCCCTCTCAAGAGTTCTCATGGTGCCCAAAACAGATGAAGACACAAGAATATGTCAGAGGAAATGAGTTACAGCTGTGCCCTTAAGGCCTCAAAAATGCATTCAAATACTTGAGAATACTCATATTTGGGACAAAATGAACTTCATCTTACATTTTTTGTTTAGGATCTTCGAAAAAACATCAAAATCAACAGAGAAATCATCAAGTTTGAGTTCAAACCCTACTCAACAGTGGCGGCCAGCTTCTTCATGAAGCTTCATCAAAGTCAAAAGAATGATAATGATTTTTAGGGTTTGATGATTGCTTTTTTCCATTTTCCCTAAGCCATTTTTGGTATTTTTATTAATGATTTTTAATAATCATTATGTTTTATTCATCCTTCATGGCCATGACTTAAAGTCAAGATTCTTAGAGTTGATGTGGTCGACCCATTATCATTGTTACATGAAATGATATGGTCGGCCAATTCATTTATAATGTTGAATGTATTTTAATATCTTATATGCATGGAGTGGAGTAATAAGTGGTCGTGACTTATTGATTTTGCATATATAGAGTCTCCACTTAAGTATATATTGCATGGATTTAGGGAGCGCTGAATTTTTAGCTAAATATTAAAGATAATAATATGTTTTCTTTAATATTTAGCATATAATAAAAGGTGGATTAAGATTTCCTTTTCAAATAAATCCATGTAAAAGTTATAAGTAAGGGTCAATTGAAGATTGATATCAGTTTGAAGACTGAATTCATTGCACATTTTATCTCAGTTCCACATCAGATTATCGACTGAAGATTAATCTTTAAGTTATCATGGGCGAATTGATGAAAGCAAGGAGGATTTTTGCATGTTTTGGCTCACATTCAGAGACTTCCAGTTCAGTTTGAGTTACAGATTAGTTGCATTCTTTATGACTACAAGTTCGAGACTGAGTTCACTCATTTTTTGCATGAGTTTGAACCTTATTTTCAGGGATTTTTGCTTCTGCTCAGATTTCACCTTGGAGTTATCACTTTCTCATTGAAATTGACTTTCAATTTCATGTTCATGCACTTTGAAGTGCATTCTCATTGTATAAATTGAAAAAGTTTATCTTTTTCAACGAGTTCTTGTTATTCAGCCTTTGCATTCTGCAAAGAGAATTGTCTTGTAACTCAACTTTCAAAATTTAATAGATATTGCAATAGTCTTTACAGGTTATCTTGAGGTATCATTTGTAGAGTTTTCCTTCTGACGTCATTGCAAGTTAGATATTAGCCTTCTTAGATTAAGTTGTCTTGTTTTATGAATGTCTTAGATGCAAATTTAATGTGTTTTACATCAAAACCTTTAAATTTTTGTTACATTCGTGAATGCATGTACACGAAAAAATGGTTTTAGTTGTAGGTCATAAATTGTACTTATAACACATTCATATATTTAAGTTGTGAAGATAAATTCTTCCTTCATAAAGACTGAATTATCAGGCCTTTCTGTGAATCATTTATGCAGTTAAATTGTTCAGTCTGAGTTGTGAAAATAGGCTCGTAAGGAATCAGTTTTGAATTAATATGCTTTTCTTTAGATCAAATAGGTGCGTCACCACAGTTCAATTCTTCCAGTTTCACATTAGATTAAGTTTTTCTTCCTTTTTCCCATCAAATTTTCAAGTCTATAATTAGATAATCATATAGGAACCAGCCTAGAATCTGGAGATCTATCTTCACCATAGGAACACCCACAGCTTGAAGATAGTCCAATGTTTCAACAAATTGCTGAATTTAACCATTCAAGCGTTCAAGTGCAATATGATTGACAACAGTAAAAACCCCTATCATGTAGCTGCACCAAAAAAATAAAATAATGTTAAAAAAATAAATCCAATTGATTTCTCCATTCCACAAAAGTTGGGAATTACGTTTGATCACTCCTCACTAGCCCATGAAAAAGAAAATCCCAAAAAAGAAGACCTAGGCACCCACCTCCACAACTCCTATTTTTTTTATGGATTCTAAACAATTATTTTAAAACACCTTTATTTCATATCCCAATGCCTATAATTCTTTTCTTGACATTTTTGAATTCAAATTGTATTAAAATTGCAATTTTGTATTATTTGCACTATGCTAATTTTGACCATTTCAAAATGAGCTTGAATAAACATGAAATTAACCCAGATGAAATGAAATTCAACATCCCTCACATGAAATTAAAATTCATCTCACAACATCACCAAAGTTTAAATGGAAATTGAAACTCAAATTCCTTTTGGTTGATGTAGGATAGCCTGCCAACCATGGATGCTCCTGCATTAGAAAAAGAGTTGAAGGTCATCTCGTCATCATCGAAATATTCCGCTTTCATAAGACAAAGATCACCATTAAACTTTCGGCGTCGTCGGCTTCAATACCAATAAATTCGTCCGGCGTCCGAGAACAAAGTGGTCGAGATTAAGCGTTCCGTCGAACCTAAAGTCTCCATCGGCTAATGGAACCGGCAGGTTCGAGATCAAAAACCTATCAGATCATCTCGAAATTATCAGATTTAATTATTCCTACAATAATTTGGACACAAGGCTATAGAATCACAAAATTAGAATGAATCAAAATGTTTCATCTTTTAGGTCAATGTTTTACATGAAAAGATTTGGTCATAAGGCTAGTGAATGCAGAAGTCAAATCATGAATAGCTATAACAATGGTATGAGGTTTCAATCTTTCAATGGCTATTGTTATGCATGCAATGGATTTGGGCATGAAGCTAATCAATGTAGATCCATAATGGGTGGATGTAAGCTTGTACAAAATTTTGTCACTTGCTACAATTGCAATAGACCAAGACACATTTCCAAATTTTGTAAAAGCAAGAATATGAAGAAGAATATTTCGATAAAGAAGAATCATCCGATAAAAAAGGTTGGTCTAGTAGAAATGAAGAAAGAGATGGACAAGATTTGGAGAAAGAAGGAAGATAGTGAGACTAAGCCTGAGTTTGTACTAGCATCTAGTGCAAATGTTTCCTCCGGAAACTAAGTAGAAAGCTTTGGCTTAGTGAGAGCATTAATAGAAGAATCTTTATCTGCTACTCGAGAAATGGTGTTGATGTTTCAACACATTAGAATAAGGTGTCTATTGACATGGTTAACCTATTGGAGAAAGAAATAGTGAAAAATATTGGATTACAAAAGTTTGTAGAGCATTTAGAGTTGACTGTGCATACAATTAGGGTTTTTACTAGCTTTTTAAAATGTGCATTCAATGTGAATTAGGTCAGTTCAAAAGGGTTTAAAAGCAATTTCATATCCAATCTAAGTGATTTGTAAATGAGTATTTGAGGAGAAAAGAGTAGTGAAGAGTGAAGTGAAGCATTCTAGTGACCTTGTGCAAAAAACCCTAGAAAAAAAGTGATCATAAGGAATTTACAGATTTCTATCATACCCTAAGTTTTGAGAAGTGTTTTGAAGTATTGGAAAATGTATACATCACAAGTAGTTGAGGTAGTGGATCATCCCCATCCTAAATTTAAATGAAATCCTAATAAATCCTTGGTGGATGATCTGAATGGAGCATTTTCACACATTCCATATGGGTTTTTCCACACAGAAGATGTAAGGGTATACATACATGTGAAGTTGGAAGAATATGGTCACTCTAAATTGGGTGATGTGTGGGTTAATGAACTCATTGAAGACGAATTTGAACTAAAAGCAGAATTTGAGAGCTTGGTGGAAAAGAAGATTGATGTGAGGAACTATTTCCCTAACTTTTTCCATGATGATTTGTGGGTGAGGTACACCCTAATTAGAATCCATGATAAATTCATCTAGCTTGATATACCTCACTTGATTAATAAAGAGGTGATTAGGGTTGTTATGGGTTTATGTTCAACCGGACCAGCTTTGATGCCTAAGTCAGTGAAGAATGAAGTGGTGATGAAGTTAGCAGTTAAGTATTCCTTGATGGTGATAGAATATAAAATATACTTCAACTAATAGGGAGAATTCAATGTTCACAACTGCCACTAATAATTCCTACGATATGGTTGTGAAGAGTGCAGATTATGATTTGTGTGAGTTGTTGAGGGAACAATTGATTGAAAACCTATAGAAGACCAAGGACTCAAAGTACCCTTTCAAGTTTGGTACTCTGATCATCTGTTTATTTTTTTACTTCTTAAAAGAGGCTCTCAAAACTAAGAATATAGTATGGTCGAATGACAAACCCATGGCATATTAGATTAGAGACAACCTAAGGAGGTTAGGTGATGCAAATGCATAGGAAGCAAAATTATGGGAATTTTTCAAAACCTTTCAGAAAAACATGCAAACCAAAGAAAAGATTCCCCAAAGCATGGTAGAGAAGTATAAGAATGACATCACATTCTTGGTGAAAAGGATAGTTGCATCATACAAGTTGTTGAGCCTAGGACTATTTGGATCCCATAGATGGTGATGAGCCCAAAATGTGCTCATAGTTTGGATATCATGATGAAATTTTAATACCTTTACTTTCGTTATTCATGGTTGTTTAAACTCTTTTGAAACCTTTTATTGGGATATCCTGTAGCAATACACTTTCATGATCCTGCAGTCTATTATGTTGTCTTATCTATATTTATTACCCCGTTGACTCCCTAAATGACTAGTATATCACATATAGTTTTTGAATGATGAAATAGATTTAAATATGTGATTAATGAATGGATATTGTGTATGTGCCATGTGCCTTTTCTTTTGCATCTATTACCTTGTGTTTCACAGGTTGTTGAAGAAAGTTGATTGAGTCAAGCGCAGCTGATCTCGGCCTTGCAGTAAAGTCTATTTCCTGCACGACTTCGAGGAAGCTTTGGTGAAGACTCTTTGAATGAAACCGTTGGGAAGGATTTTTAATGACAGTCAATCTGGAGAGAGTGGAGCGCTAGATTCTCTCTGGATCAGGTTGAACGGATAAATTCATTTATGAAGTCTGTTCCTCGATTTTGGGATACATTTTACTTCCACGTCTTTCTTTGTTAGGGTTAGTTAGTTGTTCTCCTGACTTTTAAATAAGTGCTCCTCCTGCACAAGTGAGCAAGAGGATGGTCAGAAGTAAGATAGAAGCATAGTGATAGGGAAATAGAAGATATCATGTAAGAGTCAGTATGATAATAATAAAAAGCAGAATATGTATGACAAGAGATAGAGTTTGTTGTTAGTTTTCATATCAACAAAGCAATGTACACCATTTTGAGTTTATGAATAAAGTCTGATGAAGTTCTGAGTTCAGCACTTGCGTAATCAGTAGATGCTTGCTAAGGGGGCCCACTTAGTAAGTATCTGTAGCTAGTTAGTTAGCTGTTCTTTTTCTGTTGATCATCAACTAGATTTCATCTTTGAAGTTTTCGTACAAACTCAGTCTTATATTGTTCCTGCAGCATCGGGAATCCATCCTAGTGCCTGTTTCTGTAGCATAAGGCCAGTTCAAAGTTTGTGTCTCAGTCATAGCTGTTATGCTTATTGCTTTGGTTAAATCATGGTTGAGTTAAGATAGCTTTGCATTACCTTCCTGTAGCGTAGATAGAATTCTTTCCAAGTATTTATTTCTGTTAAGTTGTGACTCAAACTAGTTCTTAGTGCATATATTGTGCTGCTCCATTCAAAGTATACGTTCCCTGGTTTGACAAGTAAATGAATGTCCATAAAGAGATATTAGTCACCTACTGGAATGTCTAATTCCTAGGATAGGTTTTACTGTGATTTTCATATCCTTTTGTGGGCACGACCATTTTTGGTGCCATTGCCGAGGATGGTGTCAAGCTAAGAACTTGTCAGAAGTCATTTTTAGCATTAGTTTAGTTTGTTAATCGAAAATTTTCAAAATCCTTCAAATCACCATTCATTCTATTGCATGCATAGAAGAAGAGACGCGCTGGGAAGGTTTCTCCCTGAAAACCTATTTGTTGAACTACCATTTGACCTAGCCGACGAAGAACCTGAGGAAAATCCATTCTCTCTGATATTCCAGCAAGCAAATATGGCAAATAATCCACCTAATCCACCTCCTATTTTTGAGTTTCCCATTGTTCCTCAGCGAGATACTAATAACCTTATAAATATTCCTTCTTGATTACTTCCCAAGTTCTATGGCCTAGTTATGGAGGATCCTGAAACTTTCCTGTTTGAGTTTGATATCCTCTGTCGTAGCTATGATTACATTTCAGATGCACACAAGTTGAAATTGTTTCCTTCCACCTTGAAGGAAGGAGCTCTTAGATGGTTCATGAGTTTAGGAAGAGGTGTTGTTGATAGCTGGGCAGCCATGCAAACAATTTTTTTTGAGAAATACAAGGAATATTGTAAGAGTGGAAGTAAGGGAGACGATATATTCATAATTCAACAAAAGGAGGATGAAAGTCTGGAAGACTACATCTCAAGATTCTTGTTTTCTCTAAAAAAGAACTCAAACCATACTCTCAATGAAGACTCTCAGAAATTACTTTTTCTAAGAGGAATCAGTGATGCCTGTATAGACACTCTGGACCTGATGGGAGGAGGTGATATAACCCAACTGCCTTGGGATGATATTTAGAAAATATGTCTTAATTACTCCCGAGTAAATGTGAAGAAAGGTAGAGGTCATCAAGCTACAGTGGGCAAGTCTTCTTCCAGTGGAGTTTCCTGGATGGAGATCACAAATTTACTGTCTGATTTCAAGCAGGAAATCATAAACAACATGGCTACACAGTTGGACACCATGCAAGCTTGGAAGAAGTATGAGGAAGCTGAAGCAATGTTGGCTGAGTTCTATCCGTATTGTAGGTAGAAGAAACATGACTGCAGATGCAAGATGGTGGCCAACATGGAGGCTAAATAGTTGCCTACTAATTTTAAGATGATTAAAGGTGATGATGATCAAGTCTTCTTTGTTGCACAAAGGAGGCCATGGGCCCCAAGACAAGGTATGCCTCAGGACCCTTTGCAAAATTTTGGTTCATATAATAGTCAATGGTAAAATAAGTACCCTCCAAACTATGGGCCATACTCCCAACCTCAGTGGAATAACCCTTGGCCAAATGCCCAGCAAAACCGTTGGCAAGCCTCACAAGGAAACTGGACAACCACCTCAGCAAAATCAGTGGCAGCCTCCACAAGGGAATTGGCAGCAGCCTAACCAATGGAGAGGAGGCCAACAATGGTCAAATCCGACCACAGGTTTCCTATAGCAACCCCAACAACAATCCATTATGCCACCTCCTGCAGCTAATCAAGGTCCGAATCCAAAATCAACCCAACTACCAGCTCAGGCAACACCTAATCCAAATAACCAGCAACCGCAGCAGCAACAAGTCTATTTTGCTAATCCTAATCATCAGCCTGCCTATGCTCTTAACCTGAATAATATTAATTTACGTTCAGGAACCGTGTTTCCCACACCATCTCCTCCCATAATCTCTCAGAATTACCATCTGAGGAGACTGACCAAGAAGAAGAAGATATCAATGACCAAGCCCAACCAAATCAGCCAGTTCAGATCCCATCATTACCTAAGTCATCTGATAAAGTGCCCCCTCCTTTTCCACAAAGATTGGAAGGTGAAAATGTGAAGAAACAAGAGGAACCCACCTTTGATATCCTTGACCAGCTAAAGCACATATGTGTGAAAATTTCTTTGTTCCAAGCAATCAAAGAAGTACCTATCTATGGCAAGGCCATCAAGGAGGCATGTTTGAAGAAACCAGGGAGGAAAAAGAAAGACCCTCAAACTGTCCATGTAATAGGCCAACTCTTTGACTTAATGCTAGGGAAGCTTAGCATCCCAAAATATTTAGATCCAGGAAGTCCTATTGTGGAGATAAATGTTAATGGGTTGCAAATTAAGAATGCTTTAGTAGATCTTGGTGCAGCTATCAATGTCATGATAAAGGACCTGGTTGTAAAACTTAATATTTCAGAAATAAGAACTACACCTATAATATTACAGCTTGCTGATAGCTCAACTGTCAAACCTGATGGGGTAGTCAAAGACCTGGTAGCCACCTTGGATTCCTAGGAATACCCTACTAATTTCATGGTCTTATCTCCAAAGGCATCATTGGGGGGATACCCTATCATACTAGGAAGGCCTTGGTTGGCTACTGCTAATGCTTGCATTGGTTGTAGGTCAGGTGACATGACAATATCTGATGGATATAGCACAAAGAAGCTTACCCTCTATTCTCCAGCACTGCCCCAACTTGAGTCTAGAGATGTTGCTTGGCCAGATTTGGGAGAAGATGAAGAAGTGAACTTTGTGGCCAATTTAATGATGATTACCAGAGAGCCTTTCATTACACAGCAAGAAGAAAAATATATACTGTCCAATATCCTACTGAATAACTATGGTACTGAATACTTTCATTGTGAGAAAAATCCATGTTCCTTGCAGACTATTCTTCCTCCGTCCACATCAGCTCATTATCCTGCAGCAACTAATTGCTTACACACCTTACTACCCCATGAGGTAGGCATGCCATTTCTGTCTGAAGTATCTATGATAGACTTAACCTCCCAAGTTGAGGTAGTTGCAGGAAAAACCTTGTGCATTAATAAAAACCTCACCAGTGAGCAACAAGAATCTATGATCAAAATGCTTACCAGTCATAAGTCAGCTTTTGCATGGGACTATGGAGATATGAAGGGTCTAGACCCAAAACTCTGTACGCATCGCATATATATTAACAGTGATTTCAAACCTGTCAGGCAGCCTCAAAGAAGAATCAATCCAACTTTGAGAGAGATTGTTAAAGAAGAATTGCAGAAAATGTTGACAGCTGGCTTTATCTACCCAATCTTTGATAGCCAATGGGTTTCCCCATTGGTCATTGTTCCTAAGAAAGGAGGAAAATGGAGAGTATGTGTAGATTACAGAGAACTTAACTTGGCAACAAAGAAAGATTACTTTCCTCTTCCATTTATTGATCAAGTTTTGGATAATTTAGCTGGAAAGAAGTACTTCTCATTCTTGGATGGCTTCAATGGATACAATCAGATCAAGATTGCTCCTAAGGACCAGGAAAAGACTACTTTTACATGCCCTTGGGGAACGTTTTCTTATTCAATTTTGCCTTTTGGTCTCTGTAATGCTCCTGCAACCTTCCAGAGGGCAGTCATAAGCATCTTCTCAGACATCTCATACGATTGCATGGAAATATACATGGATGACTTTACTATTTATGGTACAACATTTGAGGAAGCTCAAGCCAACTTGGAAAAAGTACTACAGAGATGTGAGGATCACAACCTATCACTGAATAGTCAAAAGTGCTTCATGATGATGCAGGAGGGAATAGTGCTCGGTCACTATATTTCTGCTGCAGGAATTCAGGTTGATCCTGCTAAAATTGAGATCATCTCTAAGTTACCCTCTCCTACTAAGCAGAAGGAGGTACAGAGCTTTCTAGGCTATGCCGGATACTACAGAAGATTCATCAAGGACTTTAGCCAAATAGCAAGCCCCTTATACAATCTGCTGAAGAAAGATGCAGAGTTTTCTTGAACAGAGGAATGTGAAAGAGCATTTCTTGACTTGAAAACCGCCCTCACACAGACACCTATTCTGAAAGGACCTGATTGGTCACTCCCATTTCATATTCATACTGATGCATCGGATTATGCAATTGGAGCAGTGTTAGGGCAGAAGGATGGATTAACTGAACATGCACTCTACTACATAAGCAAAAATTTGCAAGGGGCTGAATTCAACTACACTGTTACAGAAAAAGAAATGTTGGCAATCATCTACGCCCTCAATAAATTCAGGCATTATATCACTGATTATCAGATATTTGTCCACACTGATCATGCAGCAATCCGGTATCTCATGAACAAAAGCTCAATATCTAGGAGACTGGCAAGATGGTTATTGCTCATGCAGGAATTTGATATTACAATTGTGGAAAAGCCAAGCAAAGCCAACATAGTTGTTGATTTCCTTTCTAGAATTCAAAGGCAAGATGACTCTGCACTTATTGAAGACTCCTTTCCTGATGAGCAGTTGTTTGCCATCAAGGTTATTCATCCATGGTATGCTGATATAGCAAATTATCTGGCAACAGGAAGAACTCCTCAATTCTCCCCTAAGGAAAAGAGATTATTGGTAGAGAAAAGTTTTAACTTTTCTTGGATTGCAGACTACATATTTTATACAGGGCCAGATCATGTTATGAGGAGATGTGTACCAGAGGAGGACACTCATGATATACTACATGCCAGCCATGATGAGCCGTGTGGTGGACATTTTGCTGCCAAAAGGACAACAATGAAAATTTTAAATACTGGTTATTATTGGCCAACTTTGCATAGAGACGTAGCTAAGTATACAAGGAGATGCAATAGATGCTAAAGGATGGGAAGGCCAACTCGCTCTGATGAAATGCCACTATTTCCACAAATTGTAGTCACACCATTCGACAAATGGGGACTGGATTTTGTGGGACCAATTGATCCACCTTCCAATGGTAAGTCCTACATTCTTGTGTGCACAGATTATGTCACAAAATGGGTAGAAGCTAAACCTATGAAACATGCTAAGGATAATAAAGTGGTTGAATTCCTCTATGAGGAAATATTTACTAGGTTTGGTGTTCCTAGGGAGATAGTGACAGATCAGGGGGCACAATTTACTTCTACACTTATCATAGCTTTAGTCAATGAATACAATGTACGGCACAGAAAATCAACTCCTTATCACCCCTAGGCTAACGGCCAGGTCGAGGTTACCAATAGAGACATAGAGGTCATTTTGACTAAAACTGTAGATTTGCATAGGAAGGACTGGGCCGCAAGGTTACTTGAAGCTATATGGGCCTACCGTACTACTTGGAAGATTGCTACAGGATTTACACCTTTTGAAATGGTGTATGGTAAAACAACTGTGATGCCCATAAAAATTGAACATAAGACTCTCCGGATAGCACTAGAGCTGGACATGGATTTAACAGATGCACAAAAGGACATAATCGTGCATCTCAATGCTTTGGATGAACTCTGAAAGCATGCCCTGCAACACACTGAGATGATACAGAATCAACGAATAAGGTGGCATGATAAATATATTAAGGAAAAGAAATTCAAAGTAGGAGACTGGGCTCTACTTTATTACTCACGGTATAAGGACAGTCTAGGGAAATTACAGACCAGATGGTTGGGGCCGTATGAAATTGAGAATGTATTTGGTAATGGTACAGTTCAACTTGTTACAATTGATCATGTTCGATTCAAGCTGTTAGTTAATGGACACCGCCTCCGGATGTACCATAAACCGGTCTCAAAAGAAGAATTCATGCAGCAGTTCGTTTGGGATCCTACCGCTACTCTTCCTGCAGTAGAAGGCTTTAGCCTTTCTCCTGCAGCTTCACCGTAATTTTGAAAAGCATGCTCACAATAAAGGTTTTCTTTTTAAGGAAACCCCTTTTTCTTCATTTCACTTGTCGCCACATCTCACTTCTTTATCTTCCATCCATCCATCTCATCCATCCATTCCATCCGGTCATCCTGATCCACCCACGTCACCCATCGCCTCATTCATCTACGCTCGCCTTTAATTATGATATCATTCCCAAGCTGTCACTTCATGAATAAGCCCACGTCATCTTTCTTAGCATACGCCATATCTTTTGTTATCACATATTTGATTTATTTTATTCTATTCATTTACTGTTATGTTCGTACCAGTCATTATTACCCGATCTCCGCCTATTCTTTAGTACATGTGAGGACACATGTCATACTCTATAAGTAGAGGCCGGGGTAATCCACATCTTTAAAACACATCTTTTAGCGGCTGCCTGGCTGCTCCGGAATGCCTTTTCTTTTGGTATTTTTTTCAAGGAATTGCACTTTCCAAATATGATGCATGTCTTTTCATTTAAATGACATGTAATCCTGAAAATCAAAGCGCTTGTTCAAAAGTTTATTTTTTTGGAAAGAGAGAAATGTAATGACGAATAAAGAGAAAAACTAGGAAACGAGGAAGGGAAGCGAGAGAGAGAATTTTTTGAATTTTCGGCCCGAGGGAGTTGAGTTCAGCTAAGGAAAAACTGTGAACATGGGTGGTCAGTTGGTGTGTCATGAGCCTGTAGCTCATGAGTTGCTATTGCAAAATCCTCAAATAGTCCAGGCATTCAGCCTCTGTGGATGGTTAAATTATTTCTTGAGTTTAAATGCTTTCGATGAGGAGGCTGCTGGCAAATTTTTGAGAACCCTTTTTGAAGGGGAGGCTACTGTATGGGGTCTGACGGTTGTTGTAATTGAAGAAAGAATTGCTGAAGTAACCGGGCTTCTAGCCGTTGGAGAAAATTTTTCTTCGGATGCTGC
The DNA here is from genome assembly GCA_007258455.2 of Sequoia sempervirens. Taxonomy (NCBI): domain Eukaryota; kingdom Viridiplantae; phylum Streptophyta; class Pinopsida; order Cupressales; family Cupressaceae; genus Sequoia; species Sequoia sempervirens. Next base: position 428,628,558 of record VDFB02047230.1, read on the forward strand.
TTCTACAAGGGCTGAATTTTCAATACCCACTGATGGACCTTTAGAAGTCTCCAAGCAGGGATGCAAGCGAGAATGTCGTTGCCTCCTTATTTAGAATACGCTGCTTACATAATTAGGTATTTAACCTATGAAGGTCGTTTCTCTTACCTGCATTCTCACCATTTCAAATTATTAAGTCATATGAGGCATGAGTTAGTTGTAAATGTTCCAAATTTCTTGTTAAAATTTCTGGAACAAAGTTCCCATGGAACCCAACAAGGGAAAGATAATTCTATTGCTCACCATGGCCTTATCAAATTATTGATTGAACTCTCCTTGAGAGATGTCTCACCTCTTTTCTGGCAACAATTTGTTGCCCAAAAGAGCTTGCAAGTTCCACAACCCCCTAGGGTACTTACCTCACGGCCTTAGAAAAAGAGAGAAGAAATTGCGTCTACCAGTAGAAGAACAAGGCAAGGGTCATCTGCTCCTGTAGCGCCTATTCCTGCAGCTCCCACACTAGAATCCTCTACCCCCGGGTACAAAGGAGGTCTGCCACTAGGAGAGAGAAGGGAAAAATGAAGGTAGGAGAGTCATCTGGGGAAAAACAAACCCTAGAGTCTGACCCTCATTCTCAGAAAAGGCAATGCCCTTCTCCTGTAGCATCTTCCCCTGAAGCCGTCTCTCCTACAACAACACCTATTGCTATCACTAGTTCACCATCATCCTCTGGCAGGGAAAAACCCTCTAGACAGTCTAGAAAAAGGAAGGCTACAAGAACACCTCATGCAGTCACACTAGTGCCAAGAAGAGTTTCCATAAGGAAACGATGTAAGACCTCCCATGTTTCACCTCAACCAGAGGTTATTGTAATTTCAGAAGAGTCTGTGGAGTCTGAATTTGATGTTTCTCAGAATGTGTCTGAGAATGCTGCACAAAGTTCATTCATTCCTGAAGAGGAACAAACTGAGACAAAGGAAATTGAGCACAATGAAAAAGGGGTACCAAGTCTTGATGACTTGGCTGCCACTGCTATGCAGATTTCGGAGGAAGCACAGTCTTCTCCACTGCGGCAACAATAATTTATCCTGCAGCAAGAGCAAGAACAAACTGAACAATTGGATGTGGCCAGTGAAGTTACATTTCCCCCTGTGAATTGTCAAGCCATTGTGGTTTATAAGAAGACATTTTTGATTGAGTTTCTGGAATATGTCAAAGCTAATTGGGAACCAGTTACATTGCAAAACCTGACTTTTCGACACCTAGCCCAGACTGACATGCAACAAAGTCTATGGGAGACAGAAAGGACGAAACTAAAAAAGGAAATTGAATGTCAGAAATAGGAAATTCTTGAGTTACAAGGAAAAATGGATGAAATGTTAAAAGTAGCTGGTCAGATTATGGAATGTAGACCACCACCCAGAGTTTATGCTCTGTGCCTTAAGGAACAATTCTTATGGTTCCAACTAATGAGAATTTCCAGAAATCAAGATCCTATACTCCACACTGCTAAAAAATTCTATGATGCATACCAGGCAGCCCTTAATTGGTTAAGAAATTTTCTGTGTGAATTTTATTTACATGGATTTTTAATTCCATTTGAAACATAATGGAACCCTCTTCTGTATATTGGTGACATCCATTTCAGATCATTTATGTCATGGGCAGCAAATGAAGTAAATTATGGCAGACAATGGGAAACATATGAGGAAACCGAAAGGAATGAGCTTGTCCCTTTGCGCCCTCAAAGTTCAGACCCCCATGCAATGTTGAAAACCTAGTTTACTCTGACATATGGCATTCATAATAATACAGCAAGGGTGAAAATATTTGATCTCAGGAAATAGGTATATGATGAATTTCAAGAAAAACCATATTCATTTTGGAGATTGTCATACACCAGAAGTGAGAAAAGGTGGGAAAGATTAACTGTTGGGCTAAGAAAGTTCGAGCCTCACAGTCCCTTAAATTTCACAGCAGGTCTTAAACAATCAAGCAGATATATATAGTTGGGACTTCAAAAGATATTTGAACTATGGTTGCCATTGACATTCAGACCTCCTGTGTTAATGTGGCCCCTTTATCCTTACTAGGCTACAAATCTTAATGACAATTCAGAAGCTCTTAGGTATGAAAGGTGGCAAAACTTATAGAGGATTTTTTTACAAGTTTGGAACTCCATTTTAGAGTCATGCTGCAACCACGGATTTCAGGGAGACCACCCGGAAAGTTAATGCTGGAGGACTAGCATTGGGCTAAGTAGGGGGGCAATTGATGAGCCCAAAATGTGCTCATAGTTTGGATATCATGATGAACTTTTAATACCTTTACTTTCATTATTCATGGTTGTTTAAACTCTTTTGAAAACTTTTATTGGGATATCCTGTAGCAATACACTTTCATGATCTTGCAGCCTATTGTGTTGTTTTATCTATATTTATTACCCCGTTGACTCCCTAAATGACTGGTATATCGCATATGGTTTTTGAATGATGAAATAGATTTAAATGTGATTAATGAATGGATATTGTGTATGTGCCATGTGCCTTTTCTTTCGAATCTGTTACCTTGTGTTTTGCAGGTTGTTGAAGAAAGTTGATCGAGTCAAGCGCAACCGATCTCGGCCTTGCAGTAAAGTCTATTTCCTGCACGACTTCGAGGAAGCTTTGGCGAAGACTCTTTGGCCAAAACCGTTGGAAATATTTTTAATGACAGTTAATCTGGAGAGAGTGGAGCACTAGATTCTCTCTAGATTGGGTTGAACAGATAAATTCATTTATGAAGTCTGTTCCTCAATTTTGGGATACATTTTACTTCCACGTCTTTCTTTGTTAGGGTTAGTTGTTCTCCTGACTTTTAAAAAAGTGCTCCTCCTGCACGAGTGAGCAAGAGGATGGTCAGAAGTAAGATAGAAGCATAGTGATAGGGAAATAGAAGATATCATGTAAGAGTCAGTATGATAATAATCAAAAGCAAAATCTATGTGATAAGAGACAGAGTTTGTTGTTAGTTTTCATATCAACAAAGCAATGTACACCATTCTGAGTTTATGAATAAAGTCTGATGAAGTTCTGAGTTTAGCACTTGCATAATCAGTAGATGCTTGCTAAGGGGGCCCACTTAGTAAGCATCTGTAGCTAGTTAGTTAGCTGTTCTTTTTCTGTTGATCATCAGTTAGATTTCATCTTTGAAGTTTTCGTATAAACTCAATCTTATATTGTTCTTGCAGCATTGGGAATCCATCCCTGTGTCTGTTCCTACAACATAAGGCCAGTTCAAAGTTTGTGTCTCAATCGTAGCTGTTATGCTTACTGCTTTGGTTAAATCATGGTTGAGTTAAGATAGCTTTGCATTACCTTCCTGTAGCATAGATAGAATTATTTTCAAGTATTTATTTCTATTAAGTTGTGATTGAAACTAGTTCTTAGTGCATATATTGTGTTGCTCTATTCAAAGTATACATTCCCTGGTTTGACAAGTAAATGAACGTCCATAAAGAGATATTAGTCACCTGTTGGAATTTCCAATTCCCAAGATAGGTTTTACTGTGATTTTCATAACCTTTTGTGGGCACGACCAGTTCCTATAATATGTACATATTTATTATGGTAACAAAGGCTTATAAGATCCATGGAGAAAAAAAACCTTGACGATTTCCTCTTATATGGGCGATCATCCCAAGTGTTTAGAAGAAGAGGCAATAAGCCACATCAATTACCTTGTTAACCAACTCCTTAAGGAATTAGGATGAGAATTTATAATTCTATTTGTTTTGTTTGATTGGGAAAAATTATGCTTTGGACTTAGTAGAGGGGTGCAATTCTTTTATATAGTTAGAGAGGGCTCTTCATATCATGATAAGGGAGTCAAGCAATGAGTATTCAAATTTTTTGTCGATTTAATGAAAATATAAACAAAATATAGTTCTAATTGTTTAAAAGTAAAAATCCAATTTCTAGATAGTATTTATAAGTCATAAATGATGGTCATTTAAACATGTATTTTATTTTTAGAGGAGGTTTTCTAAAAAAATTATTGACATTTAAATAAATTAATCAAAGTAAAAATAATGAAAGACATGGTAGATATGTATTTAACAAAGTCAAAATTAGACAAAACTTTAAACGACTGTATTTGAGTTTAATAAAAAATGTAGCCAGGCTTTATCTGACTCCCCTGGCATAAAATTATACATTATTACATTTTAACAGATGGATGAAGGTTACAAATTTTCTATATAAATTCCCTCATAAGAAAAGGAACGTGGGTTTGTATTGTGAATCAAAAAAAAAGAAAGAGTATATTATAAAGCAGACATCAGTCTGTGCTGTAACGATGCTTTTGCTTCTTTCATTCTGCAGTATTTAATTAGCCTCTCTATTGTTTCAATCAAATCATAAGACTTAAAAACAATGGTGTTATTAAATACTATGTTGTTATGAAGGTTGTTGGTATGTATGAACAAAAATAAAATTGGGAGAAGCAAAAAAGTACAAGTATGAAAGTAAGACATATAATACATAATTGTCTGTTTTTTAGGAGATTTCAGCAAAGCATAAATTTATACTGTAATTTATCTCAATTGCTACTGTCATTTTGATATGCCAGGCAACATGTGTCCAAATGCCTACACTTGAAGCAACCAAACATGGCTTGGATTTAACAATTGCCAGCTATCTGAACTATGTAAAGTATGCTGCCAAAATGAGAAGACCCTCTTTGGCTACTGCAACAGAGCCTCATCTTTCTGTGCACGCTTGATAAAAAGATGTAAGAGATGCACTTGAATGCTTCAACAGTGAAGAGGCAACTTGCAGAAGATGTGATATGGAAAAGAACAAATGGTGAACTGTTCACCCGAGGACAGCAACAAGTGTGCACCACAATAGATATATCATGAAATCTATCATTTATTATTGATTCGTAAATCGGTTGTAATATTAGAGGAGAAACAAAACAAAAAAATCAATTACATAGTGTTACCTGAGAATGGAGTAGAATTTTGAGACTAGAAGTAGGCATAAAGTTGAGAGACCCCAAGAGTACCCCCCAAACACTTTTGTGATGTAACGACATTCCTTCCTAGTCCACATGAGTGTTTGGGGGAACTTGGTGCAGGAGCACCTTGTTGCATTCAAGCCTCTATGAGGCCAATTTGTAAAGGAGTGTTTAATGTGTGCTTTATGATGCATTTTAGTTATTTGATAGACATTTGGATAAGTTATATAGTCATTTTGTTTAATTTGCAAAAAATGTGAAATGTGGTTAAATGGCACATGAGGAGTCAATTGTCAAATTTGTAATAAGAGTCAAGGGATTTAGATGTTTTAGGGTCCATTGGGACCATCTAATAGCATTTGAATTTTTTGGAGGGTCTTTGGAGTAAAAAAATGCATAAATTGCACATTGTGTAAAAAGTTGTTACATGGAAAATGCAAAAAAAATGCAAATATGGAATATAAAAGGTCATTAGAATTTTAGGCATTGGTAGGAAGTTAGAAATTAGTTAGGAAGTTGTAGATTCTGTTTGAAATGCCTTTAAAAAGGCCTTTTGTATGTTTTAAACTTCATGGGTGGTTGAAATTTGAAAAGGCACAATGAAAAACACTGTTTTTTAGTAATTTTCTTTAGAAGTTCATTGTTTCTAGCCCTTGTAAAGATTTGTACAGGATCAAATGCTTTGGTAATGGTTTGTAAGTGATAATAAAATTAATCACCTTCCATTATTTGGATTTTATTTCATGAAGATTGGTGGAATATTAAGTGAGATATTGTAATTTTTGTAGAAATTGCCAAAACCCTGATTTAGGGTAATCTGCAGCATATAATTTTGGGTTTCTCTCAATTTATCCATTGAAATTTGATAAGATTTGGTGGAAATGTTCTTAGTAATATATAATTTCATATTTTTTAGTTTTACATCAAATGGATAAGGTTTAAGGCATGGAAAGTGAAGTTTTAGAATGTAAAATTTGTGTACTGACAAAAAACAGAGTCTTGCATGTGATTAACACTTAGGGTTTGCAAAATTTATTGAGGGAATGAAATTTTAAAGGTGTAATAAGCTTAGGCTGGATAAATTTAATGTGTTCAAAGTGCCAGTTCAAAGGAATTAATTTTGGAGGAATATAAACCAATAAGCATTAATTGTTGCATACCAAATTAGGCTTAAGCACAGACAAAAATAATCATTTTTGACTCAAGCGTTCCAAAGGACCTCATGTCCATTTTTTAATAAGTTTTAAAAAAGGATAATGGGTATCTAAATATATTATTTTCTTGAATTTTTAGTGTATATTTTGAAAGAAAACTCTGACAGTGCTTTGGAGGCCTAAAATGTTTGACAAAAAATGATGGTTTAGAATTGGTATTTGAAATAATGTCTTTAATGGAGTTTGGAGAATGGACTAATGTGTTGGTGAATACCTATTTACATGTGTTGGAAATGATAGAAAGATGTAAATGAGCTTGGGAGATTGATATTGCTATGTGGGTGTGGCCCAAAGGGCCTAATTGTTGTTTTGGATAGTCACTTTTGTAAATGCACTTGTTTAAGAGTTGGGTTGAGAAAAGAGTTTGATTCCATCAATTTGTTGTTGTATAAAGGTTTTATGTAGAATCAATAAGTGGTTTGGGTGCCTTGTTTCAGTTTGAGTGCTCGTAAACATGAGTTTTATGAACGGAAAAGAGTCTTAATTGAATGGGCACGAAGAATTGGTTGAGTTTTGAAAAATGAGATTAGGATAAGTTGCTTTCTTCCTTTGTATTGCATCAAATTGGTTTTAGAGCTTAGAAAAAGAATTGCGCTAGAGAAAGTTTGTGGTTTTGGTTTTGTGGTTGTGTGCAGGTTAAGAAGAACTTGGTTGCTGCCATGAAAAGGAAGAGAAAAGTTGAATAGAAGCAAGGAGAGACTTGCTTATGAAGATGGATTTGGTGAGAAGATTGGGAAGACATTTATTGGCACAAGTTGGCACTTGAAGAAGATGATGGAGTGATGTCTAAATCTGATAAAGAAGAGTTCAAAGGTGGAATGGATTTGTTACTGCGGTATGCGAATGAAATGTTTACTTCATTATTTCATAAGGAGATTAATGGCTTATTCAAATTTCTCCACATGAAATCTTATGTTCATGAAGAGGCAGCAGAAATAGAGATATTATGGTTGCAGGAAAATCAAGGTGCAGGGATTGTGGATGAGTTTGAACATGTACATGATGGGAAGATGGAAAGAAGATACCTTCTTCTTGCTTGGTTTGTAATTTTAAGCAAGCCAAAACCATGGGTTAAGATGAAGATACAATTTTTTGTGATTGCTGGTGATAGTGAAGATTCATTTCTATTTGCAGGTCCTTTACTCTTTGCTCCCTCAAGGGACTTGAGTTTTTTTTTCAAGGGGAGAATGGTGCAGGAGCACCTTGTTGCATAAAAGCCTCCATGAGGCCAATTTGTAAAGGAGTATTTAATATGTGCTTAGGGGTCTTTCAATAAGGTCTTTCAAGACCATTCTAATGCATTTTATTTATTTGATAGGTATTTGGATAAGTTATGTAGTCATTTTATCTAATTTGCAAAAGTTGCCAAATGTGGATAAATGACACATGAGGAGTCAATTGTCAAATTTGTAATAATATTCAAGGGATTTAGATGTTTAAGGGTCCATTGGGACCATCTAATAGAATTTGAATTGTTTGGAGGGTCTTTGGAGTAAAAAAATGCACAAATTGCATATTTTGTAAAAAGTTGTTACATGGAAAATACAAAAAAAATGCAAATATGGAATATGAAAGGTCATTAGAGTTTTAGGCATTGGTAGGAAGTTTTAGATTCTGTTTGAAATTCCTTTAAAAAGGAATTTTGTATGTTTGAAACTTCGTTGGTGGTTGAAATTTGAAAAGGCACAATGGAAAACACTATTTTTAGTAATTTTCTTTAGAATTTCATAGTTTCCAACCCTTGTACGGATTTGTATGGGATCAAATGCTTTGGTAATGGTTTTTTAGTGATAATAAAATTAATCACCTTCCATTTGGCTTTTATTTCATGAAGAAATTGGTGGAATATTAAGTGAGATATTGTAATTTTTGTAGAAATTTCCAAAAACCTAATTTAGGGTAATCTGTAGCATATAATTTTGGGTTTCTCTCAATTTATCCATTGAAATTCGATAATATTTGGTGGAAATGTTCTTAGTAACATCTAATTTCATATTTTTTAAGTTTTAGATCGAATGGCTAAGGTTTAAGGCATGAAAAGTGAAGTTTTAGAATGGAAAATCTGTGTACTGACAAAAAATAGAGTCATGCATGTGATTAACACAGGTACGGTTTGCAAAATTTATTGAGGGAATGAACTTTTGAATGTGTAATAAGCTTAGGAAAATTAAATTTAATGTGTTCCAAGTGCTTCTTCAAAGGAATTAAGTTTGGAGGCATATAAACTAATAAGCATTAATTGTTGCAAACCAAATTAGGCTTAAGCACATACAAAAATAATCATTTTTGACTCAAGCGTTTTAAAGGACCTCATGTCCATTTTGTAATATGTTTTAAAAAAGGATAATGGGTATCTAAATATATGATTTTATTGAATTTTTAGTCTATATTTTGAAAGAAAACTCTGACAGTCCTTTGAAGGCCTAAAACGTTTGACAAAAAAAGATGGTTTAGAATTGGTATTTGAAATAATGTCCTGAATGGAGTTTGGAGAATGGACTAATGTGTTTGTGAAGACCTATTTACATGTGTTGGAAATTATAGAAATATGTAAATGGGCTTGGGAGATTGATATTGCTTTGTGGGTGTGGCCCAAAGGGCCTAATTGTTGTTTTGGACAGTCACCTTTGTAAATGCACTTGTTTAAAAGTTTGGGTTGAGAAAAGAGTTTGATTCCATCAATTTTTTGTTGTCTAAAGGTGGTGTAGAATTAGTAAGTGGTTTGGGTGCCTTGTTTCAGTTTGAGTGCTTGTAAACATGAGTTTTATGAATGGAAAAGAGGCTTAATTGAATGGGCGTGAAAAATTGGTTGGGTTTTGACAAATGAGATTGGGATAACTTTCTTTCTTCCTTTGTATTGCATCAAAACTACAAGAGTTCTCAACAACAATGATATTGATGAGATTAACTCCATGACGAATCCTTATATAGAGTTGCAAGAGCTATCTAGAAACCCACAATGCACTAAGGTTAAGACAAGGTTTGAGGTAATTCGTACGGTTCAAAATCTGTACCATAGATTTCATTCCAAACCACAATATTTATTTTCATTCTATGTAGCCTTGATTTTTCTAAGCTTCAAAATTATAGAAATGAACAAAATTTGATGTCCTATCTTTTGTATGTAATGCTTAAATATAATTATACAATACTCAAACTAACATTTTAACTGAAGAAAGCAACACCATTTCCTTTCGCCGTGAAAATGATTTAACATTTTCATCTTGATGTAGATCATAAATTTGAATCTCTCGAACACAGAATATTGTCAAAATGCATGAATGTATAGAAGCTATTTTTCCTTTTTCTTTCTTTGGAATGATCGCTACTACTCAGGAATCATCAGCTTATACAGGATTATGACAGACAAGACCATGCAAGAGTGTGTGCTCCATAGTGTTCTCAAAGGTTAAGATTCCCACTTCATCTACTCCTCATGTTTGATAAGTGGACATTGTTTTACATCCAAAATATCTGTCACAACTAGCCAAACTTCTTTAGTTTTTTCCCTCGGCCAAAATTCTTCAATTATGTGTATGGAGCAGAGAATCTAATCTCTCGACAAAAATAATCTATGTATGTAAAATTATAACATAACAACCATCCCCCATCCCATGTGTTGGAAAAAATGGACGGATGGGAAGACTTGACAGATTGCGTGTGAAAATTTTTAAATGCGCAAAAAAACACAAAACTATTGCTTTGCTTTCCAATCAACTAGGAATACGCAAATCAAATTGTGGAAGCACAAAAAATGTAAGGAGACATGCAATTTATTTTCTATTCAATAAAATGGAAATGACATTACAAGGGTAAAGTTAAAAACTCAGAAAATAAACACTAAACTATAGATTACAAGTTGTTGGGAGCAAACAGGAGCTGCTCACACAGATTGGCCACTTTCAGGAGCTTCTAGGAGCTCACTCTCAGGAGCTTCCAGGAGCTCACTTTCAGGAGCTATGCAGAGCTCTTTTAGGATCAATTACTCCTCAAAAAAATACAAACAAAATACAGTTGTTGTTCTGAAGCTTCTTTGAATCACACAAAGAACTCAAAAACATTCCTCTTCTTAGACTACTATTGCTCAAGAACTCTTCTTCACACTCTAACTATCAACATTCATTCATTCATTTTTTTTCCTTTTCAAAAAAATTCCCTCTCAAATTTGAATTTACCTACCAACATTAATTCTTCTGCAGACTAGGTTGCATGTTAGGAGCAAGTTGGGAAAGAAATCCCCAAAAAACAATCTTCTAGCTGCACTGGCAACAAATGCTCCTGACAGGAAGGTGGCAATGAGAAGAGGCTCAAGAGAAATAAATTTCCAACACTCCCCATTTGTCTTGAGCCGATGAAACAAGATCAATCATGATACAAATCAACAACGCCCAAATAGTTCCTTAGGCACTCGAAATTGTCCCTGCTCAAAGGCTTGGTGAATATGTCTACTAGTTGTTGCTCAGACCTACAAAACTTCATCTTGATTTCACCATTTTCAACTAAATCTCTGATAAAATGATACCTGATTTCAATGTGCTTGTTTCTTCCATGAAACATAATATTTTTCATCAAAGCTATTGATGAAACATTGTCACAAAAAATTATTGTTCCATCCTCTTGTTCTTCTCTCAAATCTGCCAAGATTCTTCTTAGTCAAATAGTTTGACATGTTGTTGCATTTGCTGCTATATACTCAGCCTTGGCTATTGATAGGGAAACTATGGGTTGTTTCTTGGAATCCAATGAAATGACTTCCGATCCCAAATGAAACACATAGCCCGATGCACTCTTCCTATCATCCAAACTTCCTGCCCAATCATGCTATCTATGTATCCAACCAACCCAAACTCATTTTATGCTGTGTACAAAATACCATATGATTTGCTGCCATTCACATACCTCTCGATTCTTTTACCCACTTACTAATGGGTGTCCCTTGGAGTCTCCATAAATATGGAAATATGACTCACTCCATGCATTATATCAGGCCTACGTGCAATCAAATACATCAACTTCCAAAAACACTTTTAAACATGGTCAGATCGACATTGTTGTTGCAATCATCCTTGCTCAACTTTAGACCTATGGCTATTGGAGTTGTGGTAGGCTTGCTTTCAAGCATCCTAAATCTCTTCAAGATTTCATTCAAATGCATATTTTTCTTGAGAGATAAATATGCCATCATGCAGTTATTTTACTTCCATGCTGAGAAAATACCTTAAGAGACCTAAGTTTGTCATTTCAAACTCTCTATTCATGGCCTCTTTAAAATCAACAATTAGGAAATCATCATCCCCAGTAAAAACTAGATCATCTACACACAAGAAAACAATTAAAACCTTACCATCTGCTTCCTTGATGTAAAGAGTGGGCTCACCATTGCTTTTGCTAAATCCGTTGCTCAACAATATATGAGTCAATCTTGTTGTACCATGCCCATGAAGCTTGCTTTAGCCCATAAAGATCTTTCTTCAGCCTATACACCTTGTGTTCTTGACCCGAAACTTCATATCCAAGTGGCTACTCCACATAAGCTTCCTCTTTCAACACTCCATTAAGAAAGGGAGACTTCATGTTCATTTGAAACACCTTCCATTTGTGATAGAATACAATTGCTATGACTGCCTACATGGTCTCCATCCTTGGAACGGGGGAAAATGTCTCATCATAGTCTCTCCCAAACTGCTATTTGTACCCCTTGACAACTAATCTTTCCTTATGCCTCTCTATTCTTCCTTTGACGTTGCACTAGATCTTGTAGACCCATTTCACTCCAATTACTTGCATGTTGGGAGGAAAATTAATTAGCTCGCATGTGTTGTTCATCTCTATTGTATCTATCTCATCATCCATGGCCTCACACTATTTCTCCTCTTTCACAACATCCTCAAAATAAATTGGATCACTATATGAAAATAATGAAAAATTCATACTATCATCAAATTCTTAGTCATACCTTTCATTTTGGTAGATCTCCCTTAGACTCTTGGTCTTCCTTGGCATTAGGGAGGTGAGAGTGGGGTATGAACTTTCACTACTGCTAATGTTTTGCTAAACAGACCCTGTCGAGAGCTGTCGGGAGCTGTCGGGAGCTATTGGGAGCCAAACGGAGCTGTCAAAAGCTCTCGGGAGCCAATGCTTTAGCTGTCTCTAGCTGCTTTCCTTTTTGTTTGCTCATGTCAGGAGCCATCGGGAGCTCTCTACAACCGATTCTCTAGTTGTCTATGACTATCTTCCTAACTTTCTACCTACATCAGAAGCCATTAGGAGCCGTTGGGAGCTATCAAGAGCTTGTCCAGAGCTATTAGTAATGACTGTAGGCTCATCTTGTTGTGCTTCTTGTTCCTTTTTTCCTCTTTAGGAGTTGTCAGGAGCAGTTCTGAGCTTTTAGAAACTCACTTTGTCCTATGACTCATCCTCTAGGAACTCCACATCCCTACTAATCACTATCTTCTTGGTGACTAGGTTATATAGCCTATAGGCTTTGAAATCCTCACTATAGCTCATGAAAATACACTTCTCACCCTTGTCATCCAATTTATGCTTTTTTTCTTTAGGCACATTATCATATGCCACACACTCGAACACTCTTAAGTTCTCAACCATCCACTTGCATTTTGTCCATGCCTCTTGAGGGATTTTGTCACGGACCACCTTTGTTGGACTTCTATTTATCAGATATACATTTGTTGCTACAACCTCTCCCCAATATTCAGTTGGGAGTCCCTTTTCTTTTAGCATGCTCCTTGCCATCTCCAAGATGGTTCTATTCTTTCTCTCAGCCACTCCATTTTATTGCAGAGTATAACTAGCTGTTAGCTCCTTCTTGATTCCATTTTGCTTGCAAAAGTTTACAAATTTATTAGAGGTATACTCCCCCCTTCAATCTGACTTTAGGACTTTGATCACGTGTTGACTCTCCTTTTCAGCCTGGGCTTTAAACAACAAAAACTTATCAAATGTTTCAGACTTATGTGGCAGAAAATAGATCCACGTCTTACGGCTATAATCATCAATGAAGGTCATAAAATATTAATTTTTACCAATAAATATGGTTTGCACAGGGCCTACCAAATCCATGTGCACTAGCTCCAATGGTGCTCTTGCCCTTGTAGAATTGCCCGATTGAAAGGGTTTCCTATGCTGCTTGCCCAAAATGCAAGCCTCACACTTAACATTAAGCTCTACTATTCTTGGCAAACCATCAAGAATTTTGTTCTTGGACAAAAGACTTAAACCAACATAGCCTAAGTGTCCATACGGGTATGTGCAGGATCATGAAGGGCCAAAAAGTGGCTATATAACGGGTATGTGTAGGGTATGTGGCTGACGACTTTTCTTTTACCCAAAACTAATGAAACAAAAAGGGTTTTTAAAAGATATTATTAGCTTTCCATCAATATAAATTATGCTTTACTTTGAATTTAATAAATAATTATTATTCATTTTCTATTTGAATTTTGACTAAAGTCCTGATTGATAGGTTGATTGAAAAACATCTATAGCTTTCAAACGGTATAACATTTTTTTGAATCTAAAACATGCGCCACATTCTATGCTTTGCATAATATAGGATTAAAAAAAGAAAAGTTGAATTTCATGAAGTTTTGACCAAGTTAAGGTGGTCAGAAATACAAGTTTTTATATTTTTAAAAATTTGTAATAAAAAAACTCATAATGAATTATTTACATGGAAAAAAATTACCAAAAAATATGCATCACATCGAGGCATGAGTCCTTTGCTTATATCTAAAATCTTATAAAAAAATATGATCATTTTATTGTGGTTAGTTTGGTTAGACAAACACCTACTTCTTATTTTTTCCTTAAAATTTTAAGGTACTCAAATTTGATTGAAATTTCCAATTTTCACCTCAAAATAGATAGATTTTATTTTTAAATAAAACCCGTAGTGAAGTTTTAGGAAAACTCACATCTTCAGGGGACTCTTTAGCGGTAGATTCTTATTCTTATATTTTGAAATAATGAGATGTAACTCAAATTCCCAAAATTTTTACGCCAAGCTGCTCAACTCCCCAGTTTCGGGCCTTTCGCAACTTAAGGGCCTATTTTTTCCATGATGATCCTGCACATACCCATACCTAAGATGCCATAGCTTAGAGGGGTCCTGAATGGTTCTTTTGAGGGCTACTTACCATACTGCTCTACATTTTCCATTCATGAGAGGTGCAGAAACAAATTGAGATGAGAAACACGTTTCAATCTTCAAAGAAAATATCTAGTTCCTTGTCATTTGAACTACTACAAACATTTTTTTCCTCTCATTCTTATCACAAATAATGCATTCACCCTTCTCCATTATCACTTTATATCCATTTTGGATTAGCCATCCAACACTCATGAGGTTATGCTTCAACCTAGGAGCAAGAAATACATTATGAATATCCTTATTCTCACCTTGCTTGGTGCAGATCATGATAGATCATTTGCCCACAACTGAAACTAATCCATTGTTCCCCATTCTTATCTCTGACTTTACACTCTTATCAATGAAAATAAAATAAGCTTTCATTACCACTCGTGTGGTTGTTGCAACTGCTATCCAAATACCAGACTTTGGATCTGCCTTTTTCACCAATGTTGCACATGATGAAGGTTGTGGACTGATTTCCTTCAGCTACATTTGGATAACCCATATTTTCATTTTGTTTAGACTGATTCTTGTGCTTTTTCCACCACTCACTTGCATAATGACCAAATTTATGATAGTAGTAGCATTCAAGATTGCTTTTGTCATTCTTCTGATTCAAACTACTATTCTTTTTTCTTTGTTAGGAGCTAGTTTGAGAGTTGCTCACTCCCTCTTGGGTGTTTGCTTGTCCCAATCTTTCTCCTCCAACATTTCCTTGTCCGGAGTTGCCACGAACTCTACCTGTTGAGCTCCTTTCACCATTGTTCCTTCTCCCCCTTCCTCTTGCATTTGACTGACTTTAAAACTTCCTCTTGGGAAGAAGTAGCAAACCTATTTAGGTGTTACTCATGGGTTTGAAGTGAACCCATTAGCTCATCAATTGACAACGTTGAGAGGTCCTTTGTCTCTTCTATGGAAATCACAATTGCATCAAACTTTGTGGGTAAGCTCCTGAAGATTTTCTTCACAATCCTCTGGTCATCCATGACTTTTGAATTCACCCTCAACTAGTTTATCAAACCTAAGAGTCCTGTGTGAAACTCTGAAATGGACTCATTGTCCTTCATTTCAAGATTCTCAAACTCTCTTTGAAGCATCTGGAGCTTCACCAATTTGACTTTATTAGTCCCTTTATAGTTGATCTAGAGGATTTTCCAAGCTTCCTTCACATAGTTAGCTGCTGCTATTCTAGAAGAAATGGCCTCTGTCAAGGCTGTTTTAGTTAGAATCAATGCTTTTGCATCTTTCCTCCTCAACTCCTTCAACTGGGTCTTCTAGTTGTTTGTGAGAACAACATATGTTGCTGGATTAGTCACATCATTGAATCCACTAATCAAAAACTACCACAAATAATTTTCAACCATTATGGTCTTCATCTTCTTTGTCGAAACATCGTAGTCCTATCCATTAAAGGAAAGTGGATGTTACCAACTCTTCCCTTCATCTCCAGCCATGTCTCTAACAAGAAAACTTTAAACACCCATAAAAAAAAATGCCCTAACTCACAAAGAAATGGGGCCTATGGCTTTGATACCATGTCATAATTTTTGAATGCAAAAAACAACACAGAGTTGTTGCTATATTTCTCAATCAACTGGGAATACACAAATCAAACTGTGGAAGCAGAAATAATGCAAGGAGACATGCTATTTATTTTCTATTCAATAAACTAGAAATGACATTACAAGGGTAAACCTAAAAACTCAGAAAATAAACTCTAAACTATATATTACAAGCTGTTGGGAGAAAACAGGAGTTTTTCACATAGACTAACCACTTTTTGGAGCTTCTGGGAGCTCACTGTCAGGAGCTACACAAAGCTCTTTCAGGAGCAATTACTGCTTAGAAAAATACAAACAAAATAAAAATGTTGTTGTTCTAAAGCTTCTCTAAATCACATAGAGAACACAAAAAAAATCTTCTCAGAATGTTGCTACTCAGGAACTCTTCTCCACACTATAACTGTCAACATTCATTCATTCCTTTTTTGTCTCTTCAAAAAAAATTTGTATAAGAGTGAATTTGCACCCCATGTGCAAATCCCCTTTTTTTTCCTTTGTCCACTTTAGAAAACCAAGTTCAAAGGTTTAATTCCACCTAAGCCCATTGCTTGTATCACTTGGCACCTATTTTGAGCATCGGTGGAGGCATTTATGTCAGAGACGCCCACGTGGTGAGCGGACGTCCATGCAACATGCTTATGTCCTTGAAAAATTCTTGCATCTGGAGCCTACAGAGGCATTACACTTCCCATTGGGGGTCAATTTGTAGTGCCCTCCTCGACCGATCGACTCGAATATGGTCATTTTCTTCCTCATTCCTTCATATTCAGCCCTTGAACTTGCATTTGGGGGGTTGGAAGATCTCTTCACCATTTCTGTACTTCATACATCTCACTCCAAACACTTTACACTTTATAGAAGCAACATCAACACTCCACAATGTTAGTAGAGCAAGTGTGGAACAAAACACCATTGCAGTAGAGGCTTGAGTTCCTCTCATTTTCTCCCCCATTAGCCTTGAGCGCTCTTGGTGGAGGTGATAAGATTTCACTCCTCTCCTCTATTACTTGGTTGAGTAGTACAACACTATTTTGTAGTGCTCTAGTGCTCTTTACTTCATTTCTAATTTTCTCTATCTATCTTGTTCTTCATGGAGGTAGGAACACCAAAATGGGGTTTGACTGAGGCAGGCGCCTATACAACCACCCAACAATTTCTCTCTCCCTCTTGTGTGCAGGTATTGAAGGCACTCATGAGTAGGAAGCTTCATCATCCGCATGGTTGTAAGTATTTATTTCCTTCCTTCTCCTTATCTTTATGATTGACTCTTCACTTTATCTTAGTTCTATCACCTTCTGCTATTTTACTACATTTTGTGGTTTCTAGCATTCAGAGTAGAAGTGGTTGTTTATGTGTTTTATTTGATAAACTCACTCTCTGATTTGTATGAGATGCTAGCAAGCCTCTGAGATGCTAGCATGCTGCACTGTCATCCACTTTTTGCGCTGACGTCCTTAGGGTGATAGCCTGATAATTTGTCTAGACAACCTTTGTGACCTGCTCTTTCAGAATCTGAAACTTCCACGCCATTCCAGTGAGGTGGTATAGGGTAGTTCACCCCATGAGCATCTCTGAACAAAGAGAACTCATGAGTAGTGAATCCCCCTATATCACAGTTTGGTGAACCCGATGTGAAGAATAGTGTTCTTCAAAAAACTAGGAATCTATTTACCCCTACTTGGCGAGGTCATAAGTTTTGACTCGGTTCTTGGAATTCAGAACTGTTTGCACCATTGGAAAGGTCTACTAGAGAACTAGTTTAGTCCAAACAAGATCAAATGTGGAATAGTTATTTGAAGGAACATTCTCAACATTGATCCAGGGAGAATTAGATGTGGGAGGAGGTTCATCATTTGCTAATGCAACCTCTATAGGAGAAAGTGCATCAGAAAAAAGATGAGATTCATCATCCACAAATGCATCATCTATAAAAGAGAGTGCATTGGAAGGAGATAGCTTCGTCATTCACAAATGCATCATCTCTAGAAGGGAGTGCATTGGAATGAGTAGAAGGATCAAAGATACCAAGTGACCATCACGTGCATTAAATGGAATATGATTAGAATTTCAAACAAAATTAGATACAAAACTAATAAAAGAAGATATTAAATCCACAACTATATTTTTGGTATTTTCTATGTTCTAGTAAATCGCATTTTCAGAGGTCTTCGAAGCAGAATTTGAGGTGAGAACTTGCGCCAGTCCATAAAATTTGACTGTCGATTCTTCTTTAATCACCCCTCTATTAACCATTTAATTAATTCATCTTAATTCCTCTGTTAATCAAATTTATTTAAATCATTATCCCCTTTTTGATTAAATAAATCACTTTATTTATTTAATACTAAAGTTCATCTTTAATTAAATAAACCAATTTTATTTAATTCATCTTTACCACTAACATCATCCCCTTTAGTTAAATACATCAAAATATTTATTTAACTAAGTCTAAACCATTTTCCATCTCCTTTTGGTTTATTTTAATCCATAAATCTAAGTCAAAAAGTGAAATCACCTAACCTTCACTTAAGTTAATCAAGTCATGAAATAAGGTTAAATCTAATGCAAGTACCATCCTCTAGCTTTTATCACTTGCACAAATAAATGATTTTTATTAATTTATTAAATCTTCATTTTCCATCAACATGGCATAAAAGTGGAATATTCCCCCATTTCAAATCTCCCTCTCAAATGACTTGTCCCTTCCAACATAGCATTAACTCCCCTCTTACATGTCCCCCACTTGGCATTTAAGACCCCTTCTTCTCCCTCCAACAAGCCAAATTTCAAATTTGAAAAGGCCAGGTCTAATGTCATTTATTGGCACATTCATAAAAACTTGCACATCCTTGGCCCATTCACATGGTGACAAGTGGCTCCTTGTTGTTGGTTGAGTTTTTATCCCACATTGATCCCTTTCACTTCTTCTCTCATCAAACTCTTCTATAAATGGAGAGGTTATACTTCATTTTATCATCCGCAACTTCATGCAAAATTACTCTCTTCACATTGAGAGATAATTGTGTCCATTATCATAGCATTGCATATTCATCATTGGCTTGTCAAGGGTTGGGAAAGGGTCACTTTTCACATCAAAGTGACATGAATCCACTATGGAAAATGTATACATTGTGCCTCTTTTATGCATCCAATTATTTTGTTTTGTTATCTTGTTTGTGAGGTATTATGTATTATTTCATAGGAGCATTTGTAGGTTTGCATAACTTCAACTAACCCCCACTAATGAGTGTTGGAGTTTAGACTGTGTGTAGATTTATGGTGCTTACATATGGCACTAGAAGGAGGGCTTACATTTCGTGCTTGCATTTTTGGCTTCTCATAAGCTGTTATCTTGGTTTTAGTAAATACACGTTGATTTGTTGATTTATCGTTGTGTTTCAATACTTTGTTGACCTCTTTGCATTTCTTGTGGTACATTTGGCACTCACCATTTCGTTCTTACATATGTAGATTTTGGGCTTCTTTGCTATAAGATTTAATGAATTAATTTTGAATAGCTAAAGCATTAACAAAGGTGGGGTTTCTTTTTCATATAGTCGTTCCAATCATTCAAATCTCTTTTACATATAATCGTGTGAATCAGTGCATTACATGAGACCATCACTTTTCTTTTAATGAAATAGAAATTGTATCAGGTGGTGTATTTATTAGGTAGTTTTATGCTTGGAAGATGCTAGAAAAAGCATTTTTTACTTTACCTTTCAAGAGCAGTTGTAAGGATTTATTAGATTTCAAATACATATGAAACTTGCAGACAAACGCATTTTTAGCTGACAACCTACATGTTCATTTAAGAATCGAACTGCAGTCCTTTCTCAAATTAAATATTCGATGCTTTTAAAATGGATGTTATTAAAAAATGCCTCTCTTACATATCAAATCACTTGAAAGTAAATCTTTGTTGGTATTAGTTGGTTCTCATGTTGATTAGCGCTCAATCTTTTAAATCTTTCAATTTAGAGGAATCATTGTAGAACAATAGCACCGCACTAGGTATAGATAGAGAATCATTGCTGCATTATATGGTCATTGCATTAACTTCTTTCTACATTATATGGTCGCTGCATTAGTTATCTCTTGTGTGGGGCTAGAGATTAATTTTGAAACAAGCTATAAAGTATCTCTTGTATAGATGTATAGCTTGACCTAGTTAAAGCTATCGATCTATCCATTCGATACTGAAAATATCAGTGACTGTGGGGTTATCTTGTGTATCATTATATTGAGCGAAGATTTAGTGAGGTTATCTCTTATATCTCTTTGCCCCAGAGGTCAACTTCTATATTCTCTCTGCCATTCTTTTCAGTGACAACTCTCAAAATGCAAAGAATTCAGGATAAAAGAAAATGGCCTTCCTCAACCAAAATTATTTTCCATAGTGAAATCTGGGTAGGAATGTTTATATTTATCCTTATTTCAGTGACGAACTAGGTGAGTGTAAAAGTTGTAGGAATGCGACTTTACACCTGCCATTTGCATATTTTTTCCAAATACCATTACGGTGTGACTTTGTACCTGCTAAGTACATTTTCTTGAAAGTTTCTAAAGCCTTTTTATCTGACGTTACACCTGTTGATTGCATTCACTTGAAAGCTTAATCTTATTGACAATGCAACCACGAGAAATACTCCACGAAGTCTCTACAAGCCGTAGCTTGGAGAAAATAATGCGGAGGGAACATTTATTGGGATAACTAGTATTCGGTGGTGTGTAAAAGACAAGATTTTATTTGTAGTCTATGAGTCTTCCATTAGCCTGGATCACGAAGTTATTTTAAAAGAAAAAAATCCCCATAAGAACTAATGTACGGGATGATGTAGATGTGCTACAAGACATTTATTTCGTGCACTCTGTCTAAAAATTATGTGTTATGTTTGAAAGGAAGCTCTGCACACCAAATTGGAAAAGTTTTTTTTCAAAGCATTGAAGTTTATTTTATTCACAATTGTTATTTTGGAGTCTACTCCCATTAGTATCGATGCATCTTAATTATTGTTGATTCAATCATTAAAGTGTGGCTATATAAGAATATCATAATGAATCTAACACTGACGCAGGTAGAGGGGATGATGTGAAAGGTATGAGAATCTGATTTTTATTTACATGCTTATTACATCAATTTGAAATTTTTTAAAGACGCCTCTTTTCGTTGATATAAGAAGGTCGGCTTTACACCTGCTAATTGTGTTATTTGAATGTTTCCTAAATGGCATTTGGGCGCGACCAAAGACATGACAACTGCATTTTCCTAAAAGTGTTTAAAAAAGAAATCTTTTTTTCACCGGTATACCACCGTACATCTATGTTGTCCTTCATCCATCCTCATGTACTAGTCAACATAGGCATTAACTAATGGAATTTTGATCGCCTAGTTTAAGCCTATTATAGGTTTTTCTGGTTTACTCTTCCAAAACAGTGATGGAGTGTGTTTATTATGCGTGGAAATTTTAATCATTTCCATAAACTTTATTACTCCTGTGGTTATTTCAAGCTTCATTAAAATGAACTCCCCCAAAGCTACATTAATACGTCGACCTTCAATTTTGATTTAACATTTGAAACAAAACTTTAAGAAGCCTTATGATGTCGTTAATGTGCTCCATTTATGAGGCATATTTAGTACTATAGATCCATATTTGCACTTATTCGTATTAAAGGAAAACATCAAGCAAGCATCAATGTAAACAAATTGACATAAGAGGAAATGAAATGATTATAAAGCTGAAATAAAATTCATCTATTTTAGCTTCTTTACATATTCGCATTAAAAATCTTATTTTTGCATTGTTAGCAAGGGAGACTTTGATCTTTGTTAACAAAGTGTTTTTTTGTTTTGGTTAAGATTTGCTTTAAAATTGGTGGAAGGAAAAATCCCATTGGTATTTTTCATTTAGAATCTTTCTTTTTTTCAAAGTTGTTGATTAAAATGATAAACTTGTTTCTGGTGTTGTTTTTCTTTCTTAATAGGAAAATGAGGAAGGAAGGAAAAAGGAGCATTTTGTTCATGCAAGAGACTTGCAAACATTTAAGCATAAGAACTGATTTTTGGAGGAATCTTGGAGTTAAAGAGAATTGAGCATTAAATTCGGAGTTTATAAAGCATTTTTAAATTTTTTGAGCTTCCATTTTATGCTTTAGTTTTTTGTTTTAGATCAACTCACATCTTTTTTGGGTTCTAAAAAGAACATTTCAATTTTTTTCAACAAAAGGGCTTAAAATGAACTTTAGGACACAAAATTAGTAGAGTTGGTTTTTAGATTTAACAATTGAACAAGGAAAAATTTCACATTTCCTTTGGTGCTTAAAAAGAAGTCATTGTTTTGTGGGTTTAAGAAGAACATGTGCTACTTTGTTTTCTGATTGCTTACTCAAACTAACACCATTAAAAAGATGTATGCGCTTCTCTCGCGCCTCATGGCGTTCTTGAGAATCAAAAGGCTTTTTGGTGGTCTTAGATTGGGATAAAGTAATTTCCTCCACACTTCATTTTGGGAACTAAAATTGAACAAAACATCTTGCGAGTGGGAGTCAAACCTATTGCGTGTATTCTCTCTTTGTTTCTCAAAAAAGATTGATCGAGTTACAGATATGTTTGCTCACTTTTGTTTATCTTAGAGGGCCTTCCTTGAGGAAAAAGTACTCACCCAAGGGAAGGACTCAACCGATAACACTCTAAAGCCAAGAGTATTTCCATCCGGGATATAAAAGTGGGTACAGGAATATAGGCCAGTATCACATGGTTGGCTTTGACGAGAAGGGAAGCAATGGTCTCTCACCTCGATGGGTCAACTCCTATGAACGAAAAGTCCGAATTAAAACCCTTGTTGTAGAAAGGCCAAAATCCCTATCTATTTGTTGGTGCAGGAATGGTTTTTCTGAAGCCACCCCACACTTTTATGGTTTTTAGCAGAAATGGAAAGTATGCCATTGGAGTTTCATGGGTATTGATGCTTGGCTGCCCTAAGAAGTGAGTGTTGTGGGGGGGAGCCAGTGGGGTCAAGCATCTAACCATTCACTAAAAATAAGCGTAGCTGGACTTGTCCAAGTGGGGAGTCAACAAATATAGTCTTTCATATCCATAAGATTGTGCTTGTTCTTAGTTACAAAACACTTTGCTTGTTTGAAAATATTTGGAAACAAACATTTAACATTGTCATAAAAAATTCAAACCCTTTAGGAAGCAAATAAAATTGACCAAATTCATGTGTTATTGCTTGCCCTTTGGATTTTATCCTTTAAGGTTTCTAAACACTTGGATTTATATCTCAATTTGCTTACTAAAGTTAACAATAGGTAACCCTTGCCTTGATTTCATCAAAGTTCCACATGATATACCTTGTGGAATGAGAAGAAGTTAAGACATTGGACATCTAGTTTTAAAAGCTAATCAAGAAGTGTTTGTTGTAAAATAAAGTCATTAAGCAAAGACTAAAAACAATAGGACCCCACACATGTGTCTCCAATGATTTCATGCAAGATCAAGATCAAGAAACCAAAGTTAAAAGCTCTTAGTCCGAAAGATCACCAAAAGTTTCTCTCAACGCTATATGAATTCAGACGAAGATTGCTTTTTAAATTTTACAGAAAAGCATCAAGAAATAATCCTAGTTTGAACTCATTCTATTATTATCAAAACCCAAATACTTTTAGGGAGTTTTAGCATCTTGTTTAGAGAAAAGAATGTTCTTCAAAACCGAGGTCTAGTAAGCAAGTGTCCTTTTAGGTAAAAATAGCATCAAAATTAAACCTTCATCCATCTTTGAACATCAAACCAAAATCATCTCATTATCAACTCTTTGAAAATATTGGAAAAATCCTTCATGTTAAACTATGGGAAAATCATTTGAAACCAATCAAAAAAGATCATCTTGTTTGATTAAAGATGTGTGTAGTTGCATCCTTCTCCACATATTTAGTCAAATTATCAAACCTTGTGGACAAATTTATCCCCTGATAACATCCAACATCTTGGGGTTTATGAGTTCATAATCCAAAATCAAAACCCAATCAAAAATCATCTTGTTTGGTTAGGTGTGTTTAGATGAATCCTTCTTCTCACACTTAGTCAAATTAGCATCTTGAGGAAAAATTCACTCTAGGAGAACATCCAAACTCTTAGAGTTTATGAGTTCACAATCACAATCCAAATCAAAATCAAACATCAAATCCAAGTCCTAAAGGTTAACATCTCCTTCAATATTTCTTAAGAGTTTTAATCATTCATATCATCCATCCTTCATTTCACCATCTTCCTTTTGATCCTTAAATCATCCTAAATTTTCTCTTTTGTACCAAAGAATTAGAGATTAACCTCCCACATTCTTGAAGATTGATCCCTATTTTATGGTGCAAACTAGATCTCAACACAAGAGGAACATGGAAGCCAACAAAGAAACATCTACTTCAAGTGACTTGAGTCAGACCGCTCTTGAAATGAATCCCATTGGATATGGAAATCTCACGATAAACCATACTCCATTTTTGCAAGACCATCAAGAGGAAGGTGTCCAAGTAGAGGATCTTACCAATAATCTGTTTGGAATGTCACAAGAGGAAATCACAGACATAGTTCAAAATATGGAAAATCATAAGATTATCAACATCATGATGAGACTCAATCCCTCACTATACATGCTTGAATTAGCAAAGCAAGGGGCTAAACTCCCTTCCAATTTTGATGTGAGCACTATTGTGGAACCATCTTTTGGGGTCATGCCCCCAATTTCATCCACACTCCCCATTTCAAAACATCACTCAAAACATCCTGCAAATCACATCATCCATTGCTCCAACTCAACCCATTGTTAACAAGGGAAGTGCATTTTTCAATGCATTGCAAACACATTCCCTCGTAAACAATCAAGATTTGGATGCAAACACCATCTTGGGACAATCCATCCCCCAAAATCCATTACATACATATGTCCCTCTCACCTTTCATGATCCAAATGACCCATCATTATCTTTTCATGCAACACCCCAAACCCCTCTCCCCATAACCTCATAAGGAGAGGGTGACTTATTTGGACTAGGGGGAATTTTTTACACTACATCTCTAGGGAGTATGCCACTCACATTTCCACCACTCCCCCCCTTTCCATAAATATTCACATCACCTCTAGATTTAGGGCTTCCCCCTTTACCAAATATCAACCAACAAAATCAAATCAACCAATTGATCACTAATAAAAATATCTTGTCATGGACATCACAACAAAAGATGGAAACCATCCCAATAACGCAAACCACCACCATCACATCATCAACCATCCCCCAAACATCTCAAAACATGGTCTCTCAAGGACCAAGCATATCAATCGCATCATCCACCACTCAAATCCTAAACATCAATATGACGGTGCCTCTCATCACCACAACAAGCACCATTCCAAATCCACCTCCACCACCACTACCACCAAACTCAAATAAATCAAACCAATATAGTATTGCATTGCAAGCTGCTTAACAAGCCACCTATCAAAAGGTACTTCAGCAAATAAAAAAACTGACAAGTAGTGCAAGCCACTCAAGCAATGCAAACTGCCCAAGCTACTCAAGCAGTGCAAGCCACTCAAGCAACACAAGACACTCAAGTTGCACAAGCCACTCAAGCAGCAAAATCTACCCAATTAGCGCAAGACATGGTAGCTGCACAACAAGCACAATAAACACAAGCACAAAAGGCTGCATAAGCTCAAGCCTTATTACAACAAGAAACACAGAAAGCAGCCCAAGCCGCTCAAGCAGTGCAAGCTACACAAGTCGCACAAGCCTAGTCTCAGGCACAAGCGCAAGCACAAGTGCAAGTGCACACACAGGCACAAGCATAGTATCTTGCACAACAAGTAGCCCAATAGTAGGCATATCAACAAGTGTTAAAACAATACCAAGAGAAACAAGAAGCAACCCAATTAGTAGCACAACAACAAGCATTGTTGTTGCAACAACAACAACAAGAAGCTCAATAATAGGCACTACTAGCACAACAACAACAAGACCAACAACAAGCATTGTTGGTACAACATTAATTGCAAGCATACTTGGCTTAGTAGAATGTGCAAGCACTGTCTATCAATACACCAACCAATCCACCCATTCCACAGACAATTGAACCACCACAAAACACCTTCACCTCACCCCCCAGGTGATCAACAAAATGATGTAGAAACACAAATCAAGTTACTCTTACGACAAGTACTTGGTCTCCAATCAGGGAAAACCATAAAAACACCCAAAAACTTGTGTCCCTATCCATTTGATAGGAGTCTCATAATGAAACCATTCCCAAAGGGATTTGAGATCCCTAAATTTGATCAATAACGTGGGACAGGAAACCCTAAAGATCACATCAAGGAATTTGAGGTTCATTGCATGGAAGTCACATATGATGATACCTATCTGATGTGGCTATTTCCTAGAAGTTTGGCTATCCATGCCATTGAATGGTTCTCTCACCTTCATCCTGGCATAAAGAAGTTCCAAGAAATAGTCAACATATTCATCAAAAACTACGCATTCAATATCAGTATGGATGTTAGTCTAGAGGCACTATCAGCTTTGAAACAAGGTAAGAATGAATCATTTGCTTCTTTCTTACAATGATGGTGATCCAAGGCCAATCAGAGTAGATGGGTCATGCCATCTAGAAGAACAAGTGTGCACCATCATATCCAATCTTGAGGGAACCTTGGCTTTCCATCTCAAAGTGCAAGGAATCACCACATATGACAAGCTGATCTCCAAGGTGCTCAACATCGAACGAACCCTCATGACACAACCTGGAGGATCACCCACATATCCCGAACAACAAAACAATTGCCCATTCACAAGTTACAATGACAAACCTTGCACATGGGAAAGGAACAAAAATATTACCAACGATGGTGTCCTTGACACCAAAGTTGTCATCAGTGCTCCAAGGAAAAACACCCAAACCTACCAACAACCACAAAACAATGATCAGAACAACACCAACCAACCAACCAACAATCAAGCAATCAACAATGTCAATGGTCAAAGGGGACCACCCTAGCGAAACAAAAATTACACCAAGCAGAAATACACTACCCTTGGAGAAGCACTTAAGATCATCATGAAGAAATTGATAAACGAAAACCTCATCAAGGGTCCCACCTATGAGAATTACCAGGAACCAGATGTCAAACCACCTTGGTACAATGAAAATCAGCTATGTGACTTCCACAAAATCAAAGGGCACACCACTAACAGTTGCAGGAGGTTGAAAAACCTAATCCAAGACCTCATTGATCAAAAAATAATAAATGTGGAGTAGCTAGTAGGAAATCAAAACCTCAAAATATACATGAATCTAATGCCAAACCATAATAATAAAGGGAAT
Organism: Sequoia sempervirens; assembly: GCA_007258455.2. NCBI lineage: Eukaryota > Viridiplantae > Streptophyta > Pinopsida > Cupressales > Cupressaceae > Sequoia > Sequoia sempervirens. The sequence goes on from VDFB02047230.1 coordinate 428,655,843, forward strand.
ACTAATACTAATAAGGGGAAAGGTACCTTCAAGAACGTAAATCATGTGTATGACCATGTCGTCACATCCCTAGATGACTACTATGCTACCATCACCATCAAAGGAGCCCATGCCAATTGTGGAGTCACCACAAGAGGTGGAAAAATCACCATTGCAGGGTCATCTCAGCCAAACAAAGCACCCACACCCAACCCCATATTTGTTCCTAGTGGTTACAATGTCCTTGATCAGCTGAAAAGAACCCCAGCACAAATCTCCATTATGGAGTTGCTAGAAAATTCATCCGCCCAAAAGAAAATCCTTGAGGAAGCATTGGATTCATCAACCATCCCTACAAATGTTGATGCGGAACAATTCCAAATTATGGTTGAAAACATCATCACTCTAAATCTCCTTACATTCTCTGATCAGGACTTTCCAACTCAACCATCTCACAACCGTACACTCCATATAGAGGTCCTAGTGCATAAAAATAAAGTCAAGCGAGTCTTGGTGGATGGAGGTGCAGGTTTGAATATTTGTTCCCTCAAGCTCATTAAGAACCTAAAAATCTCAGAGGATTCCATCGACAAAGGAAAAGGTATTACAATCAGAGCGTATAATGATCAAGAAATAGTGTCCCAAGGCAGAATCCAAATCCCTATTCAAGTAGGGCCATCTATCATGGAAACTACTTGTCAAGTCTTGGACATCGACTTCCCTTATAACATTCTCCTAGGACGTCCATGGATCCATGCAATGCAAGCAATAGCATCAACCTTCCATCAATGTGTCAAATTCAAATATGAAGGACAAGAGGTCACCATCTATGGAGATCTCGATCCATTCTCCTACTGTAAGAACCTAGAGGCAAAATACTACAAAATACCTCAAGTGCCTAAAAATGATGAAGGCCCATGAACACGATACATTGATCCAGCCACTCTCCCTTCCACTTATGCGATAGAGACACCCACCACTCCCGCCATCCCCACCATCTTTGATATCAAAGTCATCATCTAGGACAATGGTTGCATAAACTATACGATTCCCAAAAATGCTTTTGTGGTAGGAGAGTTACCACAATCTCCTAGATCATGAGGATGTCCGCAATCAAATGAAGCCTCCACATCCCAAACACCCACTGAAGGATATTCCAACTTCAGAAGTTGGGGAGATCTCAGTCGAGAATTCATAGAGGAGGACCCATCCTATCTCTTATACCAATACAATAGACCAAAAACCAATCTACCAATGGATGACAACAACAAAGGTTTGCAAATGATGCTCGCAATGGGCTATGACAGAAACCAAAACTGGGGAAAAAAGAAAATGGGCTTCTAATACCCATCATTCAACATACACAAATGAGAAATCTTGGCCTTGGATGTACCCCTCTGAGTATAACCATACGTGGCCAAAGACGTCCAGTTAGGAAAGTCAAAAATCCTCAGCAAACGACAGCTGAACTTCACTTACCCGTATCTACAAGTCGAGTCATAGACAACTTCACATTTGACATAACTGATGTTTGTAGTAGTAGTGATGAAGAGGATCCCATAACCAACCTACCCATGCTCATCAAGGACACCACCCTTCTCATGATTGTCACCCTATCATATGAATCTAAAAACCAAAACCATGAAATCCGTCTAGTTTATCCCCAACTCATTGATTACGACCAACGAGGATGACCAATTCTTGACACATTCAAAAATGATGAGGCTCTCTTAGAATTCATGGGATTGCAAGATAATATTCCATGTGGGGACCACAAAGCATGATTCATCATCAAGTTGGATACACATGCATATTATGGGGAAATGATTGAATCCCTCAGTTGCAAAATTGAAAAACTAAGAATAATCTCTAGGTCCTTGAGTGAAAACCACACTATGGCACTCTCTAACCTGAAAATAGTAAAAAGAAAGGACACATCTGATGGTGAAAACCTCTTTGAGGTGCTCAAGGATGGGAGATTCAATCTTCCTCTCAAAGCTTTACATTAGGAAATATTAGCGGTCCTAGCCGAAAAGTGCAATTCGGTTAACTTGGGAATAGAGGATACTCCGCACATCACATTCTATGCAGAGTCATCGTTGTTAGAAGAGAAAGAGCTCCTAGCTACCTTTTTAAGAGAACATAAAGTCAAATTTGCATGGAGCTATGCAGACATGCCTAGGCTTGATCCAGAAATTGTGGTTCATCATCTAGCAATGTATCCTGAAGCAAAGCCAGTTAGATAAAAACCCAAGAAAATGCATCCTAAGATCACCCTGCTAGTCAAAATGGAATTGAAGCTCCTTGATACAGGATTCATTCGACCAATAGACTATCTAGAATGGGTGTCAAATCTGGTTCTTGTTTCAAAACTAGATGTGGGCATTCGAATCTGAATGAATTTCAGAGACCTAAACAAATCATGTCTAAAAGATGATTTCCCATGCCTAACATTGAGGTGATCATAGACATGATAGTGGGACATAAAATGCTCTCTCTAATGGAAGGTTTCTCTAGGTACAACCAAATAATGATTGTTGAAGAAGACCAACACAAAACAACCTTCACTTGTCCATGGGGGACCTACTGCTGGAACATGATGCCATTTGGCTTGAAGAACGCTGGAGCCACTTACCAAAGAGCCATGACATTAATATTTCATGACATGATCCACAAAATTTTTGAAGATTATGTTGATGACATACTAGCAAAATCTAGGAAGATGAGAGATCACATAGCAACCTTGAGCGCTATTTTCGATAGGCTGGAGGAATACAAGGTCCACTTAAATCAAAAGAAGTGTTTCTTCGGCGTATAATCAGGAAAGATATTGGGATACATAGTGTCAATGAGAGGTATTGAAATAGATCCATCAAAGGTGAAAGAAATCCTATAGATGGAGGCAACCAAAACATTAAAATAGTTGAGAGGCCTCCAAGGCAGGCTTCAGTCCATCCGTACATTCATAGCACAATTGGCAAACAAGAAAAACCCATATTCTCACCTACTGCACAAGGGAGTACCATACAAATGGGATGAAAAGCGTGAGGAAGGCTTCAAAAAAATCAAAGAATATTTGCTCACTCCACTAGTCCTCATGCCGCCAATCCCAAGAAAGCCATTAATCCTCTAGGTGTCAGCAACAAAAATAGCCCTTGGAGCTCTTCTAGCTCAGCACGATGACAATGGGACAAAGAGGGCCATCTATTACATCAACCGCACAATGGTCGGGCATGAGTTAAACTCCTCATTCATCAAATAAGCATGTCTAGCAGTAGTGTTTGCTTCATAAAAATTCATACATTACATGTTGGCACAAAAAATTAAACTCATCACCAAAATTGATCCCCTAAAGTACCTATTATCAAAGGAAATGCTCATGGGAAGGATGGCTAAATGGGTTATCATTCTATCTGAATATGGCATTGAATACGTGGAACTGAAAACAATCAAAGGCCAAGTCATTGCAGATCAGCTTACAGAGGAACCCATGTATTTAGAGAATCCACTCATATCAAAATTTCTAGACGAATCCATTTTAAATATTAGCATAGCCAACCACTGGAAACTCTACTTTGATGGCTCATACACGCAGCATGGATTAGGAGCTGGTGTCTTTTTCATCACCCCAGAGGGGGACTGTATACCTAGATCCTACAAATTTACATTTCCCTACACTAACAACATTGCAGAGTACGAGGCTTTAACCATAGGTTTCAGAATAGCAATGTAGTGGCACATCATGACCCTCAAAGTATATGGAGACTCCCAACTGATAATAAATCAAGTGAATAATGAGTACCAAATAAAGGACGATAAGCTAACTCCATACAAAAATTTGGTAGAGATCCTGAAAGAATCATTCACCGATATCACATTTGAGCATATTCCTAGAAAGCCAACAATAGAGTAGCAGCCGCCATGGCAACAATTGGATCCTTACTGGACATCCCTCGCAATGTCCTAAAACATGAATTCTTGGTAGAGAAACTTCTCATGCCCGCATTCAAGGTACCAGAGTCAGAATTTGTGTGCAAAATCGTTGGTCTCGGTGATCCCTGGTACCATGACATTTATACCTACTTATGAATAGGGGTCCTACTTGTTGACTTACCCTCAAGCCTAAAAATAACCTTTTGTCAAGAAAGCATCCCGGTTTGTCATCCTAGGAAACACCCTTTACCGTAGGAGCATAGAAGGAACTTTATTACGCTGCCTAAATGCTGAGGAGGAATCGACTGCCTTAACTGAGGTGCATAACGGTATTTGTGGTTCACACTCAAGTGGAATGACCTTGGCCAAGAAATTGCTGAGGATGGGGTATTATTGGCCTACAATGGAAAGAGAAGAACATGACTATGTCAAAAGGTTCCTACAATGTCAGTAGCATGGGGACCTTATCCATGCTCCAACTCAAGAGCTTCATCCTATTGTCACACCATGGCCCTTTTTGTAGTGGGGGGTCGATCTCATCAAAAAATTAACTCCCACCTCCTCGAATGGTATCATAACTGCCACTGAGTACTTTAGCAAGCGGGTGGAACCCATCCCAATGACATACATCACTGGAAAGTAGATATCAAATTTCATCCTAAACTACTTAATATGCCAATACGGTGTTCCCCAAGCTATTATCTTAGATAATGGGACACCATTCAAGAATCAAGATGTTCGTGATCTATGTGAAAAATTCAAAATCCAACATCGCTTCTCCACCCCATACTATCCCCAAGGCAATGGCCAAGCAGAAGCTACCAATAAAACCATTCTGAAAATCCTCAAAAAGATAGTCAATGACGTAGGTCTCGATTGGCATCTGTAGCTAAATCCTGCCCTCTGGGCCTATCGAACCAGCATCCTCACACCCACCAATGCCACTCCCTTCTCCCTGGTCTATGGATAAGAAGTATTATTACCCATTAAGATCGAGCTTCTGTCACTAAGAATATCAGTACAAAACCTCATCAAGGATGAAGAATACTGATTATCAAGACTAAATGAGCTAGAGCTACTAGATGAGCATGTATAGACACTTTAAATAATTTGCAAGTCTATAAGAACAGACTCAAGAGGAGCTATAATAAGAAAATCAGAAGCAAGACCTTTCAAGTAGGAGAACTTGTCCTAAAGGAAAATTAGAAGAATGTCCCAAATCCAAATGGAAAAGGAAAATTTGAACCTAACTAGTTCGGACCATTTGTTATCACAACAAACTATAAGTCATGGGCATATCAATTATCAACACCTGAAGGAGAACCTCTGTAGGAGCCCATGAACAACTCCCATCTCAAAAAATTTAATGCCTAAACTTTAAGGGTATAGAACCAAAAAATAAAAAAAATATGAAAATGCCCTAAAAAAATGGTTACCCTTATGAAAACCTGGAAAATAGGCATCTTGGTGACAACAAAAATATAAAAAAAAACAAAAATACAAAAACAGTAAAGACAAAAAATTGTTCTCTCGTGAAAACCACTTCGGTTGCACTTTGGGCAAGTACCTTGGTGAAAACCTGGAAAATAGGCACCTTGTGTAAATAAGCACTTTCCATCCACCAGGATCTTCATGAATTGTTCTGCATCATCCACCCATTACGCTTTCATCATCCATCGCATTCCATATCCTCATCCATCACCCATCTGCATCTGCATCATAGCTTGGTCTTATGTTCATATCATGATCCCTCCTAGTACTACTCGGCCCATCCTCAAGGTTAGTTTGTCCTGCCTTTATCGGAGTAGTCTATTACATCATGTTGGGGGCATGTTCTCATTAGATTAGATTCATGTATATTCTTGAAGTCAAAAAATCAAAAAATCAAAAAACATCCAGAAAATCAGAAAATCCAAAAAACATCCAGAAAATCAGAAAATCCAAAAACATCTGAAAAATCAGAAAATCAGAAAATCCAAAAACATCAGAAAATTAGAAAATCCAAAAACATCAAAAAGCAAAAAATAAATAAAAAATCAGAAAACCCAAAAATCCAAAACATCAAAAAGGAAAAAATCCAAAAAAAATTAGAAAATCCAAAAATCCAAAAAAATTCATAAAAACCAAAAAAATCCCAAAACATCCAAAATATATCAAAATCCAAAAACAAGTCAAAAATTCAAGAACAAATTTGTCTTGTCAAACTACAGGTCTCTGAGCCTTGAGTGTAGGCAAGGTTGATCTTTGATCATCCCCCGAGACACTTAGGTTAGTCCTCTAGGAGTTTGTCATAATAAATGGGTAGTCGACCTGTTCATATATCATCAATAATCAAGTCTGTGTCAGTCAAACTATGTGGTCTCTGTGTGTATAACGTAGGAAAGGATAATTTGTTGATTAACCCCCAAGGCCCCTAGGATAGATCTTTAGGTTAGATCTTGATCAAAATCTCAGAAAACCCCAAAACATTTGAAAATAAAAAATCAAGCATTTGAAAAATCTCAAAAAATACCAAAAATAGCCTCAAAACATTTTAAAAAACTTTAAAAAAACATCCAAATATTTGAAAAATCCATCTTTCTCATCTCACTTTCACCCGCAACAAACATCATTCATAATAAACGATTGTCGTCCTCAACCTTTGGTAAAACAGTTGGAAAGAAGTCTGGCAGTTCAAAAGTGAAAACTCAATCATCAAGGTCTTAGGTTTAGGTTAGTACGTGAACTAGTTGGTCAACTCTTTGTATCAATAGCCTATCATCCAATCAATCCCAAATCAATCATCTAATAACATCATGTCCTAGGATGTATCCTTCCTACAATGGGCATTATTTATCGGAAAGAACACTTTGGATAAACGAAATGATGTGTCGCCATCCACTAACATGTCCTAGGATGTATCCTTCCTACAATGGGCATTATCTATTGGAAAAAGTTTTGGTTCTTATCCTTTAAAAAAACATTTCCTTTTGGTTAGCGGTATTGAAGAACAATAGCTTGTTTGTTTACTTTATCTTTGTCTTTTGACTTATCTCTTTTTTCTCATACCAATAACCTCTGGATGATATCCAAACAAAAGGATTTAGAGAGATAGGAATGGGGCAACGATCATTATCTTTTCATCTACTAAGATTTTTGGATGTTCTTGTAATATAACCTCGGTCATGAGTGCTTTATTTGGGCGTAGGGAGGGTGTTTTAGGTGTCTTGTTGACCACATAGGAAGGATTTCCTTTCTATGTTTTGGTCTGAGATGTTTGAAATATCTAAACTACATTTTAAATGAGGTTTTGTATGTTAGGTGTGAATAGGAGTACTCCTATTTGATTGTCGAGTCAAAGTCCATCATACTAAGTGCGATGACATCCTGATTCTTTATACCTTGATGCATCATGCTTATGTGTGTTATCAAACATAAGGTAAGTGGCCTTTTTAAAGTCCCAATTCTTGATAAGAAAATCATCCATTTCTCATCATCATCTCTCATAAAGTTGGTTTGTTGAATCCTCTTGTCATTATCTCAGTTCTTCTTTCTTCTTTTCTGCACTAACATCATGTCATGAATAGGTAATCATCATCACTAATGCATCCATCTTGCATCCACAAACCATCAACATACCACATATCATATCATATCATATAAGAAACACTCATCATATCACATGCATTTTCATCATTGCATAATATAGATCTGTTAGTTTAAACATTTCATAAACCATACATTTGCATAAAACATCCATTGCATAATCATATAGGCATCACCACATCATCCATCTCAAATGCATTGCATCATCATTTTAAGTTGTTTCGGATAATATAGATTGTATTATAAGCATCTTAAAAGCATCTCATTTACATCATCATCATAACCATCAGTACGTCCATCTTGAACCTCTTTGTCACGAGATCAACCTTAAATTGAATCTTTTCACTAGATCTCTCGAGGGGGAAATGTACCAGTGTACTTTCCACTGGGGCATCCAAACAAATAAAAAATAATTGATTTTTGATCGAGGTAAGTTTATTCTTTGAACCAACACAGCAAGTGCATTGCTTCAAAGAGGGGCAAAATGTAGACATGAAAAATGTCCTGATCAACTAGCTTCGATTCTTCTTTAATCACCCCTCTATTAACCATTTAATTAATTCATCTTAATTCCTTTGTTAATCAATCAAATTTAAATAAATCATTATCCCCTTTTTGATTCAATAAATCATTTTATTTATTTAATCCTAAAGTTCATCTTTAATTATATAAACCAATTTTATTTAATTCATCTTTACCACTAAAATCATCCCCTTTAGTTAAATAAATCAAAATATTTATTTAACTAAGTCTAAATCATTTTCCATCTCCTTTTGATTTATTTTAATCCATAAATCTAAGTCAAAAAGTCAAATCACCTAACCTTCTCTAAAGTTAATCAAATCATGATTAAGGTTAAATCTAATGCAAGTTCCATCCTCTAGCTTTTCTCACTTGCACAAATAAATGATTTTTATTAATTTATTAAATCTTCATTTTCCATCAACATGGCATAAAAGTGGAATATTCCCCCATTTCAAATCTCCCTCTCAAATGACTTGTCCCTTCCAACATAGCATTAACTCCCCTCTTACATGTCCCCCACTTGGCATTTAAGACCCCTTCTTCTCCCTCCAACAAGCCAAATTTCAAATTTGAAAAGGCCACCTAATGTCATTTATTGGCACATTCATCAAAACTTGCACATCCTTGGCCCATTCACATGGTGACAAGTGGATCCTTGTTGTTGGTTGAGTTTTTATCCCACATTCATCCCTTTCACTTCTTCTCTCATCAAACTCTTCTATAAATGGAGAGGTTATCCTTCATTTTATCATCCACAACTTCATGCAAAGTTACTCTCTTCACATTGAGAGCTAATTTTGTGCATTATCATAGCATTGCATCTTCATCATTGGCTTGTCAAGGGTTGCGAAAGGGTCACTTTTCACATCAACTGGAGAGCTAATGAGTGTTGGAGTTTACACTATGTGCAGATTTACGGTGCTCACATTTAGCTACCAACATTAATTCTTCTACAGACTAGGCTACACATTAGGAGAAAGTTGGGAAAGCAATCCCCAAAAACAATCTTCCATCTACATTGGCAACAAATGCTCCTGACAAGTAGGTGGCAACGAGAAGATGCTCAGGAGCAATAAATTTCCAAAACCACATTAATGGATGTTTAGGTGTTTGTCGTTTGGATTTTCATCAATTGTCCCATCACCAGTAAAACGTGGCAGTGCCGGTAGGTTTAAAAAATCATAATTTGGAATGCACAAAAATCTCCAAAGTTGGCCATTTCAAAATAATAATTTGGAATGGACAAAAAGCGCAAAATGTTTCCATTTTTGACATTCACCTTTTTGGTGGTTGTTGGAGAGCATGAAAGGGAGTTGTAGGTGTTCGGAGGCTAAAGAAAAGTAGCCACACTCCCTACCAAAATGCATTTCATGGGTTCAAGTAGTTAGCTAACAAGTATGTATATCTACCAAAAATATATGCCATTTTTCCATTCTTCCTAGGAACTATGAAGAATTGAATGGCTATTTGTTGCAAAGATGGGCTTTCATTTACGGGAAAATAAAGGATTTTCATTGTGAAAGGGGTTTTCATTTAAATGCAAAGTTGTTTATGTGTTTTTATGTTGAGGGTTTTTTAATTTTGTCATTTTAATGTTCTCACAACACCGAACTTTTAGAGGAATCCAAATGAAATAACATACAACCCATTGTGGAAATATGAGTGAAATAATTGTATATCATTTAGAGAAATTGGAAACCATTCAGAATATATATAACTAGGATGAAAAATGCAATGAAGGTTCTGTAATGAAATGATATATTTTTAAAACGACATAAAGACCATAATGTTTCCATTTTTTAAATTCTCATTTTGAAGGTTGTTGTCAAGCTCAGAAGGGAGTTGCAAGGGTTCGAAGGCCTAAGCAGAGCAACCATTCTCCCTACTAAAAAAATGTGACATACATGGGAAGCTAGTTAGTAGGTACATGATATTTTCCAGACATATATGCCATTTTTCCTTTCTACCTAGGGACTGTGAAGAATTAAATTACTATTCGTTGTGAGGATGGGTTTTCATTTTCCCTCAGTATGTAGAGGGTTTTACAACATTGTGCGGGTTCGAGGTTTTATACATTATGTACTCACCTCACATTGTTTTTTCTAGCCTGCAATCATATTGTACATGTATATTTGGATAAATGTAGAATGGAATTTCCCTTTTTTCATTTGATTGGAAAAAATAAAATTCTTGAACTATTCGTAGTGTTGGAAATCACACTATCCCATGTCAATAAGTTCGTTATGAAAATTTCTTTTTCATTACGACCAAGAATATGATGAAGTCCACTTTCAAATTTTTGAACAACTGTTTGGTATAGTCAAAATGGATTTTCACTTTCTTCATTTGATTGGAACAAATAAAATGCTCACATTATTTGTAGTGTTGGAAAACACATTGTCTCCTCTCAATTATTCCCTCATGAAATTTTTTTGTTTCATACACTCCAAATATGTAATGAATTCCACCTCCAAATTTAAAAAACAAATCTTTGGCGACGTAAATATGGCATTTCGCTTTTTTCATCTCATTGGAACAAATAAAATGCTCCCATTATGTAGTGTTGGAAAACACATTGTACCATGTTAGTTACTTTGTTATGAAAAGTTTTGTTCAAGTATTTTTAGAGATAAGAAAATTAATTTAGAAAACACAAATTGTCCCATGTTAGTTAGTTTTGTCTGATCATTTTATTTGTTGGAAATATATATATTGTTTGCAGTGTTGGAAAGCACATTGTCCCATGTCAGTTAGTTTTATACAAGCATTTTATTTGTTCTAAATTGTATTCTACATTTATTTTTAAATCATATGTGGCAATTGAAATGCAAATTTTAGTGTAAGAGTTTCTTTAAATTGTGAAAGTGAAGAAACGTCACTACATTCTTAGTATCTATACAAAACTAAAGGTTTTCATTAGACTCATGTTGTCTACATATAATTCTACCAAACTAATAACTTGTAATTTTCTCAGGACACAGAGCACCTAAGTTGTCTTGTCCATCAACCAGTTTTCAAGAACTTCCTTAACATTATTATACTTTTTAGAGAGTAGAAAAGTAATTTGAATAATCTTCCTCTTGAAGCACAATGTTTAATACATTTCCAATCAATGTTCACCACACTTTGGCTAACTCCTCTTTTATCTCATTCTATCGAAATGAAGAAAGAATAGTTAGCTAAGGTTTGGTGATAATTGACTGGAATGCATTAAAAGTTGCTTCAAGAGCAAGAATTTTCAAATTCCTATTTACTCTTTTTGAAAAGAAGAATAAGTTGAGGAAGTTTGAGAAACTTTTTTGATGGACAAGAAAATTTTGTACAATGTGTCATAGGAAAATCACAAGTTATTAGTATGGCAACTGGCACTTACGAAGCTTTAGAACTAATAGATAAAATAGTCATTACAATTCATATTGGAAAATATATTGTGTTGTAGAAGTTATTCATGAAAGGATTTACTTGTTCAACTCCACCCATAGTAGCATCTCTCACTTTCTTTGCCTAGACAATTATTATGTAATACAAAACCTCTTCAGTTTGTCCACTTGTGCATTTTCATTTTCCATTTTCTTATACTACACATGAACCTTCCTCGACTTCTCAAGAGCATGGAGGATCTCTTCAATCAATACATTATCTCTCTCATTCACTTTGGTTTGCTTATTTTCAAGTTTTTTTAGAGTAGATTCATTTTCCATTACATACTTTCTACTACTTGATGCTAGAGTTATGTGTTGCCATTTTCCCATTGTGCATACTACATGTGCACCTTCCTCAACTTCTCAACAACAAGGAGAATCTCTTCAATCAATACATTATCTTTTATCTCTCTCATTCAACGTGGTCTGCATAAATTTTGAAGGTTATCTTCCTTACATGCCTACTATGTACTAAACAAAACATTTTCATTATGCTCATACTATCTATATATAACTACACATGTTGGAAAACACTAGGTGTCTAATCAAATTGAGCTAAGGGGTGACAAACCAATTGGGTTGTTACTACGTTAATCAGAAAACGTTTTGATTACATTCATAAAATTTTCTAAAATTCCATGTTTTAAAGCACTGGGTGTTATAAAAACTGCAACCCAGATACTATTCTAAAACACTTTACAAGTAGCAACCCAATTGCTTAGTAACTCTTCACCTCAATTTTCTATGATTTTTGTATTCCCCACCAGCAACTCCTTCCCATGCTCGCGCAAGCCATAGGGACCAGTTTTATTGGCCTACAGGAGGTAGGAAAACTGACCCGATGACATTGTTATCTCCTTGCTATTTTTTTGTAACATTTTCTCCCGTGTGTTGGTTTCATCACTTTTATCCCCCATTTGACGAGCCCCACACTATGTCATCTCATCATGTTACATATGTTTCTATGTATTTTTTTATGTATGGTTTTATCCGTTTATGTATGTACATATGTGTTTTTTTTCAAGAGATTAGCTATGTCCAATTATATTCTTATTGTGTATTGAACAAAACATTTTCATTACGTTCATACTATCTATATATAACTCCATGTTGGAAAATACTAGATTTCTAATGAAATTGAGTCGAGGGGTGACAAACCAATTTGGCTGTTAAGTACATTAATTAGAATTTTTTTTTATTACATTCATACTATTTGCTAAAATTCTAGGTTGAAAAACACTGGGAGGTATAAAGCCTGCAACCCACATACCATTCTACAACCCTTTACAAATAGCAACCCAATTGCTTAGTCATCCCTCATCTCAATTTTTTTTTTTTGTATTCGCCACCTGAAACTGCTCCCCATGCTTGCACAAGCCATGGGGCCCAGTTTTATCGGATGGTAGGAGACCTATGAGAAAACCAACCTAACAGTGTCGTTGTCTCCTCGCTACCATTTATGTAATTTTTTATCCCATTTGCTGGTTTCGTCACTTTTATCCCCTGTCTAGCAGGTCCCACACTATGTCGTCTCATCATGTTACGTATGTTTCTATGTATTTTTTATGTATGGTTTTATGCATTTTTGTATGTACATAAGTGCATTTTGTCACAAAATTCGTTGTGTCCCATTACATTCTTACTATGTACTGAACAAAACTTTTTTATTACGTTCATACTATCTATATATATAACTGCATATTGTAAAACAATGGGTGTCTAATCAAATTGAGATGAGGGGTGAAAAACCAATTGGGTTGTTACTATGTTAATCAAAAAAGGTTTTTCTTACATTCATACTATTTTCTAAAACTCTAGGTTGGAAAACACTGGGTGTTATAAAACCTGCAACCCACATACTATTCTAAAACCCTTTACAAGTAGCAACCCAATTGCTTAGTCACCCCTCACCTCAAATTGGTATGTTTTGTGTCTTTCCAACCTGAAACTCCTCCCTATGCTCTTCACCCCTTAGGTTCGAGAATGGATAATGAAACACAGAGTGTTTTCAAACCTATAATTATTTTGTGCATTATCATATTTAACCAATGTAATCACCTACTATTTTTTAGTCAATCAAAGATTACCTGCTATTTTTTGGTCAATCATGGTGATCACCAAGGTTTTGATTGACTTCTTAACCTTTATTCTTGTATAACCGATGCACAGTGATTTGCAAACAATGTGTCTTGCAATAATCTTTATTTTTTGAGTTGTTTGTACAAGCAATTATATAAATAGAAGTTTGACAGTGGTAAGTGGTTCCTTTCTTGTCTATCTTCTCTACCCTTATTGATTATGCAAGTTATGGCCTCTTTCATATGCAAGGAGAGATGAGTTTTTCATATATCCAAATGAACATTTAGTCCTTCACAGTTCTAGCAGAATGGAAAAATGACATATATAATTGTTGATATATATTACTAGTGTTAGCGATAGTTTAAATTGGAATTTAAATTCCCACTATACATTAGAGTATTTCTCCATTTAAACCATGTACCTTTTTTTAACTTTGTGAAGCATCATTGCATAGTTGGGTTTCATTCGGTTGTGATTAAGGAACATTGTTATTGAAATTGTTTCCACTTAGTATAATATATGATACAAACTGCAAAGGTGAGGAAAAAATAAAACACAAATGGCCACTAGGCTTCCCAAATTTTGTAATAGAATTTTTTTTCTATAAATAAAATGTGTTTTGCAATGTAGAAGGCTCTTTACAAATATGATTATTCCTTGTTGCCAATTTTGGAGCTTTAGAAACACAATGTGTTGCCAATTATGAAGACACTTATGCCATGTTGGATGCATCTAATTTGGTGACAAAACACACCTATGTACATACAAAAATGCATAAAACCATACATAAAAACATACATACAAAACATATGCGACATGATGAGATGACATAGTGAGGGGCTCGTCAGATGGGGGATAAAAGTGATGAAATCAGAAAATGGGAGCAAATGTTATGGTGACAGAAGCGAGGAGATAATGACACCGCCAGGTCTTAATTTTTCTTTCCTTCTGTCGGCCAATAAAACTAGGCCCTGTGGCTTGGATGAGAAGCTATCATTTTTAGATCTTTTTGTAGTGGAAGAATTGGAGGCTGACTAACATGTGTATTTTCAGTTTCAAGAAAGAAGGCAAAAAACACCCTGTGTTTTCAGTCTACACATTGAAAGTTCAAGGTTGGAGTGCACGTGGAGGAGTTGGAGGATAAAACTGACCAAATCAAGGTGAGGGGTACAAACCAATTGGGTTGCAAAAGGTTTTACAACACTATTTAGGTTGCTTGATTCTTAACACCTAGGGTTTTCCAACATGAATTTCTACAAAATAGAATGAAGTGTGTACTATGAAGTACACTATGTATTGACAGTTAATAGAGTCTTCCTTTAATGAGACATGTGCTATTTGATAAAATAGAACCCGAGATATATCCTTATATATATATATATATATATGTATTTCATTACAAAGCTTGGGTATAAGTAAAGGAAAGCTTTAAAACACATTATGTTTCCCAACCTGCACTATACAATGTTCACCATTATCAACAAGTTTACTCATTATTGTTAATAATGGCAAGAAATTGGTGCTCTTTTTATTTGTAATGCACACCTACATATATGAGCTTAAAAACCCCAAGGGCTTGGGTATGTTGTGATGTGGAGGTTGAAAAATGAAATGTGTTATGAAGCATGCAATTTCTTATATCACACAAGTTGTTTAGGTTTAACTGTCTACCTCAAACTTTGGTCCATACCATTGAGTGTAGTTGAGAAAAGATAGTATGTTTTCAAACCTCGTATCTATGTGAGGACATTCAAAGCTGAATGCATAACAACTAAATTGGTTAGTCACACATGAGCTGAATTGGATTTGTCATGCTTATCATTCTTCTTTCCTTTTTCCTTAGGCCTTCCATTAAGATTTAGGGCCTCCTTGGAAATGATGAATACCGTCCTCCTGAATCTCTTTAGAAAGCAAAGAACCCACTACATCTTCAATCTTCAATATAACATTTAAGTACTCCTAATAGCCATAACAAGAGAATCCCATGAATCAGGAAAAGAACAAAGAAAGATATGAATTTGCATGGTTGAGGAGGATACTCGACCTTGGAAATTTTTTTCAAGGTTAAAGATGGTATAAATAAGTATTGAGTTGATTCAGAATTGTTTTGTGAAGTGTGTTATGTGAATTGGAGAGGTGTGAAGTCTGAATTCATGAAGTGCATTGTGAGCTTAATGAGTTAGACCATTGGAAGTAGTGAGAAGAGGGTGTCTACAATATTTAGAAGGATTGTGAATGTGTTTGCTATGCTATGGTGGAATTTTCTGTTGCATTGAGATGGATTTCTCACTATAGTTCATTCTTCTTTCTTATTTTCTGTAATCTAGCAGTGAGTGCTTGTTTCTTTTAGGCAATGAGACCTTCGATAGTAAGCCCTTTGTATTCGGTGTTGCAATTACTTCATATTGTGAGCTAATCCTCACAGTGGTTTTTCCCTTATTGGGTTTTCCATGTAAATTTGGTGTTCTATTATGCATGGTGTTGATTTGTTTCAGTTTTTGTTACTTTCTTTCATGCTAAATCATTTTAATAGATTAAGGGTTAATAAGTTGATGTGGATCTGAATGTTTATGAGGGTTTTGATTTTTTAATGTACAACTGATTCACCCCCCTCTTACTTTTCTTCTACATTCAACATAAAGTTGACCCATATTGCTTTGCAATTGATACTTGTGCTATGGAACTCAACCTTTATCTCTATGGAAACTCCATGGCCCAATGATCTAGGTTTCCATAGGAAAAACAATTATGTTTCTTATTAGGAGTCCTAGACTTTGAATCCTTCTATCTAACCGATCCCTTTTTGTTGCTTCGGGACTTTTGAGTCTAACTTTTCTTTATTTTTGAAGACTACCCAATTTCTCCTTGGACTTTCCCTTGTCCTCCTTAGATGGTTGCTTCTTATCCTTCTTGTGAGAACTAGACCCATCAATATTCTCCTTCTATAGATCATGCTTATAATCTAGGATCTGATTTGTTGTTGCAATAGCCTCTATAAGGGTCTAAACATTTAAGCACTAGAGCTCCTATTGAACCCACAGTTTGATACCTCTCATGAAATAGAACATGTCTACCTTAGACATCTCCTTGATATCCAACTTCAAGGAAGAGAATTATTATATGTAATCCTTAATTCTCCCACTCGGATTTAAGTTCATTAGTTGTGCCTTGGCCTACTTGGTAGATTTCCTATGCCTAAACTAATCCTTGAGATCTCATTGCAACTCATCCCATGTGTCCAACTTCACCATTAAATTTCCTACCCTCAAATATTTTTCTCTAATCCTCCACCAAAGCTTTTCACTACTTAACAAGAAAGTATGTATGTATGCATATATACATTTATATATATATATGTATATGTATATATAGTATGTATATATGTGTGTATTTATTTACATGTATTTTTGTATGTATACATATATACATACACACACATATATATCTTTATAAAGTATATTTATGCATTACTATTATTTTAATAGAAACTTGTTAGACAATAATATACCCACATGAAAGTACAAGTACATAATAATAAAATGATAATTAACAAGATAGCATGATTGGTTGAGAGATGGAAAATAACCAATCATCAAAACCAAACTAATGTGCAGTTTCATCACAATTTTGACTCAATGTGAATACCAAACATTGAAAATGGAAAAAGACATTATCGTGTGTGTGTGTTCTCAAAAATAAGGTGCTATTGTCATTTTTTATTTGCTTCCCTCTCTCAAGTGATACTCTCCTTCCCCATCTAGGATGGGGAAACTAGTTTTCTGCATTCACCTCATTCAACCAACAAGATAGTTAGTTTTATAATCATAATATCATCACAAAATATAAATCATTCACTAATCATCATAAAGATAATAATTCATGTATATATATCTTTCCAATCAATATCTAGATGATATTTTCCTTTACCTTAACATAATAAAGAAAAATTATCACACTATTATTATCCTTAATACATGTATTTGGTATCAAAATTTAAGACACATATCAAAGTATTTAGTATATAATTAGTTAAAACACCTTAGTTTACTTGGCCCAAAAATAGGGTGTGAAAAAGGAGCCTACATATTTAAAGTAGCAGAATGAATGTATGGTGGGAGAAATGGGATAAGGAAGATAACTGTAGGAGGGAATCAAGTGTTTGTGTTTTATTGAGGTCTAATGGACAATGGCGGTGGGGAAATGGAAAAAAAAGTACCAAGGGTTTGAAATAAAAATGTGAAATAAGTATCGGGAAAGTGTTGGGAATAAATGATAAGGAGGGATAAGTAAAATGGTGAAAAATAAAAGGGAGATAAACTAAAAATTATCATGGGGAATAAAGTAAAGCAAAGGGTATATGCAGGGTGAAGGAATGATTGGGTATAATGAGAATCAAGGTCAAGGGAATAGGATGTAGATGAGAATTAAAATAGGGAATTTATTTATTAGGAAATAAATGTGGGTGGTAATAAGGAGAAAAGAGAAAAGAAGATAAAGTGAGAAGGGGAAGATAGGATTGATGGTCCAAAAAAGGAAGGATTTGAGTTAATAAGGGATTTGATTTTTAGTGGATTGAATTTCAAAATATTTTTTGTTTTTAATATTTAAATAAGTTTTAAAAATATAGTTCTTATAGATTACCAAACCACAAAGTCAACAAAGAGTATCCAACACCAATAAAAATGAATTTAGTACATCTAGGTCTAAATATGACAATAAACCTATACAGAAAAATAAGTTGTGGTTAAAAGCCACCAATAGGATAATAAACATTGAGCACCTAGCTACAACCAACCAAAAATATACAAAATATAGTCAAAGACTAGATACAAAGCCAAATTGTAGTTGGACCAACAAGCCAAAGAAAACAATTTAATCAAATAATTATTTAGGAAAGCTATGTCCTTTTTCTCTTATCAATATTAGCAACTATAGTTTTAGTAATATATTTAATTTTCTAAAATCTAGGGAGGCTGAAAAAAGTTCATCAAATTGATACTAGATCTATAGGTCTATATCTATTTCATCTAATTTTATTTTGTCTGATGTGAAATATCAAGTCATTTCATTTAAAAACTTGTTAAGATGCTTTTTTAACTTTTTTAGTTGGAGGATTATTATAAGAAACCATGAAATAATTTTTTTTAAATGGATATCTCAATAAATATCATTCATTTAATTTTAAATGTAATTTCTTTTCTTTTAATTCGTTAATCAATGGATTCACTATGTTTTCTTTCCTAAAATATTAAGATTTGGTGAAGTCTTAATTTAATTTTATGTCTTTTATGTATATCTTTGGATTTCGTACTAATTAGATTTGTCTCAAATGACCCAATTTCCCAACATGTAAGATGTATATTTGTTCTAGAAGGCATGGAGTGCATGTACACTATCCCATACAATATTTTTGACAAGAAATTTGTATCATTTAAAATAAAATTCAAATTTTATAGGATTTTACTATAAACTTATGAATTTTTTTATGAAAAGGGGGTAAAAATTTATTGAATCAAAGGAACATTACAAAGAGTAGGAAAATCCTTCAAAAACCACCAACTGAACACCCAACCAAAGTCCCCAAAGGAACCCAACCAAGGAGCCAATTACATATGAAGGTCTTCCATGATTATCTTTTCAAGGGACAAAGAGAGCTTTGAGGACAAAATTCCCCAGTCACCTATAATTTGCTCTCCCCATGCTTAGAAGCCCATTTCACCAGAAGATTAGCCACCCTATTCCATTCCCTAGGAATATGAAAAAAGGAAACAAATTCCAAAGAATTGCACAGTTTCACAATTTATTTGATTACAACAACCATTTTCCAATTAACACCATCAAATCTTTGCTCATTTAACATATCAACTATAATTTGTGAGTCTAATTCACAAATAATCATCTTCTAGCCTAGAGAACAACCTTTTTCAATAGCATGTAAAATAACAAGATCCTTCATAAAATCATTAGAACGGTGACCCTTAGAAATAGAAAAGAAAAAAACCACAATGTCATTACTATCTCTTCCAATACCACCAATCCCACCTTGCCTAGGATCCCCTAGAAGATCCATCAATATTTATCTTCAAAACTCCTTATGGGTGAGGTCGCCACCAACCCTCGCTATGAACCTTCTTCTTGACCTGACGAGGGCCATTATTAGCAGGGAAACTAGACCCTCTACCCTCCAAGTGTAGATTCCTCACAAAGGATAGATCACTTGAATCCATAGTAACCGATAGGTCAATAAACTTATGAATCAAAATAAAGATACAATCTAATTATGTTGATTATCATATTGACTTATAGTAAGATAAATATTTAAAGTAACATTTTTAAATATTTTAGAAGTAGTAAATTAGTATTTTATAAGAAGGAAATTATCTAAAGTTAGGTATTTCATGCAAATTTATAATTTGCAAAATGAGATTAAAAGATTACTTTGATTAAGATAAAATTATTTAGTGATTCATATTATTTATAGCCTATATAATTGTATCTTATAAATTAATCTAGTTTGCAAAAAAAGGTTACTTGTTTGAAATTTTATTTTCTAATTAGTTATACTCAACCTAGATAAGTTATTCTTCTTTTATTTCTTTCTTATTTCACTATTATCATTAAGAAAAAGATTTGTAAAACATGCAAACAAAAAAATATATATTGCAATAATAATGTATCGATTCTTTACTTTGTTCATAGTAAGAAAATAATAGTATTGTTTTATAAGATATTTAAATTATTTACCCATCCTCAAATCTTTTTAATTTTTTTTGCAATTTAATTTTTAGATAATATCGTTATTCTTAATTTTTAATTAGACATTAATATATAGCTTTCCTTAATTACTTTATGATGGATTTTTCCTATCAACATATTTACAATATTAACTAATTAACACTTTATTAATTAGTTTTTAGATTTATTCATATTAATCTTACTAAGCTAACCATTTATCTATATTTTCTAGCATAATATATTTTTATCAATAGATTAATCTAATTCTTTTTTGCGCATTGTAGACATATATTATTACCTTGTTTTATTTAGATACATTTAGATAAATTTAATAATAATTTATTTTCTGTTTATTTTTCTTTTAATATTTTATACATTTTTATCTTTCCCTCATTCTCTAAACTTCTTGCTAATTTTCCTCCTCCTTCCCCTTCTTCATTTTTAGCTTTCTCAAGTCTCTAACTAATCATTCTTTTTGAGCTCTCTCTCATCGTGATGATGGATCGCAAAGTGTGATATGAAACATTGATACAAAAACTCCAACACAATCAAATAAGAAATAATATTTATCAACAATTATGAATAATAAAAATGTAATATCATTAGAGGTGGTGGGCCTAGCTCGATTGGATAAAGCATCCTATTGCAAGAAAGAGATCACAAAGTCTAGGCACGAGGTCAGATGAAAAAAATTTACAAGACGCACTGCAATTTATTCAAAAAAATAATATCATTAATTAACTTATACATAACTTTCTAGGTGAAATTATATGAGCATATATGGTACTGAGGATTTAGTCTCAGACTCGCATATGTCTAAATATTTTGAATATCATATCTATTCAAGCACTTTTACTAAATATTTAATTATTTTTTATTCTGGCATTCGTCTATCATTTGAACAAACTTTGAATGGGATACGAACATCCACATCTAAACTCTATATTTCATAAGCAGTCAAACTAAAATTCAATACTTTACTTTTCTTGGGAAAAACACAGAATAGCTTTTAAACAATTTCTCAATATTTTCTTTTAGGTAAAGGTGGCTGAGCCACAAATTTTATTGATATAGAAACGTATTAAAAGATGACGAGGAGTTGCCAAAGGAGAAAAAATGCAACTCAAATATTACAAAATCAAGCCAATTAGGCTGAAGCAAGAGAGTTTGATAAGACCAAGCTAGGAGAACAATACAAAAACCTGGTGATATATCCAAAAGAAAAGAAAGAGCACAACAAGAAGTTGATGGAGAAGAGACCGATTGGAGTCAAAATAACCAACAAGAAGTGGAGGAGAGGCCATGAATACCGAGGTGCATCCATCCTAAAGACCTGAAGACCTACAAAATGATGCCAAAGAGAGGAACTTCTTCTAAACAACAAAAATTTCATCAAAGAGGATAAGCAAAGAAATGAGATCAAAATTTTAAAATGAGAGATTGAGGAAGAATCCCTCAAGTCGTGCTTCCCTTAGATGAAGAAATGTCAGAAGGCGGTGGAAAATGGGGTTCATCATGAGGTTCCACAATGGCATGCTGAATCAAAAGATGAATTTCTTTAAACATCATATAAATTGGGTCACTAACAAAATTACCATATTGTTGAGATAAGAGCCTGAGATGAACCTTGAATTCACTGTTATTATCATTTAGTAATCCATAGGCCATTTTTGAAAGTAGTTTAGAGAGGCGGTAGTCAGTGAGAAGATGTTATATTCTAATAATTCCACCTACGAGACTAGAGCCCTGAAGTATATCATACCTTTCCAATACTGGTTGAAGAGTAGATAGTGGACATACATGAGGCAACAAGTAAGTGCCCGCTAGGAATTTGACCATCTCAATATCTCCCAGGATATCCATCAGGTTTGAAACAAACTGAGAGGCCATTTCATATGGTAGAACCATTGTGTGCATGTGCAGCCAGTCGAAACCCATAACAATTTGAATTGCATCAAAAACCTGTTTGCATTCAAAGGTGAATGTTCTTCTAAGTTTTTCCTCTATGCATGGTGAATCAAATCTTACTTTTTGAACACGAGGAGGAACCAAAACCCTGAAGATATTATCCATTTTTTGACCCAAGACCAGAGATACAATAAGTAGCAAGGAGCCAACATATATAAAAGAAGCATAAATTGGGAACTACCATGACTAGCCGAAAGCCTTTAATATGCTCAAATCCATGAGCAATAAATAATCCAAATAAAAAGAGTACCATCAAATGTTGCTTAACTTCCAATTGTTTGTCTTGGAAAAGAAGAAAAATGGTGGAGTCTTCAAATAGACCAACATCTGCCAAATCAAAGAATGGCTTCCTCCATTGTCCAATCACGAGATCTAGTTCGCATGGTCAGACACCACAAGAAGCAGATTAGGAACATTACCAAATTTAGCCCCCAAAATCTGGATTTCCGCCAAATCAAATGGAGCTAGCATTGCAGATTGCGATAAATGTCAATCCAATAAATCTGAATATTCCTTGAGAATGTCTGAACAAAGGAAAATACAACTGAATTAAGAAGTAGAACTATACATGTATCAACTAAAATCTTGGAAATGACAATAATATAACATGTTCCCATAGGAAGGGGATGCAACCAATATTGATTTAAAATTAAACACAGTCAGATCCTTTAATGCCCATTAAACATCATTTGACAAGCCAAGTCCCAAGAAATTTCAAATGAGAAGAAAATCACTGATTTCCATAGGGAGTAACCAATGCCCAATAACGAGTGTCAATAATTACTTTCAAATTTGAAAACAATGGCTAGGGATAAAAAAGTTCCCATTCAATGTGTAACTCTAATTGCCACTTCACAATAAACAGTGCTATGATCACCGAGGGCTAACAAAGGATGAGATAGGAACTTTTAAGAAACCAAAAAGTCCTTATGTGAATCGAAATCATTGATAAAGATCATGAAAGAGAAGATTGCATTCTTCTGATGAAAATTCACAGGAGCAGAGATTCACATCAATGGATTTATTGGCCAAGAAGTCAGCTACAACATTTGATTCCTTGTAACAATGAGCAACAATGTAACTTGGGAAATCATCCAGTTGTAAGAGAATAAATTCTAGGATGTAGTTTAAATGCCATGATTTAGTACCCTGATTCCTTAAAGCTGAAATTGTTGTCATCGAATCACCTTCATAAAGAGATGAAATATTTTGAGATTTTTGGCAAGCTTAAGACCAAGACTTAACGCTCTAAACTCAGCCAAGTTATTGGTGTCATCCAGTATTTGATCACAAGCTAATTTTATAAAATTTACATTCTAGTCTCTCAATTCATTAACAATACTTGATTTCCCCAGGTTACCCCTAGAGGCTCCATCAAAATTTAGTTTGATGAAGCCAGGGGGAGGAGGAGACCAAGAGGAAGTGCTCCTTTTAGAAATAGAGGTCTTGTGATAAACTGAGGCCACCTTAGGAGATTTTAAGAGATGCCATGATTTCAGAATAAAGGAATCCCACTCAGTAAAGAATCTGTTTGAAATATATTTCTTAAATGTGGCATAATTAGTTACCTCTGAGATTGAGATTTTAGTTTTCTGAATAATCTGAGGCAAAGTGGAAGATTTCTTTTTGAAAATTCTATTATTTCTTTCCAGCCAGATATTCCATATTAGAATAGAAGGACTTATGTCCCCAATAGGAGAGAATATTGAAGAAGGGAACAATGATGGACAAGAAATAAAATTTAGATACAAAGAGTTATGCAAAGGGCTTGACCATCCAAGATTATTAAGAAGCCAATACCATCAACTTTGAGAAAATTCACAATTTAGAAGAAGATGATCAGTAGATTCAAAAAATTTCCCACACATTACACAAGGAAAAAGATCTATGATGCCCAATCTATCTATTCTCATGCAAGTTAAATTTTTTTCTTTAATTGCTAACCAAGCAAATGCGCCTGCCTTAGGAAGAATGTGAGGACCCCAACAAAGTTTCATAGGAATAGACATTCCATGGTTGACATTAACAAGAGAGGTATAGCCATGTCTGACATTCTACTATCTTAATTTGGACTTGGTTGAAATAATTTCATGCTGTTTATTTGAAAGAAAGACTTGTCTCTTGTCTAATTTAGACTTTAAAGAATTTTTTACATGAGAAGGCACCTAAAGAAAATTGAAGTCTTTCCATTTACAAATGTAAGGGTTAGAAGGATCAAACTCAATATAATATCTAACTTTATGACCCAATTTAGATTTTAATTCTAATTTAATCTGATTCCAATCTCCAATCTAGCGAAGAGGTTTGTGTCAATTCCAGGCATCATCCCATAAAAGGGCTTTATCCCCACTGTTAATCATCCAAGAAAGGTGTGAAAGAAGAATTGTTCTGCAAGAGGAAATAAAATTCCATATCTTAGAGCCCTTGGGAAGCTGCTTTTGAGTGAAAATTCTTTGTCTATCAAGAGAATCCAAATATTTAAATCTCATTAATTTACACCATTTAGTTTTAGGCTTAGTGTAGATTTTTCACACCAATTTAGCTCTTAGAGCTTTCTTTTGGAGAAAAGTGTTTCTCAAACCAGCACCTCCAAGAGTTTTTGGTTCACAAATGGAGTTCCAAGCTACCAGAGGTAATTTCATTTTAGCTATCACATTTTCCGACCAAAGAAAATCTCTTAGAACTTTTTGAAGGATTTGACCTTTCCCTTTGGGCAACCTTAAAAACGACATCAAATAAATTGGTAAAGTGTTAAGAATAGATTTAATCATAATTAATTTTCCCACAAAGGAGAGCCACTTGTATTTCCAAAGAGAAATTCTATTAGAAATTGAAGATATCAAATTGTCCCAAAAATCATGTTTTTCCTTTCTAGAGAAGAAAGGGATTCCCAAGTATTTACAAGGAAGAGAGTCACATTGAAAGCCCCAAAACTTAAGTAATTGTTTTTTTTATCAAGGGATCAACATTTAGAAATAAAATCTTTGATTTTGCAGTATTGCAGATTTGCCCAGAATAAGAACAATAAGCTGAAATAATCTTTCTCATAACCTTAGCCTCAACCATGGTAGCTTGTCCCAAAAGAAGAGTGTCATCGACAAAAAGTGAATGGGAGATTGTGGAAGGAAAATAACAAATAGAAATACCTTTCCAAATTCTTGCATTTCGAGCAGAAATTATTGATCTACTCAAGCCTTCCGCTAAAAGAATGAACAAGGAGGGAGAAAGGGGATCCCCTTGTCTCACACCCTAGGAGGAGGTGAAGAAGCCATGGGTAGAACAATTTCTCGATATTTAAATATATTAAGCAAAGTCAAAATTAGACAAAGCTTTAAATGGCTGTATCGGACTCCCCTGGCATAAAATTATACATTATTACAGTTTACCCAATGGATGGAAGTTACAACTTTTATATGTAAATCCCTTTTTTTCTCTCCTCATAAGCAAAGGAACGTGGTTTTGTATAGGGAAAGGATCCAGTTACCTCCGGCGCTTCAATAACCGTCATTTTTCTGTTCACTTGATCCTTAAAAAAAAATTGCATTTGATCAACAAATTTAAAAAAAAAAATCAATAACATATGTTCACTAATCAATGTGTAGTATCGATGCTTTTGATAACTAGTATATATATCTTCAAAATAATCTATATAAAATATCTTAAAAGATATCATCATATTGTCATTGTAGAGTTACGTCTTTAATTAGCCTTTCTGTAAGACTGAAAACAATGGTGTTATTAAAATTGTTGTTACGAAGGTTGTTGGTATTAGTGGACATAAATGAAATTGGGAAAAGCAAAAAAGTACAGCTTGGAAAGCAAGACATATAATACGTATTGTCTGTTTTCAGGAGATTTCAACAAAGCAGAGTTTTCACTGTTATTTATCTGAATTGCTACTGTCATTTTGATATGCCAGGCAGTACGTGTCCAAAACGTTTACACTTGAAGCAGCCGAACATGGCTGGGATTTAACAATTCCCAGCTATCTGAACTGTGTAAAGTACGCGGCCAAAATGAGAACGACTTTTCGGCTACTGCAAAAACATGTACTTGAATGCTTCATCAGTGAAGAGGCAACTTGCACAAGATACGAAATGGAAAAGAAAAAATGGTAAACAGCTCATCCGAGGGCAGTAATATCTGTATACCACATTAAACAACGAACGGCATCCCAGATATAGCGTATAAGCCCATCATGAAATCTATCCGTTATTACTGATTTATATATCAGTTGTAATATTAGAGGAATAACAAATCTCAGAAATAAACTACAAGTGTTACCTGAACATGCACTACAATTTTGAGAGTAGAGGTAGGCAAGAAGTTCAGAGATTGCCAGAGTCCCCCGCAAACACTTCTGTGATGTAAGGACGTTCCTTCCTATTTCACTGAAGTATTTGAGGGAACTCCAGGAATCCTCAACAACAATAATATTGAAGAGATTTAACTCCACGCCAACTGCATGTATAGAGTTGCAATAGCTATGTGGTATATATAAAACTAGAATGCACTAAAGGTTAAAACAAAGTTTGAGGGGGTTCGTTCGATTCAGAATCTGCACCGTAGATTTCATTCCAGACCAAAATGCATTGAACGTGTTCATAAGGACCTCCGTTTATGTGGAATCAATGTCCGAATGGCCAAGTTTTGATTTCATTCTATGCCCTCTTGATTTTTTTAGGCTTTCAAATAATAGAAACGGACAAAATTTGGTGTCTTATCTTTTGGAAGGAGCAAGGATGTAAAGAGAATGGCTGTAATCCCAAAACTCTGCAGGAACCAAAAGAGTCACTGTAAGCAGTAATTTTTATTTGTACTGCTTATAAACCTTTTATAATCCTCTGATTCACTTGACTGTGTGGGAACCTCAACTTGTCACCATTACCTAGAATTCATGTAATCCTACTCAAACGAGCATTTTAACCGAAGAGAGCGACACAATACCAAATGTTAAATTCTGGAAAACGATTTGACATTAAGTCGTGATAAGTGTGGAGTGTGGATCATAAATTTTATTCTATCAAACAAAAAATATTGTCACATAAGAGCAAAGGTACCTACTAGAGAAGCTCTTTTTCTTTTTCTCTGTTTGGACTAATCGCTAGTGCTCAGATATGGCCTGCTTGTACGGGATTATGAGGGACAAGACCGTGCAAGAGTGCGTGCTCCGTAGTGTCCCACGCCTTCTACTCCTCATGTTTGATAAGTGGTTGTCGTTTCGCATCCAAAAATATCAATTGACAATCCCACTTAAAAAAAATCATTTGTAGAGTACGGAATGCTTCATAGAAGCCTTTCCATTTCAATTTTGTTCTATGAAAGTAACTTACACTAACCTTTTTATATTACAGCTTAAATATTATTGTTGTGTTTTATTTTTATTTTATTAGTCGATAGGCTATTTTGTTTGAAGTTTCCACCAGGATTTTCATCAACCCAGCGGCGAATTGGATTTGCCAGCATCGAGGGTCTGTCGACTGATGGGGAGGGCACCTTTTTTTACTTTTGTGGCAATATGGGCGTTGGTTATTACGTGGGTTGGTGGTGGTGGAGAATGTTGTCGTTGTAACGGGGAAGGTGAATGGTAAGTGTTCAACGTGGACCTTTGCAAATACGTGGGTTGGCGGTGGTGGAGGTGGTATCCTTAAAATGCGGAAGGTGAATGGTAAGTGTTTGCTCGCTCGATGGTTAATGCATTATGTGGTTGTTGTACGACTAAGGCAGACGAAGTAAAAGCAGATGGACGAAGTAAATGCGATATTGAATGTAGCAGTCTGGGAAAGTATACTTTCTTTAAGTTGCATTGGGCAAACAACAATTGTGGTGTTGGTTTCATGGCAGACGAATATGAAAAAAATCATTGGCTTCGGCTTCGTCACTAGTTTGATTCTAAATTGTTCAGAAAGTGTCTTATGCTAGATTGAAAACTGGTTTTCTTTGGAATCTGTAAGTCATTTTACATGGGTGGTTTGCATGGATGGTTAATTTATTGTCTATGTCTTCTTGTCAAATGTTTTTCTCTTTGGCGTTATACCCATTGTAGAGATTTGAAAGAGAGTATCGTTCTACATCGATGAAGGAATTGCAGTTAAATGTTCTTTCTTCCGTAAAAAAATATTCTTAGGGTTAGCAATTTGTTTGCCATTTGTTTATAGTTTTGGTTATCTATGTGCATCTCTTGTGTTGTAGCCATCACGATAGGAGCATTTTTTATTAAGTTGCATTGTCGAAACAACCATTGTAAAAATCCTTTCCTGCAGGTTCATTGGTGGATTAATAGCAGACTATTGTAAAAACCCATGTCCTTCGGCTCCATCGCTGGTTTGATAGTAGGCTGTTCGCAAACCGTTTTATGCCAAATTGAAAACTCTTGTGCTCTAGAATCTGTAAGTCCTTTTACATGGGTAGTTTACATATACAGTTCATTTATTGTTGATGTCGTCTTATTATATGTTTGTATCTTTGGTGTTATGCCCATTTTGGAGTTTCAAAGGAGATTATCGTTCTCTATGGATGGAGAAATTGCACAAAAATCTTCTTTCTTTCTTCAAAAAATATGGTTAGGGTTAGTTATTTGTTCGCTCTTGGTCTATTGTTTTGGTTGTTTGTGTGTATATCCAATTTTGAGATTTGAAAGAGATTATCATTTTCTTTCTTTCTTCCATCAAAAAATATGGTTGGGCTTGGTTACTTGCATGCTGTTGGTCTATTGTTTTGGTTGTCTGTGTGTATCTTTGGCATTGTAGCCATTACCATGGGAGCAATTGTATTTATCTGTGTGTAGGGTGTAGGTTTGTATGAAAGCATTAACATATTGGAGATAAAATTACTTTGGTGGTTGTCCAGTATTATTCTAGTAGGTCTTTTACAATTTCTCTATTTGTGGTGATGTAGTTCGAATTTTAAATGAAGTTTATGGGGTTATACTGATTTTTACATGGATGCTTTGCATAGATGATTAATGTATTGTCAATGTCTTCTTGTTTTATGTTTCTATCGTTTGCATGATACCCATTTTTGAGATTTGAAAGAGGTTATCATTCTCTTTCTTTCTTCCATCAAAAAATATGGTTGGGCTTGGTTATTTGCATGTTGTTGGTCTATTGTTTTGGTTGTCCGTGTATCTTTGGCATTGTAGCCATTACCATGGGGGAAATTGTATTTATCTATGTGTAGGGTTTAGGGTTGTATGAAAGCATTAACATATTGGAGATAAAATTATTTTGGTGGCTGTCCAATATTATTCTAGCAGGTCTTTTACAATTTCTCTATTTGTGGTGATGTAGCTCAAATTTTCAATGAAGCTTGTGGGGTTATACTATTTTTTACATGGGTGATTTGCATAGATGATTAATTTATTGTCAATGTCTTCTTGTTTTATGATTCTATCTTTTTTGTTATACCCATTTTTGAGATTTGAAAGAGATTATCCTTTATTCTATCAAAAAATATGGTTGGGCTTGGTTATTTGCACGTTGTTGGTCTATTCTTTTCGTTGTCTGTGTGTATATTTGGCATTGTAGCCATTACCATGGGAGAAATTGTATTTATCTGTGTGTAGGGTTTAGGGTTGTATGAAAGCATTAACATATTGGAGATAAAATTTATTTGGTGGTTGTCCAGTATTATTCTAGGAGGTCTTTTACAATTTCTCTATTTGTGGTGATGTAGCTTGAATTTTCAATGAAGCTTGTGGGGTTATACTAATTTTTACATGGGTGTTTTGCATAAATGGTTAATTTATTGTTAATGTCTTCTTGTTATATGTTTCTTTGGATTTATACCTGTTTCCATAGGAGCAATTGTAGTTAAATCTAATTTTTGTTACTGTTGGTCTATTGTATTGATTATCTGTATATATTTTTGGTGTTGCAGCTATTAGCATAGGAGGAATTGTAGCTATCTATGTGTAGGGTTTAGGGATGTATGAAACCATTGACATATTGGAGATAAAATTGTGTTGGTGGGTGTTTACTGTTAGCCTAATAGCTATTTTTACAATTTCTCTATTTGTATATGATCTATTTAGTGTCAGGTGATGTAGCTCAAATTTTCAATGGTAGTTTTGGCCTTATATTGATGTTTGGATGGATTTTTTTCATACATGATTATTTTATTGTTAATGTGTTCTTCTAATAAGTTTCTATCTTTGGCATTATAGCAATTTTTGAGACTTGGAAGAGACTACTGCTCTTTGCAAGTGGAGAAATTACAGTTAAATGTTGTTCCTTTCATGGGAAAAATATGGTTAGGGTTACTAATATTTGGTTGTTCAGTATTATGCTAATAGGTATTTTACAATTTATGTATTTCTTCCTATTGTTAAAGAGATATGGTTGGGCTGAGTGATTTTTGTGGCCCTTGTTTATTCTTTGTAGTTATCGCTGTGCAACTTTGGCTTTTTGTAGTTAAATCTTGTTTCTCTCGCTGTTGCTCTACTGTTTAGATTATATGTTCATATATTTGGTGTTGGGAACTTTATTTAATACGGGTTTAGGGAAATTCTAGTTAATTTTTTTTCCTTCTGTGAAAAAAATATGGTTCGAGTGAGTAGTTTTTGTGGCCCTTGTTTATTGTTTATAGCTATCGATATGCATTTTTTGGGTTGATACCCATTGCTATAGGGGCAACTGTAGTTAAATCTTCTTAATTTAATCAAAAAAATTGAGTTGCATGACTTCACACTAAATATTATAGAGAAATAGATAAATTCTAAAAGAGGTATTAGAATAACACTAATGTAGCTTGGAGTCTCGATTAAGTGTGTGTGTCTGTGTATATATATAAGAAGGCTCTTTCAACAATGTGATTTAATCAATATATTTTCTCACACATTTTGTAGCAGACCAATGTTAAAACTGTCGAGCCTGCTATCGAAAGGAACAATTAGTAGAGGCTGGGTCACATGAATAATAAATTAATCATTTTTGCAAAATACCCATGTAGACATACATATATATATATATATATATATATATATATATATATATATATATATATACATGTAAACATATAGACATATATATACATCTATACATATATACCTATATATGTGTGTATATATACATGTCTACATATGCATACATATATACATGTAAATATATACATAGATATATACATGTATATATATGCATATATATACATGTAGACATAGAGATATATGTATACACATGTACAATAAATTAATCATTGACACAAAATTACCATGTAAAACTACTTACAGATTCCATGACACAACAACCTTAACTCCCCCCAAGATGCTATAGGATGAACCAGAATGCCACAATTTTAACAATGGTCTGTTGCTAAAGCAACAGTGCCACACTCGCTATTTGAACAATGCATCTTAATCAATATAAAACCCCGCAACCTGCTATCAACAATAACAATAAGCACCGAACAAAAGGCATGAACAATAAATAATGTGCTATCAAACCAACACCACAATGGCTCTCTCGACAATGCAACTTAATCAATATACTTTCTCACAAATTTCACAGTGCATCAGTGTTAAACCCCTTCAACTTGGTATCAAAAGCAACAATAAACAGAGAACCAAAGACATGAACAATAAATTAATCATTTATCCATAATACCCATGTAAACATAGAGATATATATACATGTAAATAGATAGACATTTATATACATGTATACATATATACATGTAAACATATACATATATATATACATGTATACATATACATACATATATAGATATATATACACACATACATGTGTATATACATATACTTTCTCATAGGTTTTGCAGCACACCAGTGTTAAAACCCTTTAGCCTGCTATCAAAAGGAACAATAAGCAGAGCCTAAAAGGCATGAACAATAAATTAATCATTTATGCAAAAATACCCATGTAAAACATGCACATATATATATATATATATATATATATATATATATATATATATATATATATATATATATATATATATATATATATATATATATATATATATATATATATACATGTAAACATATGGACATATATATGCATGTATAAATATATATGTATATATACATGTACAAATATCCATGCATAAATACATATAAACATATACATACAAATATGTGCACATATGCATACATATATACATGTAAACATATACATACATATACATACACAGCTATATATAGATGAAATTAGTTTGCCCAGTGTTACATAGTAAATGTCTTTTTGATAGATTTTTTATCCTTTCAGTATTTTCCTATAATATTGAGTGCCAAATAATGCTTCTTGGATTCTGAATTGGCAAGTGAACTGTTATATAGATTGGTCCAGGTATGATATAATTTTATCTCTCCTACCTTTATATTTATTAGCGCTAGAAGCATATCTATATTTAATGCACATCATCACAGCACATGGATAGAATGATTAAGGAAAATATATTTTCAAGTCTTTGAAAAGATCAGTGCATGTCTACTTCCACCTCTATATATATGTATGTATGGATAAATATATGTATGTATGTTTTATTGATAGTTCCGTTACAATTTCCCCATTTTTCCTATAATACTCAATGGCAGATAATGCAACTGCTGTTATACAATTCCTCTATTTGTTAGTAGACTACAAAGAAGGTGGGCATCAAAGTAAAATGAAAACCATGGTAGCTCAATGAATCTCTAAATCTATATAGGCAAAGGGGAGAATAAATTATGTGGCCATCCACAATCTACAGTGTCCTCTTTGTAAGGATTTGAAGTGAAATCAATTAGAGGGATTCAAAGGGGCTAATTGTACAAAATGTGTATAGCACCAAAGATGCACAGAGTGTAGATATGTGTCTACATATGTATATATGTATATGTGTATATGTGTATATATGTATGTATGTATATAATATATGTATATGTGTATATATATATGTATGTATGTATATGTGTGTATATATGTATATGTCGATGTAGATATATATATATTGAGCTTGATACCTAGAAGGTGAATGGTAAGTTTTTGCTTCTGCGTGGGTTAATGCATTATGTTATTGTTGTCCGATGGGGGCCGATGAAGTAAATGCAATATTGAATGTTGTAGTATGGAAAAGTATACTTTGATTAAGTTGCATTGTTCAAACAACCATTGTAGTGTTATATATATATATATATGTATGTATGTGTGTATGTATGTATTCTTTCTTTCTCATCTGTTTCAACTCCTACCATAAGAAACTCTTGATTATGGTAGCTTGCACCTTCCATTATCCATTTGATAAAAGTTTTGTGAGGATAATATATTGACTAGGTTGCATTGTTGAAAGTGGCATTATTGTTTTGGTTTCATAGCAGAGCACTACCTTAGATGCATGGTCCCTACTGGTTTAATAGCATATTGTAGCCACAATGGCTCTTCCGACAATGCAACTTAATCAATGTACTTCCTTGCACATTATGCAAAAAATGCAACCTGCATAGGGTGGAATTAAATATTATAGAGCAATAGAGAAATTGTGAAACAACTATTGTACAACAAATCCTATTCACGGTTTGGCTAATGAAAATCACATTGGAAACTTCAAATAGATAACAAACCCTCTACATATCCATATATATACAATCCCTCCTATCTTAATTTATGTGGTTCTTCACTGTTTCCCTAATAATCCTATTAGAATTTGTGTTTTTCTCTATAATATCTATATATGTATGAATGTACATATATGTGTGTGTGTGTGTGTGTGTGTGTGTGTGTGTGTGTGGGAAAGTATACTGCAAAATGTGTGAAAAAATATATTGGTTTGGTTGGTTTGCTGAAATAGCCATTGTGGTGTTGGTTTGATAGCAGACTATTGTAATATTCTTCAAATATAAAAGAGTTGCCCACAGTTGATAATGACAATGCGGAGCTTGTCTCTTGAACACAAGATATTCGTAAATTTTTCTCATTGGTGAATAAGTATTGCACAAAAAATTCTGGAACTAGAATTTACAAGGCAACTATTACATAGACTGGTTGTCTTCTATTAACATGTTGCATGATATTCTTCTGCCCTCATCTATTTAACTATCAATAACTTTGATGATATTTTTTTCCACTCATCTATTTGAAGCTGCCTATGGCAGAGTATTTTATTGTTCTTGTAACAAGGATTGTTTTGTTATCTTTAAAATTTTGTAATCTTTAACGTGCTTAATTTGTTTGGATGGAAAATGTTATCATTTAGATATATTGATGTATATATATAGATAAATAGATACATGTGTACATATGGATATATATATTTGCTTATTTGTGTTTTCCAAAATGTCTAAATAGAGGCAAAAATGAACCCATATATGTATTTAAGGATTTCTATTCTTGTTGTTCTATATTTCATTGTTTCTATTAAGAAGGATGAAGCAACAAGTAGCAATATATACAATTTTTTGCATATAGTAATTTATAAAAATATAGGAAGAATATTGTATGCATTCTAAGTTCTCCACCAATTGGTATTGAATGTTGGAATACATTAATATTTGATTTTATAATGTGGTATAGAGTTGTTAATGAGTCAACTATGGTTGGAAGATTCCTTTCCTTTAAATGATTCTAGAACTATGTTTGCGGAGTCAGGGTCCGTGGATGTGTCTCTAGAGCCCCCAAAAATTGATTTGGTGTCAACTTGTACACCTAATGCTATGGATTTCGGCTCTGAGGATGCCATCCACCAGCCTACAAACTCTGATTCTGTAAGTTTTCCTTCCTTTTCGGTTGTATTGCTCTTATTATTTCCTACCTTTCTTGTTGTTGCTACTTGATTAGCATTTAGGTGTATACATATATAGCTAGCCCTAGTAAAGAATATAGATATGAAAGTAGACATGCATTGATCATTTAGAGCACATAAAAATGTATCTCTTTGTAGCCTTCATTTTCCTTGCTCATTTTATCCATTTGGTGTGATGATGTGCATTTTACTTGATTACACTTCTATTTTTTTAGGCCATAAAGAAAGATCCGACTTTGACTCCATTTGCAATTCATTCCATCAATGTCGGCGATGTTGTTTCCTCTCTGGTCCTTCAACTTTTGTCCTTCAAAAAATTTGGTGGTGATGAAGGGTAGGTTGAACAATACAAGGTTGTCTTGTCTGATGGCCACCATTTGCAAATAGGAACTCTCCCTTCCAAATGCAATGATATTTTGTTTATAGGTGCCTTGAAAATAGGGTCCCTTGCATGTCTAAAAGACTATGTCTATTGGAATATCAAAGATTCAAGGTGGGATGCATTGTTTGTTGTATATGTTAAAAAATTATCTCTTTCATTTCTACCTCATATAATTTTTCCAATACATTGTTTTACTTCTTTTCCAGGGCCTTAATCATATCCAAATTAGTTGTAATTATGCCTGATTGTCAAATTATTGGGACCCCTAGGTATTTTTTCAAGCAGCAAGAAGAGAAAATGTTGGTGCCTAACTCGCCTTCTCCTCCTCAATGGGCCCCTAAATTTGGTCTATAGGTGTCCCCTAAAAAAAAAACAACCCTCCAAAGGTCAACCCTATTAAAGCTTTGAACATTTATCAAAATGTTTGGACAGTGAAAGGGTGAGTAACACATATTAGGGGGATGCATTATTTCCAGAAACAAAGATGTGAAGTGCAACTATTTATTTTTGACATTATAGATGTGGAGGGGACATAAATGCATATTACTTGTTTTGATGATATTGTTGAATTGCATTATGGTTGAGTTGAGGTGGGGTTTACTTATTTAATATCGAGGGGATTTGTTAAGGAAGCCAATAAAAGATTCAATAAATTAAATAGTAATCTTGAGATTGTTTTGGATCAAAAATCAACAATAAAACAATCTAAAGATGAGATTCCTGTCCAAAAAAAAAAATGGTTTTGTTCCAGTTAGTGAAATAAGCAACTATAGTGATAACAGCTTCGTTGATATTATTGTCATTGTAGTGCATGTTGGGTACATTTCAACCATTCGTAGGAGAAATGGATCTGAAACAATCTGACAAACCATTAAACTATATGATGTCTCTACTTCTTTCATTGATGTTAATTTTTGGGGAACAATCTGGCAAGAAAAAGGTGATTCCTTGCACCAGATGTACCTTTCTAATGAAATAGTTATTGTTTTTTTCCATAGTGGCCGTGTAGGCTACTTTAATGGAAAAATTATCAACACATAGGAACAGTCCTTGAGATTAACCCTTCTATTCCTGAGGCAAACACTCTTATATCCAAGGGGCCAATTAAAGTAGACCAAGTAGCTTCAACTTCTTCTGCACCTCGGAGGTTGCATCCTTCAAATGATAGAGTTACTATTGCATTTATCTTAAACAACTTCCTCCATTTGGGAGAAACTGTTGAAGCCATTTTTAAAGAAATCATTCAAATTGCAAAAATTGAGTCTTTTTGTTACCCTGCTTGCCCCTTATTGGTTAATGGTAAAGAATGTAAAAGTAAATGCACATGCCCCCATGCAAATGTTTGGTTTTGTGATCATTGCTAGATGGAAATTGAGGAATACAACTATTGCTATCTTCTGCAGTTAAATCTACAAGACCATTTAGGAAGCCTTTGGTGTGTTGCTTTTGATGAAGTTGTGACTACTTTGTTGTAGATGCTAGCAAAAGACCTAGATGCATTGTAGGAAAACTCTGACTATACAACAGATCATGTTATTGTTATTAAAGGCCTTGTTTCTAAAGCATATATCTTTGTTGCTTTGATTAGAACATAAATGTATAATTCAAAGAAATGGTTGAAAACAACGATTGCCAAAGCAACGAAAGTTTATTTTGAAGCAGCTAGTGTAGACTATTGCTTGCAAACATAATGAAGATATCTACTCCTACTCTAGAAAAAGGCTCCACTAGTGAGCCTGCGCTTTGACTACTCTTTTGTACTTCTTATCATTTCTCATAGCTTTGGATTTTAAATGCTAACTACCACATGCTAAGACTTTTGTTTAAGAAATATGGACATAATTTATACTTATGTTTGCATCTACATATTTGCATGTTTATTGACCTACCATCTTCTTTATTATAGCATGGTGCATCCATTTTGTTTTCATTCTTGCTTTTGAATATTTTAAATCAGTTTGATGGCTATATGATATGTTTACACAGATTACAATTTAAAAGAGAACTAAACAATTTATTTCCACACATATTTCAAATATTTTCTATATAGGCAATACTTGACAATATATTTGAATATATATTAAATATTTTTTATATGGCTAATCATTGAGATTAAACTTCTTTATGTCACATTTAAAATCTACATGAATCGTATAAGTTTTTTCATTATGCTAAAATCAGGAGTCATAAATTATTTATTCCATCAGTTTAATGACATTTTATTCGATTTAAAGTTTCTTTGAATGCTAATCACTCTTGGTTCTTGGTTTCCATTCACATACAAATTTAATGAAAAAGAAATATAAATGTGCTTCTAGGTCTAATGAATATCAAAAGTAGGCCATAGATAAACTTATCTCGTGCCTGGACCAATCTATATAATAGTTCGCTTCCCAATTGAATATTCAAGCTATTATAAAGACATTTACTATTTGAGAATGGAAAGTGTGAAAACCCTATTAAAAATACATTTACTATATAATAATTGCCTTCACAATCATAAATTTATGATTTCTTTGCAAAGCTTATTCACAATGAGGAACATTTAGGGAGATCATTTGTTTAAGAGGTAAGGTCCAGACTGTGAGTAAAAGCCCTTGAGAAGTGTTCTCTATCTCTCTATAATATTTAGTGCCAAGTATATGAAGAATGAAAGAGGTGAAAAGATTAGTGACCCTAACCATATTGTTTTGAATAAATGGAGAATATTTAACTAGAACTAGTCATATGGTAATAACTATAACGCCAATGCTACATAGAGATAACTAGAAGTGATAAACAAAGGGAAAAATGTATGTGTGTAGGTATATGTATATGTATATTTATATGTACATGTATGTATATGTATATATATATGTATGTGTATGTATATGTATATGTATATGTATGTATATGTATATGTATATGTATATGTATATGTATGTGTATATATATATGTATAATGTTGATGTATAGAATTCTCTATTTGTATTCCTTTCAGACATATATAGTCTTTTGTATATTACATTTTTTCCTTTGGTTGCATTGCTCGATGGGTGCAGAATGGTGATAACCTCCCATGCACTTCCACTGGTTCACCGATTGGATGTTCAACAAGTGTTGTGCTCTGCAATCTTCACTACGGCGTAGACATATTGTTGTTGTAAGTTGTTTTTCCTCTACCTTTTTGGCTGTTTCATACACACCTAACCACATATATATATTGTGATAGTTTTTTTTTGTAAATTTATAATTTACTAGCTTATGGATTTAACCCTTCTCTTATTGCAGGGCTAGACATCCTTTAGTGCAAAGAAAAGTTGTATGCTTTCCCCTTTTCTTTCTGCATGGTTACATACATTCCAAAACATACCAAAATCAGGTATGTCTATACAGTTATTAATATACATTGTATGCTTTGAAACAAAACCTTTGTTGTTTCTTTGATCTCTTCCTTTAAACAAAATTTTCTTTATTTCATCTATGGAATTCCATTTTCTACAGTTGTTTATGAGGCATTCTCTTTTCCTAAAATGTTATTGGATCCAAAAGAGCTCTAAGAAAATGAATACATGTATCGAAACATAGATTTTTTTTAGCAACCTCACTATTCTCTGATATATAATGAAACACTATCACATTTGTGGTTGGAGTTTCATGCTTTACCTGGCTCATAGTCTTTTAGGGGCCAATAAGGCTTCATGATGCCAATATCATGGGCAAGTGAGGAACCATGCAATTTCAACTTCTTACACATATATATTCAACTATAATAGATGAATTGTATGAAAAGTATTAGAATAACACTTATTTGTTACTAAATATTATACACAAGAATTCAGTTCCTCTGTATTGAGTCAACCAGTTGTACCATTGCCAACCCACGTAATTACCAAGCTCCATGTCATCTCAAGAAAAAAAAAAACCACACAAGTTCCCATCCGCTGCCGCGTTCCCGGGGTCGACAAATCCAATTCACTAACACCACAATGGCTCTTTTGACAGTACGACTTACTAAAAGTGTGCTTTCCCACATGGAAAAATTCAATATAGCATTTACTTCCATCTCCACCCTTGTACACTGACGAGAAGATGCATTTGTGCTTGTGCCAACAAACACTTGCCATTCACCTTCCCTATTACAATGATACCATTCTCCACCACCGCCAACCCACGTACCTACGAGCGCCCACATCACTGCAAAGGAAAGAAATGGTTCCCTCCTGACTGGAAAATTTGCAGCTACATTCTTGGCCACGAAACCCATATTGCCTTAATCAAAAATTCAAGATACATTACCTAGGAGTAGATTTAGTACTCAAATAGAGAATTTTCAAAAGAGCTATTCCATAACGTTTCTAGTAGGTACAACGAAAAAGCACGTCCCATAGACTACTCTCCACAGTACATTTGTGCATGTTCCCACAATTGTCTTCTCATCTTCCCAGGGGCATATTTTTGTTTAGGTGAAAGAAACAAGATTTAACTACTATTTCTTCATCCATATAGAAGCATAGTGCAAGCCACCTATGTAAAACTGATTTTACAAAATACCCATGTGAAATCACTTATAGATTCTAAACCACCACACTTTCGAAGCCCTCTAATCTGCTAAAAAATGGATCCATATGTGGTGATTTTGATAATAATATGCTACCAAACAAACACCACGATGGCCCTTTCAATAGGATAACTTCATCAAAGTATACTTTCCCATATTGAAATATTGAATATAAAGTATGCTCTCTCGCACACTAACATTCAATAGTGCATTTACTTTATACGCCGCCATCATGCAATGACACGAAGCATTGGGCCTCGCATGAACAAAAGCTTGCCATTCACATTCCCCATATCCAACACACCATTATCAACCACCACTAGCCCACATAGTCTAAACAAAAAGAAAGAAGGCCTGCTCTCCACCTTGGAGCATTGGGCTATACTGAAATTTCCCTAAACCCACAGTAAATAGAGCTCCCAACGCCAAAGATATACATAGATAATCTAAATAGGAGACCAACAGCGAAAGAAACAATATTTAACTACAAAAAGCCAAAGTTGCACAACCATAACTACAAAGAATAGACAAGGGCCACAAAAATTATTCAGCCCAACTATATCTCTTTGACAATAAGAAGAAATACATAAATTGTAAAAGACCTATTAGCATAATACTAAACAACCAAATATTAGTAACCCTAACTATATTTTTCCCACAAAATGAAGAACATTTAACTACAATTTCTCCACCCGCAAAGAGCAGTAGTCTCTTCCATTTTCTCTATGTTATGCAACAATTATATGATGCAATGATCTATGCAAAATGCATATAGCACCACATGCTTAATTGGAAATTTAATCTACATTTTTTTGGTATTCAATATGATGAACAAAAGATTTATACAAAATACCCATGTAAAACAACTTACACAGTTCACAACACAACAATTTCAAAACTCTCAGATCTATTATAGAACAGAGTCAAGGATGACTATTCTTACAATAGCCTGATACGCAAGCAACGCCACAATGGCTCTTTTGACAATGTAATTTAACCAATACATTTTCTTGCCTTACAAAGAAAAATGACAAATGACAAATAATAGTTTGTTATAGGAAGCTTCAAACAGATGATAGAAAAAGAGTACCATGCAACATATTGGTAGAAGCCAAGCAGTATATGTAACAGTCGTAAGACGAATTAAGATGATACTTAACATTCAGATGTATGCCACTCTCCATTGTTTCCCTGTTAGTTTTGTTACAATTCACATGTTTCCTTATATTATCTAATGGTAAATAGTGGAGCCCAACTTTACAATATATGCATATATATGTATCTATATATGTACATGTATATATATGTATGTGTATAGATGTATATGTATAAATATGTACATGTATATATATGTTTCCATATATGTATATCTATATATATATATATGTGTATATATATATATTGTGGTGTAATCATGTAGCAGAAAGTAAATGCAATATTCAATGTTACAGTGTGGGGAAGTGTACTGCAAAATATGCAAGAAAATATATTGATTCAGTTACATTTCTAGAAGAGCCATTCTGGCAATATCAATAGGTTACACATACTACACAATGAAATTTCGTTTTCTTATCAACATGTCAATACTATACGACTCAATGATATAACTGTATAGTCGTGATTTTTACAGAGCGTAGACAACACTTATACATGCTACTTTAAACTATACTTATAATCGTAGTCTACATAATTACACATAAACATAATATACAAACTTGTTTAGATATACATATGGATGTATATCTTTGTCTACATGTATGCATATATATATATGCCTATACATGTATTTTTATATATTAATAAGGGAATTGAGTACATATATATATATGTGCATATGTATTTTTCTATCTACCAGGGCACCCAATACAATTTTCCTCTTTGTGTGTGATATTTACTATCAAAAAAGTGTTATTCTAATACCTGTTATATAATTCCTCTATTTGTTTTCAATATTTACTATTAAATAATGTAGCTTGAATCTTGGGTATGTGGAGGATCATCATGGGAAAAACAGGCCCTTAAGTGGCAAAAAATTCAAAAAAATCAAAGTTAGGTAACTTGATGTAAAAAAATTGAATAAATTATCTATATTATTTTAAAAATATGTTAGAATAGAATATGTAGAAAATTGAATGTAGTTTCTAACTACTAGGTTTTCTTTTTT
This sequence comes from Sequoia sempervirens, assembly GCA_007258455.2. Classification (NCBI taxonomy): domain Eukaryota; kingdom Viridiplantae; phylum Streptophyta; class Pinopsida; order Cupressales; family Cupressaceae; genus Sequoia; species Sequoia sempervirens. The sequence continues at coordinate 428,697,887 of VDFB02047230.1, forward strand.
TTTTAAACTATTTGGTGAAAATTTGTAACTTCAATGCAGTAGTACTTAAATTTCAGTGGAAAAATAAGAAGTAGGTGTCTGTCTAACCACCCTAACCACAATAAAATCATAATTATTTTTTATAATATTTTAGATATAATTAGAGGACTCATGTCCTGATGTGATGCATATTTTTTTTAATTTTTTTCCAAGTAAATAATTAATTTTTATTTTTTTATTACAACTTTTAAAAAATATAAAAAACTTGTATGTCTAACCACCTTAACTTGGTCAAAACTTCATGAAATTCATTTTTTCTTTTTCTAATCATATATAATGTGAAGCATAGAATGTGACAAATGTTTTTGATTCAAAAAATGTGATACCATTTGAAAGCTATATATTTTTTTCAATCAGCCTATCAATCAGGACTTTAGTCATAATTCAAATAGAAAATGAATAATAATTACTTATTAAAGTCAAAGTAAAGCATAATTTATATTGGTGGAATGTTGAGAATCTCCTTCAAAAACCCTTTTCATTTCATCAATTTTGGGTAAAACAAAAGTCGATAGCTACATACCCATCATATTGCCACTTTTTGGCCCATCATGATCCTACACATACCCTCTTATATCAATATGTTTCATGATATCCTTTTCCCCTCACTTGTTTCAAGCTTTATAGATACTACACGATTAAATGTTGTCTTCTTAGGAAATAGCAACTTCAAACAAACAACGTATTAGCTAAAGATATAAAGTTCAATAGATAAGAGACAATGCAACTATTGCTATCTTTTGCAGTTAAAGTTGCAAGTACATTTAGTCAACTGTTACATATATTACTTGTCTTGTGTGAATATGTTTTACTATATTCTTTCCTTTATTGTCCGTTCTTCTATATATTCCACTTACCAATCTTGTTCTAATTGTCTTCAAATCGTATTATGCTTTTTCTTTACTAGGATATCTCTTTTCCCTGTACTTCTTAACCCATAAAAAATGGTACAATGTTATAGAATTTGGTTCAAAACACCCATCTTTTTGCACGTTCCAGTCACCACACATATATATTGAGACGATTGTGGGTTTAGTGCTTTTGGATTCTATCATCACATATTTGTTGTTGCTTATATACATAGACACACGAATTATCACACACACTTTCCCATCAAAAAAACATACTCTATTTTATTCATTGTATTTGTCATTATTTCCACAACTCTCTTTTCAACATTTTTAGTGCATTACTTATACACAGTTGTTTTCCAGTATCCCATGTATTCAAAATCTCCCATTTTATCTCTTTCTATTTACAACAAACAATGCTAACCTGTTTTATTCTATGTGTATATTTTTTCCTTTCTAATGTTGTACAAAAGTAATATGCATCGATCTATGTGGTTATGAATAGCAACTAGACACCACTCTCATGTGCTTCTGAGTGGACAAACAAACTATTCATATCCTCACACTATTTATCCTCGGAAGCACATGAGAGTGGTGTTTGATGTCCCATTCCACTAAACCAAGCGATTTTTACAATACCATGCTATTGAACCAACACCACACCACTGACAATCCATGTAATTTCCATGCTCCACATTGCCATTAAAGATCACAGGTCAAGTCACTACCTATATAAGTTGACAAGGACAAGATTTTACTATGATAAAACCATGCCTAGAGAATGATTATGTCTTTCAAGTCTCCAAAATGGGTATAATGACAAAAATACAAAGAAATAACAATGAAGATTTCCTACACACAACTGTTCGCCAACATGCCATTTATTCAAAATGTTTCATTTTATCTCTTTCTTTTTTTAAAAAAATATTTCTAACCTCTTTTACTCTATATCTATATTATTTACTTTATAATGCTGCACAGATACAATAGACATTCAATAAAATTACTTTGCTGTAAATTATCTATTCCACATCCTTTCATGCTCCAACAACTTGGCCCAACCATCTTTTAATTGTAATTCTTAAGTGTTTTTCCAATAGTTTTTTCCAAATGTCTCTACTCTTCTTATTGTGTGATATATGGTAAGAGTCCTTGAGATTTTCCATGGACCTTACCTGCTTTTCTTGCTCGGGGGTTTGGCTAGAGCCCATGAGGCTTCATAATGCCAATATGGTAGGGAGGACAATGAGTGTGGGTTTACTAGTTTTGAATTTTATCTTCAATATATTTGTTTCTCCTTATATACATAGACAAATAATGCTAACCTATTTTATTCTATATTTATATTTTCCCCTTTCTAATGTTGCATGAATACAATAAACATTGAAGCAAATTAGTCTATTGTAAATTGTGTATGTCAAGTTACTTGTGATTCTTAAGTGCTCTTCCAATAGTTGTTTTAGAATTTTATTTTATTTTTTATTTTTGGTCATATATGCTAAGAGTACTTGAAATTTTCCATGGACCTTACTTTCCTTTTTGCTCGGGGGTTTGGCTAGAGCCCATGAGGCTTCATGATGCCAATATGGTGGGGAGGACAACAAGCATGGGTTTAGTGCTTTTGGATTTTATCATCGTATATTCGTTGCTTCTTATATACATAGACACACAAAGTCACATGCACTTGCCCATCAAAAAAACATACTCTATTCTATTCATTATATTTCCCATTGTTTCCACAACTCTCTTTTCAACATTTTTAGTATATTACTTATACACAATTGTTTGCTAGTATCCCATGTATTCAAAATCTCCTATTTTATCTCTTTTTTATTTACAACAAACAATGCTAATATGTTTTATTCTATGTCTATATCTCTTGCTTTATAATGTTGCACATAAGCAATAGGCATACAAGGGAATTACTATATTGTAAATTGTTTATTTCATATTCTTTCCTACTCCAACAAGTTGATCCAATGTTGCTCACTCTTATTGAACACCACCAACATGACATGTAAGTACAAAACTTTCCTATTATTAATAAATAGATTTTGTTAACCAACTGTAAATATTGTTAACTATTCTGCTTACTTTTTTTTGCAATGAAATGTGATTTTTCCAAGAATATAACTTTCCACATAGGAAATTAAGTGTACTCTATTACATGCTATGTTATTCAAAAAAATGAAACTATTCTTTGCTAATGACCATCTTCCTTTTGTAAGTTAAAATCTGCATAATTATAATCATCAGATATGTTGTTCATTGGATAGATATTTGCATAGCATATATTTCATTTAAAATGGTAGATATGAAGAACCAAAAGCAATGATCTTTCCCTACAAGGTATGCAGGGATATGTTATAAAATCTATGGCATTTTCCATGTCTTTAAAATTCATGACGTTAGTCATGAAATTATAACCTATGGAATTTGCCATGGGTTTTATAACATTTCTGATTGCATACCCTGTGGGCCAAAAGTGTTATAGTGTGTACATGTCAAATTTTCCACGTGGTGATTCTGTCAATTCAATGCTACATATACATTCGCTACAACACATGTGCTCCACAAATAAAAGTTTTCCTCTCCCACCTATATAATGCTAGCATCTTAGTAAATAGATTTAATCGACTGACCATAAATACCATTAATTATTTTTACTTTGCCATTGTCTTTGATCGTTCTGCACATATACTTAGTTACTTTTAATGCTTCCTTTTATATTACAAAGGGTTGATTACAACATATTTTTTGAAGTCAAATAAATTATTATTTGATTAATTTATTGTTCATCTCTTTGGTTCTCTATTTATTGTTTCTTTTGATACCGGGTTGAATGGGTTTAACACTGATGCACTGCAAAATGTGCAAGAAAGTATATTGATTAAGTTGCATTGTCGAGAGAGCCATTGTGGTGTTGGTTTCATAGCACATTATTTATTGTTCATGCATTTTGTTTGGTGCTTATTGTTCTTGTTGATAGCAAGTTGTAGGGTTTTATATTGATTAATATGCATTGTGCAAATAACGAGTGTTGTGTTACTTTAGCAGCCAACAATTGTTAAAATCATCACGTTCTACTCCGGTTTCCCATTTCACATCATTCATTTTTTTCTTACATACATATATGTATATGCACAAATTCTTGTATAGATTTATTATTCTGTTTTCCATATTCCCTCAAAACAAGGCCTGCCTTCTAATTCAATTAAAATAATAATGTATGTTGAATTTCCACAGTATCTCTTGTGCATGTTTCATTCTTCTTTTGCTTGGGGCTCTTGATATAGGCCATGTTCCCTCATTATACCACTATGGAGGAAGAAAAACAAGCATGGGTTTTGTAGTTCTACATTTTAAGCCATACATTTGTTCTTACATATATATATGTCTAGAAAAATTGTTGTATACATTTGGTGACATCTTTCTAATGTTCCCTGCAAACAATGTGTACCTTCTAATTCAATTAAAATACCTTGACAAAGTATGCATGTCGTTCGAATCCTAAAATTATGGATTTGATACTACTTATAACATCTTCACTTTTTGCAAAAGTCACTTTTGATGACCATTATAACTAAACTAATGGAATCATTTTTCCAAAAGACATAACTATACTAATTGAATCTCTTTTTCAAAATAATACTTGTTAATTTGATCTTAGGAAGATAGTACATAATGTACAATTTCGTAGCCACTTTGTAACTAGTAAATCCTATTCTTCAACACAAGAAACATTTTCCCATTTTAATGACTCAAACAATTGATTTACCTATACAAAAACATCAAATATACACTCTATTAACACAAAAATATATAATACCTTAAATTTTGGACAAAAATTATAATTATTAAGAAAACTAATACTTTACAAATTTCAATTGTATTCAATTGAGAAAATGTGATTTATAAAGAAAAAAATTATTTAAAAATCATTTTCCTAATATTACTTAAGAAAACTAATACTTTGCAAATTTCAATTGTATTCAATTGAGAAAATGTGATTTATAAAGAAAAAATCAACTATAAAAGGACAATGAAAGACATGAACAGTAAATTATTGGTTTTGAAAAAATACCCATCGAAAATGACTTACAAATTTCATGCCACAATAGTTTGCAACCCTCCAGCCTACTAAAAGATGGAGTCGGGGCCAACGATTTTAATAGTGGTTTTGCGTCAAACCCACACCACAATGGATCTTTCAAAATTACAAATTAATCAAAGTATGCCACACAAAATGGTAGGTGTTTGTTGATATGCCAATTGAGCATATTCACTGTTCTAATATAACGATGTCAACTGTTTTGTTTGGCTTGTGAAATGAGAAACTCTAGTTTTTATGTTATTTAATCCACAACATAATCAATCAATTGATTCATCAACTAGACAAAAATATCAAATATAGATGTGCATCTAGGCCTAACAACTATTACAGTATAATACATATAAAATTATATGATAGCTTACATTTTTGACAAAAATGATTATTAGTAACAAAACTAATTATTTAAAAATTTAAATTCTATTTAATTTTCCACAACTAATTTATTAAGAATTTTTTTATTAAAAAATCATTCTCCTAAGATTATTTTCATAATGAATTTCAAACTAAGAAATATTGATGTATAAATCCAAAGTTCAATTTCCCGCACTATGAAAATAGTTCTTAATCTCCCGTGGACTGCATTATTTGAAGATAATTAAATAATAATCAATCGATTTACTGATTAATGAAGAAAAGCATATCAAACATGAATTTCCTCTTTTATGCAAATCGTTCTTAGTCTTTGATTGCATTTCCTTTTCTTAAGAAAATTAACTAATAATTAATCAATTGATTGATTAACCTAGAGAAAAATGTTAAATATGCATGTGCATCTAGGCCTACCAACTATTAAACTAAAATACACATAAAATTATATCATATTTGAAATTTTGGAGAGAACTTATTATTAGTACGAAAACTAATTATTTGAAAATTTAAATTGTATTTAATTTAGCAAATGTAATTAACTAAAATCACTTTAAAAGAATTATTGTAATTAAAAATATTCATGATTAATTGCTTCAGATTCAAAAAATCTTATCCTCGTTCACCTCCTCTTATTCCATATGCAATTATTAACACGATTTCCTTTATCTGAATTTCTCTAATAGTTGCAAATATTAACAACTTCCTTCCTTGCTCCCCACTCCTCACTGATTTGTGGTAGACCCCTATTAGTTGATTGTCAAATGCATGTGCACTCGACTGCTAGTTAATATTTATATATTAAATATAAATTATATGGTGAGAGTTGTGGGAATTTGGTTTTATTAGGGTTTGTGTCTTTTTTATTATCTTTGGGTTTTTTATTTCATTTCACACTCTTGATATAGGAACTTCTTCTGTATCTTTTGTATTTATTGTGGTTTGTTTAGCTGGTCTTTTTATGGTCTCAAATGATTTAAACCTAGCAATTCATGTTGGTGTTGATAGTTTGGTGGCTTTGCATAATGGCTCCTATGAATAAACGACCCTAAAAGTTTATTTTGAAAATATTTCATGAATTATGTTCAATGAATGTTCTATTACTCACCCTTGAGTTTCATAATGCTTGTAAATGGCTAGAGAATTTCACATGATGCAAATTTGGGTCTCAAATGCTAGGCCATGTTAGCTACCCATGTATAAATGCAATATCTCACAAGTAGTGAAAGGAAGAAAACCCAGTGGGACAAAAATCCTTTCCAAAAAAGAGATGAAAGCAAAATTCTCTTGATGAAGAATGATAAGGACAAAGCCCCATGCATGGAAAAATAATCCACCCATAAGAGAGAAGAAGGGATACCATGCAACTTCCCTCAATGTGGAGTCTCTTGCAATGATGGAAAATGCTCAACATTGAATGCTAAAGATGATTCAATCTCATTGAACACATTCCTCCCCTTAGGAGGAAACAAAACCAAGACGGTATGCACTATTTCTTCTCATTCTTGAAAGGAAGATGAGGGAAGAAGGATGATGTTTGATGTCTTGAAATTATGTGCAAATGTCTCCATGTTGATGTTGAAAGTTGTCACACTCTAAATAGGTGTTTTAGACCACACTAATGAAGATGAGAATCTACAATCTATTAGAGATGATTGTAGAACAAAATCCAAATATAAATGTCTTCTCTTTGGATAAAGAGGACTACTCTAAATTCTTCTCAAAATTATCTACACTCATGTCAAACTGCAAAGAATGATCATGTAGAGAATGAACAAGAGGGTTAGAGTGTCCCCTCACAACAATTGAATAAGAATCATCTTCATCAAAGAGAATATGTATACAATTAATGGTGTCTACCAAATCTGAAATATGGGACTTTACAAGAAAGCCTGCAACATTTGTCAAGTATACATCCCACAAAAGCATATCTAGAGGAAAATGTATATCTTGCTTCATTAAATCACAAGAAGCCAAAACTATAGAAAAAAAAGCATCGTCATAAGAAATAGTAGATGAAGGAGATGGAATATCAAGACATGTCTCTAAAATCTCAATAAATGAAAGAATACCAAGATTCAAATGACCATATTAAATCTCCTTAAAATTATCTGCACTAGATGGTTGAATGCCAACATTAATGAAAAAAATAATGGGAGGAAAATGTGAGAAGGCATAGATATGAGATTGATGATAAACCTCCCCAACTACAACTATATCTTTATTATATGTAAATCTTGGATTATGATAGAATGTGGTGTGTACTCAACACTCTTGCTTGCTCCATCATGTGTGATCTATTAAATATAAAGGAAATTGATTGACAATGAAGGAACACAAAGAACATAATTAAATGATTTATTACTCATGTCAATAGATACCTTCCCAAAACCACACATATATGTGTTGTTATTCATTAGGATGTGTGGTGATGAACAAGACTCAAATAAAGAGAACAAAATCTTGATGAAGCCATGTGATGTGAGGCTCATGAATCAAGTATCCACCTCTTTAACTCAGAATCTACAAATGCAATAAGTTTCTCCCCATTATTCCTCTCAGACTTTGATGATGAGGAAGAAGAAAAAAACTCGTAACATTATTGAAGATAAATTTATTTGACTCTTCTTAACAAGATGTTTCAACACATCAATATGTTTTGAAACACTGATGTTCATCATGCCCTTCTTTCTTGCAATATACACATTTAGGATTCTCCTTTTTTTGATGATTTCCATTTAAAGGGAGATGATTTTGATTTTGTGTAGCTTGTTATTTTTCTTCTCTTTTTTTTCTTTCAAGGATTCCTTGATTATTTTTGTACCTTACATTCACTAGCCACTAATTCTTGGGGTTTAGAAGATCTGATTAGACCCATGTGAATTAACTTCTCTTCCTCTTGGATTAAGAGATTTACAAAGACATCAAGCTTAGGATCAACATATGATTCTCCCATAGAAATCCAATAGGCATGAAAGATACAATAAAATACTAAATACTCAAAATCAAGCTTGGATAACACATTCAAAATTAATTGTAAAACCTCCTTTTTAATATTGAAATATTTTAGTTGTGTTCTTAGTTGCTTAATCTTAGAGATGTAGTCCATGATGTGGTCAAAAAAATTTAGATCAAGATTCATTAAATCATTATCAATTTGATATCCCCTAATCTTATTAGTTTTACCATATATTTTTCAAAAGTCTCCCAAGCATTCCTAGGTATTTTACATGATTCAATATTAAATTTTAAATCAAAAGAGACTAATGAACATATGCATTCAAAAAATTTCTCACGATCAATCTCCCATTTTTCCAATTCTTTAGTATCGGTAGGTTGAGGAATTGTTTCTTATAGATGACCTAGAAAACCCTTTCCTATAAAATAATTCAAAATTGATTTTATCCATGAAGCATAATTATATGAGTTAGGAGTTCAATTTGAGATTTCCCCATTACATGAACACATGGCAAGAAAAATAAATAAATCAACCACCACAAGGTTACCCCCAAATTACTCAATCGAGAGTCCCCCAAAAAATATATGATCTGACACTTTATGCTTAATGCAATTATATGTGCCATTTGCTAAAAAAAACAAAGTGGACTTGATCTTAGTGCTTATCGATTGCATATTTGGCCACAAATTCAAAGTAGAATTCTACATATAATAGGATCAATCTAATCACCCCACTACAAATTACATGAAAAATTATGCACTTTAAAAAATATAGCACTAAAAATTATTACCATATGAGCAAGAACAAAGTCCTAAAAGTTCTCAAAATGAGAATGATTAACACTTGTGAGATTTTTTTTTTTTGGAAAAATAAGGTATGAAAATCAAAAACCAATTGCACAACTATGAAGAGCATGAAATTCTACCCAAATGAAAAAAAAATCTCAAAAAATGAAGGTCTTGAGCCTGAGTTATGAGCCTTTGAAGATGGAGTGCAAAAATGAAAATGAAAATGAAAATGAAAATGAAAATGAGAGGGGGGCATAACTTTTTCTAGACACCTATTAATGTCAACACTATGACAATACATGGAATATACTCAATATATTATTCCAAAAAAATATGTCGCTAGAATATTCTTTGTGGCTAGAATAAGCTTGTCCTTCCAGAATATTCTTTTTGTTGGTAGAATTTCCTGTGATGCGTTGGAATATTCTCGATTTCTAGTTTGACTAAGCAGGTTGGGTTTGTGGGCCACATGGCCTATAATGAAAACTCATAGTGGAGCCACATGGTGCCCATGTAGGCACCTACAATATACTTGGTACACTATGTACAACAAGGTACATAATTTTTTTATAAATCAAAAAAATTAAAATAAAAAATTATTTTAAAATATTTTATTAGTCATACCCACTTGATGGAGCTTGCATAATTCAACTATATGATTGTATGAATAGCCAAGTTTTAAATATACTAAGTTTTAAAACTTAGAGTAACTCCCACTTGCCATTGAAATTTTAACCACTTTCAATTCAACTTCCAAGATCGACCAAGATTTTAAACCTAGATATCTCAATTAAGACTAATAAGAAGCAACCCCACAAGCTCTAACACCATGTAAAAGATGGTATAGAATATTCTACACCATGCAATATTTAGCTAAATATTGTAGCCACCCAAGATCTAAAAACTTCTATGAAAGTATAAAAGAGACTAGTTATGAGATAATAATGCTTTCCTATCAAAGAATAAAATTAATAGAATACAAAATTGTTGATTCACAAATTAGAACCCCTTGGTTATATAGCAAAGGTGAGACATAGGATTATTTAATAATATCATTGCAAGTGTCTTAATCCTATGATATGAGATAATAAGCATTAAATTACATAGGACACAAGAAGTAAATGACATAAGATAAGATAAGCTTTAATACCAATGAAGACTTCTAAAAACATTCCTAGGACAGAAGTAAACTTAACATGTGAATATGACCTAATAGGTCAACTAGTTAGGTAAAACATGTAATTCACACCAAGACATGATATTCATTAGAAATAATTATCTTTAGATATTATTTATTTACAAGAAGTGAAGATCACTATCTTTTTAATTTTAGTAGCTTGTCATGTTATTTGTCAAGCTCCCATTCTATGTTTTGCAACAAATACATCATTTTTCATGGAGGGTTCATGATTGTTATCTCTCCTTGGCGGAATCAATATATTTTCGACCATGTTTCTAGACCCACTAATTGTGTTATTTTTCTTCTCTTGAATACATCAACAATCATTATTTTGTATCATAATTATTTATATATCCAATGATGCTATTATGATATCTCTTTTGTGGTGACAAATTGATAATTCATTTCCTACCGCCACTTGGGTAATGTGTGGGAACTTTAATATGGTTGAGATGAAACATGATAAAGGTGATACCTTTCCTTTATAGTGAGTAGCTAGTGAGCGTGAGGTGTGGTATTACATGTGTAATGAATTAGGTTTTTTAACCCCAATATGCGTTGCTACCACAATCATCCACATTGGTATATGTGGAATAATTTCTAAGCTAGATCTAATAGACTCTTTAAATGTTTGTATCATGCAATGATTTCTACAATCCTTTTTCTCCTTTGCCAAATATTTTCACTCTTAATGGAGCCTTTTCCAGATGTCACTCTGGCAAATCACTTTCTTATGTGGTTAATATTTCAATGGAAAGTGGGAGTTACTCAAAGTTGTAAAACTTAGTATTTAAAATACATCTATAGTGAATCATTAGCCTTCATTGACAAACATAAAAATAATGTGGAACCTTGAAGCATAACCAACTTAGCTAGTCGACTAGATTTCTTGGTGGAATAAATGCATCCATTGCATACCCCCCTTCATATCTATGGGAACTAGATGGAATTTTTTTAGTGATGTGTATACAATTCAAAAATATTGAAGCTTCATAGGGCTACTAAAACTCTTTAATCCAACCCCTTTTTCTCTTGATTTACATATTAAGGTGAGAAAGCTTTAGAATGAAAATGAGATCATTAGAGGCATTCAAATCAAAGCCAAGTTGTATTACCTTAAATTTGGTAATAAAGCCTCTATATCTAGTTCTTCCAAGGTACTAGATCTTGTAAAAAATTTCATGGTATCAAAAAGATCAAGGATGGACAAAATGTCCTCAAAGAGCTTCTAAACATTCTTTAGGATTTTTTTAAATATTATGATAAATTTTCCATTATGTAGGTAAATTCTCTTAAGAGAGACCAATCCCTTTAGGAATTCCTTTATATTATTCCTTGTTTACTTTCCTCCTCACAAAAAACCTTATGTGCTCAATTTATCTCCATTGCTAACCTTAAGGATGTTGTTCACACTATTTCCAATAACTAGGCTCTTGGCTATGATGGCTTTCATTGTGTGTTTAACAAGGCCCTCTAGGATTGTGTTTGTGAGGACTTGGATAAAGTTTATATTGAATCCTACCATTCAAAGTCATAAGGGAAAGTAATTAATAAAGTAAACATCAAATCCATACCCAAGTCTAGAGACCTAGAAGATATTTGTAATTGGAGGCCCATCACCTTGGTCAATGTCTCATATAAGATAATTGCCAAAGATTTGGCCTTGAAGGTGTGTCATATCCTTCCTCAAACTGTGATTTCTAAGAAAACCACAATAAGTAAATCTAGGTATATTTTGGATAATATTAGTATAGTTTGGGAAGGTATGAAATAAGCTAGGCACCCTTAACAAAAGGCTCTATTCCTAAAAAATAAAATTTCCAAGGCATACAATTGTATTAAATGGCCCTTTATTCTAGTCATGCTTCAAGCTCTAGGTTTTAGGCCTCACTTCATTCAATCTAGTACCATGTATTTTTGATGATTTGGCTTGCATTAGCAATAATGGCTAGCAATCCGATTCCTTTAGGAATTTTATATTTATTCTCTAGGGTTGTCCCTTTCCTCTATCCCTCTATTTGCTTCTTTCTAAAGGATTTATTTATCTCCTTACTCATTCCATGTCTCAAGGGATGGTAAAAGGTATTGTGTTACCTCACTCCTTGGATTATATTTTTAATGACCATTTTATATCATGATTTTTTCCTCACTTTTCTAGAAGAGGAAAAAAATATTAAATAGGTTCTTAAGTGGTTGTATATTTTTTGCAAAGCTTCTAGTTTTTCCATTCAATGGTATAAGACTGAATGTTACAAATTGTTAGGATTATGTTGTCTCAACCTTAGTGGTTCCCATGATTAATTATTTAAAGATTTACCCCTAAGTTGCTGATTTTATTTATTAAATATTAAAAAAAAAAAAAATTGATTTGCTAAGGCACTTTGTGGGACCCAACAAAGAGTTGGCATCCTACATGCAAGATGCAAAAGGATAAAACTATGATAAATGTCACATGGGAGCTCCATTGGGAAAATGGAAATTTTTTAGACCTCTAAAATGAGGACCATGTTGACATGTGCCGGTCTATTTTGGAAGCAAGCTTTGGTGGGGTCCACTTGTGTGCATGTTTATCTCTTTAGAAAAGCAAAAGCAAGGGAAGGTGAGACTTGTCACTTGGGCACTCATTTGAGCATTGGGAATTGTGAAAACCTCTAGGAGGTTTTTTATGAAGCCATGTGGCAAATTGGCTTGAATTTTTGACTGAAGCTTGGAAGGGAAAGTTTCTTAACATAGATTGAGTTGTTACTGGGAGTGACTAGGAGTCAAGATTGAGTTCTAAATTGGTAACTTGAATTGATTTTCTCTATGGGATTCCTAGCATGTGTGGTTGCTCTATTTTTGGAGCTATAAGCCTTGCATGTGCTTTAATGTTGTTTCATGTATGTGCATGTTTAACAAGTTTCTAAACAAGTCACTTGGGACTTGTGCATGTTGTCAATTTTAGTTTGTGCATGCATGTCGAGACTGTGGGATTCACACATGGCAATATTGAACTACCATGTATGAGAAGTATATATTGATTCCTTAGTATATTTTTATGTAGTATGTTGTGTTTGTAATATTTTTATACCTTTACGCTATTGGATTAACTCTAGAATATTGTATCATAGTGAATCAACACCTGCAAGAGCATAGACTCTAAACATTGCATTGTAATAACTTTTTATTGTAATACAATTGATATGTGCTTTGGTGTGTGGGTCTTCTCACAAAATGGTTTTCCCACATAAATTATCCATCTTGTGGTTTAATGTTTAAATCTGAAAATTAACTGAATGAATGTGCAATCTTAAATGAAAGTATAAAAGTTAAAATATTTGAAACAAACTTTTGCTATGTTAATTGATTTACATTAGGAAAGAAATTTTACACCTTGATTTTCCTTTCAGTTGATATCAGAGCCTAGCCAACTTTGTTATCCTTGTTGGGTTTGAAAGGTTTTTTTTCTTATCTAGATTAAGTGGAAGTTCTTACAAATAGAGCTTTGTAATCATGTTTGTAGTTTTGAGATGGAGAAATTCAATTGCGATAATTTTGAGTTGTGGAAACTCAAAATGGAGGATATGCTCATGGATAGAAACATATCGGTTGCAATATCTAATACAAAACCAACAACCTTGCAAGAATATTGGGATCTAATGGATTGGAAAGCCAAGGGTTTGATAAGAATCTATTTGGCTAATTTTGTGCTCCTGAATGTCCATGAGGAGAAGACTGTAGCTAGTCTTTGGAAGAATATTTGTCTCAATTATGAAGGAAAATCCTTTGTAAATAAGTTATTCCTAAGAAAGAAACTATATTCTCTAAGGATGGATGAAGGAGGATCAGTTGTTGATCACTTGAATGCATTTAATATGCTTTTTGCTCAATTGGGTTGTGTTGGTGTGAAGATTGATAGTGAGGACTGTTGCATGTTATTTATATGTTCTTTGTCAGACTCGTGGGACCACCTGGTGATGGATATTATAAGCACAACAACCAATTTTAAGATGGAAGATGTGGTTGCTTCACTATTGTTGGAAGAGATGTGGAGGAAATATTTTTAGATGGCCAAGGATGCCTTGTCTATTCAATGTAGATCGAAGGAGAAGGGAAAGGAAAAGTACAAGAAGTCTAAGTCCAAGTCTTTGAGGAGTTCTAAGTATTCTAGTAAAAATTACAAGGCTCAATGTTGAAACTACGACAAATCTATTCGTTTCCGCAAAGATTACAAGGAGGAGGAGAAATAGAAAAACAAGTCCTTTAATTTTGAATATATAAGTCCTCTCAAGATGATGCAAATGTGTTTTTCACTGCCTTGGGAACACATGCATCAAAAGATGTGTGGTTGATTGATTAAGGTGCTTCTTTCCATATGACCTCTCATAGAGGTTGGTTCTTAAAGTATGAAGAATATGATGGTAGGAAGGTGTACATAGGTGATGACTCTCACCTGAAGATTGTTGGTTATGGAAGAGTTAGGATGCAATTCCCTGATGGTAGAGTGAAGGGGATTGATGGTATACTATGAATCCCTAGTTTGGCATTAAAACAACTCTCAATGAGTAAGAGAAGTGATGTGGGGGTGCAGGTTGCTTTGTTGAGTGTTGGATGCAACATGACTAGATGTTCTTTGATGCTTGCTAAGGGTGTTTGAATTGGCACCTTATATAAGTTGGATGCATGTATGCTTCAATACAATAGTACTTATGTGAAGTCTAAGAAACAGGCTTTGGATTCTTCATCCTCATCATTAAATTGAGTAGAGAGGAAGAATATTGTTTTTACATCTATTGGTGGTGCTTGTTGGGTACCTAAGGGTACCAATGCTTTGGATATGAAGCTCCCAGTTGAGAAAACAATGTTGTCACACAAAAGGATTGGCCATATTGGTGAGAAGGGTCTTAGAGCCTTGAAACAAAAGAGCCTTGTTGAAGGCCTTGATGATTGTAATCTCGAGTTCAATTTTTGCAAACATTTTGCATATAGAAAACAACACTATGTTTCATTTTATTCTAGTTCTCTTAAATCTTCCAAGGTTTTGGATTATGTGCATTCTGATGTGCTCAGTCTAGATAATGTTACTTCATTTTCTATATCTATGTATTTTGTCTCATTCATAAATGACTATTCTATAAGGACATTTGTATACTTCCTCAAAAGTAAATCTAAAGTTTTCAATTGGTTTAAGGAATTCAAATCACTTTTTGAAAACTAGAATGGTAGAAAAATCAAATGCTTAAGGATGGATAATAGCGGTGAGTTTTGTTCTACATATTTCAATAGGTTTTTTGAGGACCATGGGATCAAGAGACATAAGACAACTCCATACACCCACAAAAAAATGGAGTTGAAAAGAGGATGAACAAAACATTAATGGAGATGGCTAGGATTATGCTAAGTGGTCTGGCCTTGAATAAAAGTTTTGGGCTTAGGCTATAGCTACTGCATGTTACCTGATTAATAGGTCTCCTACTTTGACTCTTGTTGAAAAGACACCCATTGAGGTGTGGTCTAGTAAGAAGCCCTCGATGAGACATCTCAAAGTCTTTGGTTGTGTGGCATATGCTCATGTTCTTGATGTGAAGAGATCTAAGTTGGAGAACAATGAAGTGAAGTGTATCTTCATTGGTTATGGTGTCGATGTTAAAGGGTACAAGCTTTGGGACCTAGTTGCAAAGAAGGTGCTCTATAGTAGGAGTGTGATTTTTCATGAGTTGAAACCTTCCACACTTGATCTACATCTAGAGAAGGAAGAGAAGAAGAAGGAGGTGGTTCAAATTCCACCTACTCTTGAGAGAGATGAAGTATGCACTCCTGGTGGACCTGATGATGAGGAGAGCTCTAGTAGCTCTAACAAATTTGAAGAAGAGAAAGAACCTCAACCTAAAAAATTGATGAGATTTACATGAGAAAGGTGACAACCAAAAAGGTTTAGGTATTCTATGTTAGACTCCAGATGTATATTTTCTTTGATTGCTAACACTTATGAGCTTAGGACTATTAGAGAGGCTATGCGTATTCATGATGGAAGCCCTGAATGAAGAGGTAGATGCATTAAAAAAAATGCTACATTGGATTTGGTACCCTTTAATGAAGGACGTAATCTCGTTGGATACAAATGGGTGTTCAAGAAAAAAATGGGTCCTAATAGTAGTGTTGAGAAGCATAAGGCAAGGTTGGTTGCCAAAGGATATTACTAGGTGGAGGGAATAGAATATGGGGAGATTATCTCTCCTGTAGCTAAGTTCACAT
Organism: Sequoia sempervirens; assembly: GCA_007258455.2. Classification (NCBI taxonomy): domain Eukaryota; kingdom Viridiplantae; phylum Streptophyta; class Pinopsida; order Cupressales; family Cupressaceae; genus Sequoia; species Sequoia sempervirens. The sequence goes on from VDFB02047230.1 coordinate 428,714,418, forward strand.
CCATTTGATTCTTTTTATCGCTTGAAGAAACTAACGGCTTGGAAGTTGAGCAAATGGATGTGAAGACATCTTTCCTTCATGGTGACTTCGAGGAGGAAATTTATATCTCACAGCCAAAGAATTTTGTTGTGAAAGGTAAATAAAATTTGGTGTGCATGTTGAGAAAATATTTGTATGATCTGAAATAATCTCCTAGGATGTGGTACCAGAAGTTTGACACCTATGTGTTGTCCTTGGGATTTCTTAGATCCAAATCTAACCATTATGTCTATTACAAGGCTAAAAAAGGTCACATTCTTATTATTTTCCTATATATGGATGATATATTGTTCATTGGGAATGGAAAAAGCATTATTTTAGATTTGAAGTCTCAGTTGTCAGCATAGTTTGAGATGAAAGGTATGGGTGTAGCAAGATATATTATATGGACTGATATTGTAAGAGATAGAGCTCACAAAATTATTTTCCTTAGGAAGAGAAAGTATGTGAACTTTGTTTTGGATGACTACTTGCAAATAAATGGTTGTTTTAGTTGTACAGTGAATGAAGATTTTTATGGAAGATTGTACAAAATCTCCTACTGAGATGGAGAACATGACTAGAGCTCCTTATGTCAGTGTTGTTGGAAGCTTCATGTATGTTATGGTTTGTATGAGGCCAGACATTTCCCAAGAAGTGGGATTCCTTAGTCAGTTTATGTCTAATCTTGGATCGATGCATTGGGATGTGATAAAGAGAGTGTGCAGGTACTTGTTGGATACTTCCAAGTATTCCTTGTGTTTTCATAGTTATCCTACTAGACCTTGACCTTCAGTAAGAATTCATGGATATGTGGATTCAGATTGGGTGGGTGACATTGATAATAGGAGATCCACCAGTGGATGTGTTTTCACAATTTTTGGTGGGCCTAAGAGTTGAATGAGTAAGTGGTAGGTTGTAGTTGTTTTTTTCATTATTGAAGCTGAGTAAATGGAAGCTACTCGTGCTTTGAAAAAGGCCATTTTGCTTAAGATACTTGTTTGGATGTTGGTTTTGATGTAGGATAGATTACTCTCTATTGTGATAGCCAAAGTGTTATATATTTAAACATAAATCATACTTTCCATGCCAGTACAAAGCACATTGATTTGTAGTTTCATTTTGTTCATGATGTGGTAGAAGATGGAAATATTAACTTGGAAAAGGTGGACACTTTGGTGAATTTTATAGATGCATTGATGAAGCCAGTGAGCACAAAAAGTTCAGATGGTGTGTTGGTTCAATGGGCCTTGTGGCTTGACCAGTGACACATAAACTCTTGTAAGGTCTTTGATAGGTGGGATAATTTTGGCATTAAGGTGTCTTAACCTTAGTGAGTCCCATGATTAATTATTTAATTATTTTCCCCTAAGTTTCTAATCTTATTTATTAAATACAAAACTAATTGTTTCTAAATTGCTAAGGCACTTTGTGGGACCCAATGAAGCATTTTCATCATACATGGAAAGTGAAAAGGGATAAAACTATGACACATGTCACAATGGTACTCCATTGAGAAAAGGAATTTTTGTAGACCTCTAAAATGAGCACCATGTTGACATTTGTTAGTCTATTTTGGAAGCAAGCTTTGGTGGGGTCCACTTGAGCACATTTTTATCTCTTCGGAAAAGAAGAAGCAAGGATAGGTGACACTTGTCACTTGGGTGCTCAATTGAGAATTGAGAATTTTCAAAACCTCTAGGAGGTGCGCCATGATGCCATGTGGAATTGGTTTGACTTGTTGACTGAAGCTTGAAAGGGAAAGTTACTTAATGGAGACTGAGTTGTCACTGGCAGTGACTAGGAGTCAAGATTGAATTCTAAATTAGTAATTGACTTGATTTTCTCGATGGGATGCCTAACATGTGAGGTTTCTTTTTTCTGGAGCTACAAGCCTTACATGTGCTTTTATGTTGTTGCATGTTTGACAGGTCGCTAATCGAGTTACTTGGGACTTGTGAATGTTTGACAGGTTGCTAATCTGGCTACTTGGGACTTGTGCATGTTGTTAGTTTTAGTTTGCATACATACAAAGACTGTGGGATTGATACATGGAAATATTGAACTCCTAGGTATAAGAATTATATATTGATTCCTTAGTGCATTTGTATGCAGTATGTTGTGTTTATAATATCTATATATTGTTTTGTTTCCAGATTCACTCTAGAATACTGTATCACAATGAATCAACAATTTCAAGAGCATAGACTTCAAACATTGTATTGTAGTAGCTTTTTACTGTACTAAAATTGAGTTGTGCTTTGGTGTACGGGTTTTTTCCTGAAAGGGTTTTCCCACATAAATTATGTGTCTTTTGGTTTAATGTTTAAATTTGAAAATTAACTAAATGAATGTGCAATCTTAAATGAAACAATAAAAGTTAAAATGATTTGAAATAATTATTTGCAACCCTCTCTTGATTGATTTGCATTAGGAAAGTGTTTTTGCACCTCACTTTTCCTTTCACAAATAGTCCTTCCTCCCCATGCCTTCTTGGCTCAACTCCTATGGTTGGAAAAGGATTGGTAAAAAAAAAGGTTTTGAATTGTTGGGCATCCCTTTTTCCTTCTAGGCTTCATAAGTATCTCTATGGAAAGTTGTTCTTACCAAAATGAAAAATAAGAACTGACATATTGGATCATAAAACCACTCTCTTAGGAAAATACATATATTTTTTTTTTATCCACTCATGTGTATTATTCCTCATGTCAGGCACATTCTAAAGCCTCTTGTAACATGAAGTTGAAAAAGATTTTGTGTAATTTTATTTGGGATTCCTTAGAAAATTACAAGGGATTTTGTATGGTGGCTTGAAAATTTTATTGTCTCCCCCAAGACTCTAGAGGTTTGGGAATCTTATCCACCTAGCTGCAAGGTTTGTCTCTTTGCACTAAGTGGATTATACATTCCCTTTAAGATGATGAAGCCTAAAAACTTCTTATGCGGCATTGCATTACCTTTGACCATCCTTTTGGATGGCCTACTTAGAAATGGATTGGGCTTCAAACCATTCTCATGATGAAGATATCAATCTAGATTGAAATTTTTTGTGATAAAAAATATTGAAAGAGCTCATTAAGCCATCAGACCCTAGATTCTCTAGAATGGTTTTGGATTCTACAATGGGATTTCTATCAACCAACACAATATCAAGTGGTCTCTCATTATGCATGACCATTAGCGCCCATTGACAAGGCTAGCATGGGTGCATACATTGATATTTCATAAGAAATGGATTCAAACCTGATGATATCTCTTCCCAAAGCCTCAATGAGTCTCTTAACATGGAATGAAGCTAAGATCAAGTTTCACTTTTCTAATAAATATTGTGAAACATTTGATATGGTCATGGGGGAAATTCTAGCTAATATGGTTCACAAAATTGCAACTATTTCTTTCAATACCTCATGAAAAGATTTGAAGTGGATTCTAAAAATTACATTCTAGAATTATAAAACTCAACATGTATATTTTGGGTATGTGTAGGATCATCATGGAAAAAACAGGCCCTTAAATGGCAAAAAAATTAGAAAAATTAGAGTTAGGCAACTTGACGTAAAAATTTGAATAAGTTATCTATATTATTTCAAAAATATGTAAGAATAGAATATGTAGAAAATTGAATGTAGTTTCTAAACTACTAGGTTTTTTAAAAAAAAAAATCTATTTGGTGAAAATTTGAAATTTCATTGCAGTAGTACTTAAATTTTAGGGAAAAAATAAGAAGTAGGTGTCTGTCTGACCACCCTAACCACAATAAAATGATAATAATTTTTTATAATATTTTACATATAAGTAGAGGAATCGTGTCCCGATGTGATGCATATTTTTTGTAATTTTTAAGTAAATAATTAATTATGAATTTTTTATTACAAATTTTAAAAAATATAAAACATCGTATGTCTGAGAAATTTAACTTGGTAAAATCTTCATGAAATTTATTTTTTATTTTTCTAATCATATACTATGTGAAGCATAGAATGTGACACATGTTTTGGATTCAAAAAATGTGATATCGTTTGAAAGCTATAGATGTTTTTCAATCAGCCTATCAATCAGGACTTTAGTCATAATTCAAATAGAAAATGAATAATAATTACTTATTAAATTAAAAGTAAAGCATAATTTATATTGGTGGAAATATGAGAATCTCCTTTAAAAACGCTTTTTGTTTTATCAATTTTGGGTAAAAAAAAGGTTGCTAGCCACATACCCATCATATTGCCACTTTTTGGCCCATCATGATCTTGCACATACCCTTTTTGGCTCTCTCCCATTTTGCACACAGTTCCTATGTTAAATTAGTGATGGCATATATAATTGATGGTCTTGATTTGATAATGTGATTTTCATGCCATTTAGTGAGTTGTTCTATAATCCAAATCAAACCACTTTGCATGATGTAATAATTTACAATGCCTTCATATGGGCTCTAGATTACTTCATTTGGGTGTTTCTGACCACCTTAGACCTTTTTGTTGGTATTTAGTGTTTTACACATCTATTTTGGTTTTGTCCCAAAGTCTAGAGCTTTTGGACCTAGATCCATGATTTCTTTAAGACCTTTAGACCAAAACCTTTTTCATGGCACTTGGTTCTTTTAGGAGATTGTCCTTCCATCCCTCACAAATTCAACTAGATCTATTATTATTTCAAGGTGGAGATTATTTTCAATATATGGAAAGATATAAATTCAACTATCTTTGCTAATTATTCTATTCAACAATATGTATCCCGTTTTTTATAAACCTATGTTTTTTTTAATGTTTTAGTTCAAATTCAAGTGGAAGATAACAAAGTTACAGTTGATGTATCCCACTTATAAGTGCTTCTAACATAATAGTGAAATGTCCATTATGCACTTTCTAGAGCTTCTCCATATCTCTCTATTCTTCTAGGGTCCACTTTCCTCCTCATAGGTATCTATGTGGAAGGAATCTTTATACTCAAGGTACTTAGGAGACTCATTCCTAGAATTCTTCCTTGGCTACAAGAAGGGATCGTGGCTAACAAATTTGGTTGTTCCCTATGTGTTAGTGCTCTACCTCCTTGCCACTTATGCATGAGGAATATTTGGGTGGCCTAGGTGGTGTTTCCAATCAGTTTTACTCTAGTAAGTTTGCTTAGCTAGGTCTTGCCATTTTCATTAACACGTGCTATTGAAGAAGGAGAAGAAAAAAAAGACAAAGAAAAGGATGATGATGGGTTTGAGGGTCGTAGTATCTAGCTTTCCCTATATAATAACTATAAAAATTGCAATATTATCATTGCAACTTATCATTCTATTAGCTCCCTTTTTAGTAGATGATTCTATTGAGAAAATGTTTTTTAATTAGTTGAGCTTATAGGAAAATATGTTTTTCTGCATGCTTGGTCAACAATGCTTATGTTTTTTTGGGTTGTGTTCTTTCTCTTTGCACTTGGTGATTAAAAATAAATATGCACCATATATTTTTGGGTCTAGCAATACTAGGTCTATTTTGCTCATTTAGGGTCTTTCACCTAATGAAAAGAGATAGATCCCACACCATAAATCTAGGTGGTTCAATCAAATAAAGGATTTTATGATGTTTATATGACTAAATGAGATAATCTAAGTGCAACTAATTGATAAGATTGATTGATTAAGTATGAAAAATCTAAGAAATGTGACTTGTTTGAAAAAAAATTGTGTTATGTAGAAATGAACTAGATATGCATGCAAAACTAAACATAACTGAACCAAACTGAAATGTGCACTTGAGATGTTGAAGGAGGCTAGAAATGACATTTGAAATGTTACTAATGCTTGTTTTTAGACCTAGTGGGACCCATTCACCATTCTAGGTGACTCAATCCTAGTTCTGCAAAATTGAGTTGGAACCCATTTTTGACAAAAGGGTACCCAAAAATGCAGAAAAATCAAAATTGACCATGGAGTGGGACTCATTCACCACCCATGGAAAACGAGTCCACTTTTTGATTTCTATATTTTCAAAAGTGGATTCCGGAGCTTTCGATCTGCACTTTGACTTCTTATAGGTGTCTGCCTTTGAAACTTTGATTTGTGGGTGAAAATGAGTTTTTGTTAATATTTTGACTTGTTGAGTGAAGAGAAGACTTGATAAACCTTGCAACTTGATCTTCAATGATTTCCAAGCTTCCAAGAGACCTAAATTTGCAAACACACAAGAAGAGAAGAAGAAATGTTGAATGTTAGGGCATGGGGGTTTGCATTGGTCAAACCCCTTTTAGGTAATTAAACCAAAATGATGTAAGAATTCAATGAAACATGCAATAACGGAGTTGATTACCTTTCCATGATGTTTGATCTTGAAAATCTGTAACAACTCATGTAGAATCTACCCTTGAATGTCTAAAAATTAATCTTGAATGACTTGAAATGATAAAACCCTAAGTTGCTTGACTTGAGATGGAAGATTGGTGGATGAATGAAGGATAAGAGATAAGAGATGTGAAAATAAGTTAAAAAAATCATATTTATAGGCATTTCACCCATTTTACCCATTAATACCCCATCATAGGCTAACATGAAGTAAAATTAAAATAAAATTTCACTTTTTTCCTGCTCAAAGGTCAAAATTGGGCCAAATGGGACTCATTCGCCACACATGGTTAATGGGACCCACTTGGATGGGAATAATTCACCATGCATGGTGAATGGGTCCCATAGGGGCCAATTTGACAGCTCAGATGCCAAGAGATAAGGAAATAAGGTCTAAAATGCAACTTTATCGGGTATTTGATCAATTTAGGCCTCGAGATGCATAATATGGGTTAATAGGGGCCTATTAATGATGATCTAAATGTCATTTATGGTTTGGGACATAGAAATCAATGTGAAAGTGTGATTAAATACACTTTACAACACTAAAATGAGGTCCACATAGCCTAGGAAGGCACAAAAACTAATGTGAATGTGCAAGACACATTAGAAGACTAGTTTAACATTAATTTTAAGTTACAAGCCTTCAAGATTAATGTGAGGATGTATTTAAATACATTTTATAATGTTAAATTAGGGAGAAAATGGGTTCATTAGGTCTAGAAAACCATGAAAGCATCTTACAACACTTTACAAAACCTTTACAAGACATCATTAAAATCATGCTATTTGATTTGCAAGGGTCCAAGACCTAGTGCATATGCATAAAATGCCTCACAACACTAAATTAAGGCCTCATTATGTCCAATTTATCATGAATTATTCTTGGTACTTTTTTCTACGATGCAAAATAAAATTACAATGCCTACATATTGACATATTTCTTACAAGTAATGAAGGCTTATAAGCTCCATGGACAAACAACCTTGACCATTTCCTCTTATATGAGTGATCATTGTAAATGTTTAGAAGAAAAGGCATTAAGCCACATCAATTACTTTGTTGACCAATTGCTTAAGGAATTAGCATGAGAATTTCTAATTCTAGATAATGTTTTGTTTGATTGGGAGAGTCATGCTTCGGTCTTAGTAGAGGAGTGCAATTTTTTTAAATAGTTAGAGGTGGCTCTTCATATCATGACAAGGGATTTGAGCAATAAGTATTCAAATTTTTTGTTGATCCAATGATAATATAAAAAAGATAGAGCTCCTATCATCTAAAAGTAAAATCTAATTTCTAGATAGTATTTATAAGTCATAAATGATGGTCATTTAATCTACAACCCTACTAATATATTTTATGTTTAGAGAATGTCTTTTTTTTTATTGATAAACATATTTTATTTTTACTACACTTAATCAATATGTTGACTTGCATTGGTTTGGCTCTCTATTTTTTGATAGATTATAGGGAACATGATTTATATATTATGTAACTTTTATAAGAGCTCACATGAATTTAATATGAGATTGTTTGCCTTTACATTTTTCTATGAGTAGAAAGACACATTAAAAGTTTATTGCATTAATGGTTTATATAATATTTTTAATGTTTAATCTAAAAAAAAGTCAATTATTGCACATTCTAGTTTGATTTATCTATAAATAGATGTATTCTCATGCATTGAACATGTGATTGGATAGTAGTTTTAGGCCTTTAGTGAGACAATTGATATATCAATTCTTTATGATAAGTGTTAATATAATAACCCCCCCTTAATTATTATTTTTTGATAGGAGAATCTTAACCTTACTCTTGTTGATAATTTTTTTTTTTTTTAAATGATGATTTTTAAACTATAAAATATAAAAATATGTTAAACATTTACACATTTTGATAGTGTTGCTCTATCTATTCCAATGCATGTTGGGCACATGAAATCTTAAAAGTAAAAGGTATTACAATGGCATCCACCAAAAAGTAATGTGTAAGGAAAAACTCTTTAGCTAGAAATTGACATTCAAATGAATGCAAATTCATATCCACTCTTAAATCTATCTTTTGTCAACTTCCTAAAATGAATTTAAAAACCAGTTTTCTTTTTATAAAAGCTGTGATTTTTGTTCGAGATTCTGCTTTTTTAATTTCTTTAATATTTTCAATAAAACTTAAATATTATTTTAAATATATTTTAATATTATTTTTGGGAAGATAAATATAAAAAGCAAAAAAATTAGTTACAATTTAAAATAGCATTCAATTAAAGTTAGAATTAGAATTTCGATTAGAGAAAAAATGATGAAAATAGGCCTTGACAAGGATAACTCTTGACATATTTGGTCGCTTGAGGGGATCGAACTCTCTATCGATTAGAACATCCACGTCTACATTCGATAAATACTCAAGTCAAATCAAATAGTTTACTTTTCTTGGGACGAATATGTAGAATAGCTTTAAACAATTTCTCGATATTTAAATAAATTAAGCAAAGTCAAAATAACGAAAGATGAACTCAAAATTAGACAAAACTTTAAACGGCTGTATTCGAGTATGATCAAAAGTGTAGCCAGGCTTTATTTGCTTTCCCTGGTATAAAATTATACATTATTACAGTTTACCAGATGGATGGAAGTGAAACTTTTCTATATAAATTCCTCTATTCTCCCGTGGATTTGTATAGTGGAAAAAATAAAATTGAGAATATCATAAAGTGGACATCAGTCTGTGCTGTAACGATGCTTTTGCTGCTTTCATTCTGCGGTAATTAATTAGCCTTTCTGTTGTTTCAACCAGATCACAAGACTGAAATCAATGGTGTTCTTAAAAATGTTGTTACAAAGGTTAATGGTATTTATGGACAGAAATGAAATTGGGAGAAACAAAAACGTGCAGGTACGAAAGCAAGACATATTATACATATTATATGTTTTCAGGAGATTTCAACAAAGCAGAAATCCACCAGCCATCCGGGAAAAATTACGTGTCCCAATGTCTACACTTGAAGCAGCCGAACATGGCTGGGATTTAGCAATTGCCAGCTATCTGAACTGTGTAAAGTATGCCGCCAAAATGAGAATGCCCACTTCGGCTACTGCAACATACCCTCATGTTTCTGTGGACACCTGACAAAAAGATGCACTTCAATGCTTCATCAGTGAACAGGCAATTTAATGGAAGAGAACAAATGGCAACTTGATGGAAGAGAATAAATGGTTAATTATAGAATGTATAAAGATGATGGATCATTGAGTGTGATTCAAATATCGATTTAAAATATCATACGCAGAAATATACATTTTATTCTTCAGAAACTTGAAAAAATTATACCTGGAACATTGGAATAAACATATCATGAAATCTATAATTTATTATTGATTTGTAAATCACTTGTAATATAAATTACAAAGTGTTACCTTGGAGTAGAATTTTGAGAGTAGAAGTAGGCAAAAAGTTCAGAGACTCCCAGAGTCCCCCCAAACACTTCTGTGATGTAAGGATCTCCCTCCCTATTCCACTGAAGTGTTTGGGGGAACTCCAGGAGTCCTCAACAACAATGATATTGATGAGTCTCAACTCCACGCCCACTGCTTAAATAGAGTTGCAAGAGCTATATGCTATACAGAAAATCTCAATGCACTAAGGTGAAAACAAGGTTTGTTGGAGTAGAATTTTGAGAGTAGAAGTAGGCAAAAAGTTCAGAGACTCCCAGAGTCCCCCCAAACACTTCTGTAATGTAAGGATCTCCCTTCCTATTCCACTGAAGTGTTTGGGGGAACTCCAGGAGTCCTCAACAACAATGATATTGATGAGTCTCAACTCCACGCCCACTGCTTAAATAGAGTTGCAAGAGCTATATGCTATAGAGAAAATCTCAATGCACTAAGGTCAAAACAAGGTTTGAGGTAATTCGTACGGTTCAAAATCTGCACCATAGATTTCATTCCAGACCACAATACTGCCAAAATGCATGGAACGTCCGTTTATGTGAAATCAATGTAGGAGTGGCCGAGGCTGTTGAATATTTTGTTTTCATTCTATGCCCTCTTGATTTTTCTAAGCTTCAAAATTATAAAAAGGGACAAAATTTGGTGTCCTATCTTTTGGGAGTAAGGATGTAAAGAGTTAGGTAATGCCTCAGGAATCAAAAGAGTCACTGTCAGCAGTAATTTGTATTTGTATCTAATATTATAGCTAAAATCATCCAAAATTATTTATATTCATATACATTATACTACAAGAAATTTAATAACAATGAAACAAATACCAACGCCTTTCGCCTCTGAAAACGATTTAACATATTCGTCGTGATATGTTTTCACTGCAGATAATAAATTTGATTCTGTCGAACACAGAAAATTATCAAAATGCTGGAACGTACAGAAGCTCTTTTTCTTTTTCTTTCTCTGGAATGATCGCTACCGCTCAGGAATGGCCGGTTTGTACTGGATTATGACGGACAAGACCGTGCAAAAGTGGGTGCTCCGTAGTGTCCTCAAAGGTTAAGATTCCCACGTCTTCTACTCCTCATATTTGGTAAGTGGACGTCGTTTCACATTCAAAATATCTATGTCACAACTGGCCAAAACTCTTTAGTTATGTGTATGGAGAGTGAGGATTTAAGTATGCTTTTCTTCTTTGAGGCTTAGGTGTGACTCCTGCTTTATAGTGTGAATGGTTAAAGGGGTCAGTTAAAAGTGTGCGAGTGGTCTATTCCGTTGATCCAAGGTATAGGACTAGACTTTAATTATATATATATATATATATATGTTTTTTTAAAAAATATGAAGTGAAAATAAATATATATTTAAAACTATATATAAAGATATGATATTTGTTATATTTTTAAAATAAAGAAAAAATTAAAAAATATAGAAATATGAAATGGTGATTTTTCAAAAGTAAACTTTAAATTTAAATATAAATATTAAATGGTTTTTCAAGTGAAAATAAAATAAATGATGTAATACAATAAAATAATTATAAAGTAAAATAGAATAATTTTAGAGTGATATCTTTTATATTTATTTTCAAAGCTGTGATAATAAATTGTATAATCAATTACAATAGCATTGTAATATATGAAACAAATTATTTCACTGAAAGAGTGCAAAATGAACTTAATGTATACCTTCTAATGTTTAAAGAGAAGAACAATGTAAACGTAGTAAATAAACTATAGTAATGAATAAACAACTGTACGAGATGATTAAATAATTTTATTTTTTATTTTTCAAATAGTTATGCTGTCCTACTTAAACAATGTTTGGCTACATTCCAAAAAAAAAGTACAACTATGAATTTTAATTAGGACTTTATTTTTCTTTTTGAATGAAGAAAATAAGGAACAATTTATGCAAAGGAAAGAAAATGTTGAAAAGAAAAATTAACTAGAACCTAATTCAAAGGTTAAAGTGTGGACGTAAAAAATAAAGAATGATGACAAGAATAGAAGTAGAAAGAACAAATTTGATAGAAATCTAATCTTGACATTACCATGACCAAAGTGGAGTCCTTAGAATTATGGAACCACATTTATGTGTGGAAGGTAGAATTATTTGTTCAATAATCTAGAAGCTTGCAAAATAGATACAAAGCCATGATGGAAACAACATGGTCAAAATGATCACCTACATGTTTTGTAAAAATAATGATGTCAATCATCAAGGTAGATCAAAAAATTTGCTAGCATGCCCTTGAAAGCCATCTCTATAGCCCTTTGAAAGGTTTCACCAACATTTGCTAGCCAAAAAGGCATCTTGTGATATGTAAAATTATTCCACTTGGTGGTAAATGCAGTCTTATGTTGGTTTGATTCGTTCAACCTAAATTTGATTGTAACTTAAGTACCCATCCAAGAAAGAAAAACTTTATGAACTACTTACCTTTTGCAATATCTTCATAGAGGGGAGGGGATAGTAGGGATAATAGTCTTTGAGAGAGGCTTTATTGAAGTCTCTAAAGTCCACACATAGTGTTATCTTCATATTCTTTTCTTATAGGACCAATTTTTCCACCCAAGATGAATGCTTGATATGGAAGATAATATTGGATTCTACGAGCTTAGACAACTCTTTCCTAATCAAGGGATGAATTTTGATGTTGATTGGAATTTGTTTCTACCTAACAAGTTTTGTATTGGGACCTCAATCAATTTTATGATGGGTTGAGCTAAGGTCAAATCCTTTTAGGTCCTCATAAGTCCATGCAACCACATCATCATATGAATAACAAAGCTTAATAAAAATTTATTCCTTAGATTCAAATTTTACCTTCCCTAACTTCAACGACTTTCCCTTTGCTACAATCACTTGCATGTAGTCACCCTTTTTAGTAGCCATGTTCATCCTCCCATTTTTTAACTAGTCACACAAGTTCAAATACCCTCTAGGGTGATGAGAACCTTCAACAATTTATTGGTATTCAACTGCATGAGTTAATCTCCATATTTTTCTTGCATCTTGGGTTAACGTTTGGGAGAGAACTGTATCACCTCTTTCAAGAATTTGACAATTTTTTGGTCATCCTCAAACATTCCAATTCTTTTGGTCATTTGGGATAATAGTTCTTATTACAAGATTTATATTTATATGCTACTCCTTGTTTACAACATTGGCTTGTATGTTAAATTATGGTCCAATTACTATGATCCTATCAACATGTTTGTGTATTCTCTAGGGATGGTTTGGTTACCAAGGGAGAGAGAGGGAGAGAGGGAGATAGAGATAGAGAGATATAGACAGGGAAGGGGAGAGAGAGGAGGAAGAAGGATGTAGGGAGAAGTAAGGAGGGAGAGAGAGGTGAGATAGACATAAGGAGAGAGAGATAGAGAGAGGGGGAAGGAGGGAGGGAGGGACAAGTGAGATAAATAGAAGTAGAGAGGGACTTGGATAAAGTGAGAGATTGTGTGAGGGAGGAAGGGAGGGACAGGTAAAGAGGGGTAGGTGATATAGTGATAAGTAGAGAGGGATGGAGTAAGGGGAGAGATTGAGAAAGGGGGAGAAAGAGGTAGGGAGAGAGAGATAGGTGAGATAGATAGAAGTAGAGAGAAGAGATAAGTGTTTGGTTGGGAAAAGGGATCTCGCTCCTAAATCACAATTTTCCCAATTTTGGTGAGGAAGGATTAGAAATGATCTCAGATCCACATGACTACAAATCTATATAGGAAGAATTAGAATGGTGGATCTAGGTTCTAATCCTTCTGTGGTGGTGTGTGGGATGATGTGTGTTGGTATGATAGATTTATGATTGTTAATTGACTAATTTTTATATGATGTAAATAAAATAACTAGGTAAACTATGAAAATGTAATGATCTGTTTTGATTTCTAAGAAACTAGATGTAGACAGAAAAAATTGAATTCCAAAAATGAGAAGGGAAGATACAAATGCACTTGGGATATAAATTTGAGCTTTATCTTACTAGTCTAAGACACCCTGCACCTTGGATTGTCCTCCTTTTTTCTCAAATATGAAATGAAAGCCTCAGGACACTAGTCTATAGCTCTTATCCTCTAGGTGTTGTCAAGAGTTCACTTGTTAGTGAGAAAATACAGATTTCATGACTTGTCAACTTGTAGGGTTTTGATGCATGAATGAATAAGTAGCCTTGAATCTTCCTTCAACTCACTTCAGATATGTAAACCACACAAATATGAGGAGAGGATGGGTTATGTGATATAGGGGCTTGCATAAATCAAATCATGTGTTGGTATTTCTACCTCCACAATGAAAAATTATGGTGAAAGAGAGAGTGTATACTTGGTTGGATAAAGGCTAATTGATAAAAAAGTAATAAATGAAAAACTTGTTGTAACTCACCATTCATATCTGATCTCATTGATGGACTGAAGTCATACTCATCACCTTAAAGGATCAATTGTTGCTTGATTTGGATTGATTTGATCATCTACAAGGGTTAGTACACATAAATAAAATGCATGTAAACATGAACAAAAAATCACATAATATACAACATGAATGCTTGAATGATGAAATGTTGCAATAATCTTGATAATTTTTCTCTTGACTGCTCTTGAATGCTCTTAGGATCTCCAATTTTCTTAATAGGTTTCTTCTTGATTATGTTAGGATTTATTAGCATTAAAATGGTGAAAATACTTTGTATTTATATGTAATTCTTCTAATTTGTTGAAAATTAAATCTCGACAACTAACAATTGAAATTGGTTCAATTCAAATAATAAATTATTAGCACTGACATATTTAAATTTTGAGCCAAAAATTCTATTCTAGGGTGCCATGCACCCTAGACTAGATTCTTTCTTTTCTGAAATCAAAAGTGTCAGGAAATATATTAAATTTGCATAATCTGATTTCCCATAGTTTATTTTCCAAGAATGTTTATAAAATTTGTAATTAATTCATAATTAGTTCCAAGCACATAAGGGGGAGCTAAACCTAATGTGAAATATCAAGGGTGAAATTATTTAATGCTACATTTAGCCCCCACTTTAGTGAATGTATGAACTTATGATCAAACACACTAAAGTAAGAATATGTAAAGAGGGGTTCAATTATCAGAATATTGAAGAGATAGGATGGAATTGAATCTAGGGTGGTGGAACCTTTTTCTACTTGTGCCACCCCCTATAGTAAATGCCTCACTTTGCAAAATCTAGAATTTTGGCTAAGTATGAATTTTTGGGCTTTCACTTACCTTCTTCCTTGCATCCCTTCTCCCTAACCCTTAATCCTTTCCTAAAACTCAACTAAGTGTTGATGTTTCCCAGGTTGAGCTTCGGCCTTTCCATTTACCTCTTACCTAAGTGGTAAGAGGTAAGCATACCCTTTGACCCTCTATTCTCGATATGCTTTTGGAAAAGTGACTAAATGTTTTCTTTTCTTTTCACATATCAGAAATCAGGCTTACCCTTTACCCCTTTCTTCCTTCCTTCACTGAATTGAAACCATTCTTCTTGATCCTTGAGCCCCAACATCATTTTCCTTTTTGGTTTTTCCAAGGTCAGACTTTTGGCTTGCTCCTTACCTCTAAATGGTATCGACTAAGGTGTACTCCTGATGCTCGATGTTGAAGGCTCTTATTTTCTATCACTTTCCCCATTCATTCATCTGTTCATTCTCAAAATTTTAAGCTTCCCCTCAGTCATATTTTTTCAAAACTCTAAGTCCATTTTTGTACTCTTAGGTTTCTCGATCCCTTCTTACCCCTTACCACCTAGTGGTAAGAGGTAAACTGACCCCCCAAAGTTTGATCTCTGATTACCTTTTTGGCATCGGGGATCAACCTTCCTCTTCACACCTTACTGCCTAGCAGTAATGAATAAGACAAACCCCCAACCTCTGATGACCTTGCGAGCATCAGATGTTACCCTCCCCCTTACCTCTTATTTCTTCACTGTAGGTAGTAAGCTATAAGGCCTACCTTTGAAACCCAAAAACTCTAACATTTGACAATAGTATTGTTTTCATCCTTACAACTCATTTAATTCAATGGAAGGAATTTCTTTCTGGCCCAAGGGCCCGATCATACTTATGATTCGCATGATTTTTTATGAGGTGTCATTAATATTGTAACTACCTCCTCAACAACTTGTTTTGGACCAATAAAAAGGGTTGGATTATTTGCATTGCTACTTCTACCTATCTCCATTAATGGTGGATTTCTCCACATTCTTTCTTTATATGTTCCTTCAACATCATTTTTTCCAAAGCTCCATCCCTTGCTACGATTTGTTGTAAGGAAAGTAGAGGTGTGGAAACAATTTCCTAATGCCAATTTTAAGAAGAGAATGTAGACTTAAGGTTCAAATTTCAAATTATAGCTCATTAAAGATGCACATTACAAGGAAATAGATAAGAACAAATTTCACATAGCACAAAATAGACACCAAATTTAACGTGGGAAAATCCTTTCGAGAGAAAAACCCACCACATGGCCATGTGCAGGATCATGATGGGCCAAAAAGTGGCAATATGATGGGTATGTGGCTGACGACTATTTTTTTACCCAAAATTGATGAAATGAAAATGGTTTTCAAAGGATACTCATATTTCCACCAATATAAATTATGCTTTACTTTGAATTTAATAAGTAATTATTATTCATTTTCTATTCAAATTACAACTAAAGTTCTAATTGATAGGCTGATTGAAAAACATCTATAGCTTTCAAATAGTATCACATTTTTTGAATCTAAAAGATGTGTCACATTCTATGATTTGCATACTATAGGATTAAAAAAATAAAAAATAAATTTCATGAATTTTTGACCAAGTTAAGGTGGTTAGACATACAAGTTTTTATATTTTTTAAAAAGTTGTAATAAAAAATTCATAATTAATTATTTACTTGGAAAAATTACAAAAAAATATGCATCACATTGGGACATGAGTCCTCTACTTATATCTAAAATCTTCTAAAAAATATTATCATTTTATTGTGGTTAGGTGGTTAGACAGACACCTACTTCTTATTTTTCCCATAAATTTAAGTACCACTACATTGAAATTTCAAATTTTCACCAAATAGATTTTTTAGTTTTTTAAAACCTAGTAGTTTAGAAACTACATTAAATTTTCTACAAGTTCTATTCTTACATATTTTTGAAATAATATAGATAACTTATTTAAATTTTTATGTCAAGTTGCCTGACTTTGATTTTTCTAACTTTTTTGCCACTTAAGGGCCTTATTTTTCCATGATGATCCTGCACATACCCACACCAAGAAAAAAATCTTTGTATTACAATGAAAAAAGGTCCACATACAAATTTATAGTTTCTTCCTTTCAGATGTCAATTCAAACACTCAATATAGGCAGTATTATAAACTTTATCTTTCTCATTCTCTATCTCAGACTCATGACTTAACTTGTCATTCTTACAACACTATTATAAAATGTATTACACATTTATATCATAATTCCTCTAAGATAATTCCAGATAATTTGCATCTCTAGACCCATGCGTCAAAACATACCAAATTAGTTTCATACATTACAACATACAAACCATTAATTAGCAGTTTCCAAAATGAGCCATGTCAAAGAGATAGTTTCCAAACTCTCATTGATTAGAATGAGTCTCACCGATGTGTGGAGATCACAATACATTATCGATCAAAATAACCATCCCAAAGAGGTCCTAGCTTCTCCCACTAATACACCAAGGTCTCATCGATGTATGCTTTACCATCCATGCAATCCTCACTACCGAGTTAGCATGGATTGCACCATCAATTGCTTTCCTCATGGAAATGTGAGTACCACCACAGTCATCAACATAACAAACTTTATCGAAGAGACATATTCCAAAGTCACAACGAACATCCACAGTCTCATCGAAGAGAA
Source organism: Sequoia sempervirens (assembly GCA_007258455.2). Classification (NCBI taxonomy): domain Eukaryota; kingdom Viridiplantae; phylum Streptophyta; class Pinopsida; order Cupressales; family Cupressaceae; genus Sequoia; species Sequoia sempervirens. The sequence goes on from VDFB02047230.1 coordinate 428,732,088, forward strand.
ATGTCAAGATTTCTACCAGAATGTCTAATAAACATTTGCTAATGTCACGCTGAACCATTTAGGTCTCTCCGACATGCACGTTAAAGAATTTCACTGGCAAGTCGAAGAGACATTTTCCAATCTCTCGTCGAATAGCTAAAACCTCTCTAAAAAGAGCATTCCAACCTACCATTGAGATGTCGAATGAACATAGCTCAAATTCCCGGTGAAGGTGCAAACTCTTGCCAATAAGGTAAACAATCCGGCCACAACGAAGGATCTCAGTTTGTTGAGGATACAAAGGACAAACTATTGTTGATGGATTAAACTCTTATCGATAAGGAAAACTACCATATAACACCAACATGGAGAGAACTAGTGAGGTCTCGCCGACCATGCACTGTCTTGCTGATGAAGTTGGGTGAAACCATGAAGGCTTATCAGACTGTCAGGGAGACAACTAAGAAAGTCTCACCAATGAAACTATATCTTGTCTATAAGAGAACACAATGATACCATTATCATGCTAGTTAGCTGAGACACATTTCTAACATGCTCCCAAGTATGTCCAGGATCATGATGGGCCAAAAAGTGGTGGTATGATGGGTATGTGTAGAGTATGTGGCTGACAACTTTTTTTTAACCCAAAATTGATGAAACAAAAAGGGTTTTTATAGGAGATTCTAATATTTCCACCAATATAAATTATGCTTTACTTTGAGTTTAATAAATTTAATTATTATTCATTTTCTATTTGAATTACGACTAAATTCTTGATTGATAGGCTAATTGAAAAAAATTTATAGATTTCAAACTGTATCACATTTTCCAAATCTGAAATATGTGTCACATTCTATACTTTGCATACTATAGGATTAAAAAAAATAAAATTGAATTTCATGAAGTTTTGACCAAGTTAAGGTGGTTAGACATATGAGTTTTCATATTTTTAAAAAGTTGTAATAAAAAAATTATAATTAATTATTTACTTGGAAATAAATTACAAAAAAATATCCATCACATCCAGACATGAATCCTCTACTTATATCTAAAATATTAAAAAAGAATATTATTATTTTATTGTGGTTAGGGTGGTTAGACAGACACCTACTTATTTTTTCCATGAAATTTAAGTACTACTGCATTGAAATTTCAAATTTTCACCAAATAGATTTTTTTTTTTTAAAAACACCTAGTAGTTTGGAAACTATATTCAATTTTCTACAGATTCTATTGTTACATATTTTTGAAATAATATAGAAAAATTATTAAAAATTTTATGTCAAGTTGCCTAACTCTGATTTTTCTAAATTTTTCGCCACTTAAGGGCCTATTTTTTACATGATGATCATGCACATACCCTCCCACTTGATGAAGGCTTACTGGGTTAATCCATGTTGTCAATGTCCCCTACCCAATCTGAATCCACATAACCTCGAATGGTTATAGATCTATGTGACCCAACTGAGTTACCATGATAGAACAAAGTGTACTGAGAGGTACATTTTAAATATCTAAAAACTCTTTTCACAACATCCTAGTGCACTCTACCTAGATTTTCCATAAAACGGCTAAGAACTCCCACTACTTGGGCAATGTCTGGCCTTCTATAGACCATTGCATACATTAAACTTCCAACTGCACTTGCATAAGGCACTCTGGTCATGTCCTGCACCTCGGTAGGAGATTTTGGACAATCTTCAACAAATAGCTTTGTTCCCTGCAACATTGAAACAACTAGTTGTTTGCTATTAGTCATACCAAATCTCTCTAGGACAATATTAATATACTTACTATGGCTGAGCCAAAGCTTTCTACTACCTCTATCATTTTTATTTCCATCCATTGAATATACCTTGCTACACCTAGATCTTTCATTTCAAACTTTGTAGACAACTGAGATTTTAGATCAGAAATTAGTCTTACTATTTCCTATGAACAACATGTCATCAACATATAGGGAAATAATAAGAACTCAATCATTTTCAATTTTCAAGTACACAAAATGATCAGATTTTGATCTTACAAATCTGAATGACAACACAAACATGTCAAACTTCTGGTACCACATTCTAGGCAATTTTTTTAAACCATACAAAGATTTCTTTAACTTGCAAACCAGATTTTCTTTACCTTTTTCCAAAAAGTGCTCAAGTTGGGACATGTAAATTTCTTCTTCAAAATATCCATGAAGAAATATTTTCTTCACATCCAACTATTCAATCTCTAAGTCATACACTGCTGCAAGTGACAAAAGAAATCTGATAGATGTCAGCATAGCTACAAGAGAAAATATTTCTCTATAATCAATTCCCTCTACTTGGGAATAACCTTTTGCAACCAACCTAGCTTTATACTTTTCAACATCAAGCCATCCAGATTCATTTTCTTCTTAAATATACCCATTTACAACCAACTAGCTCTCTACCTTCAAGAAAGGGCACCAGATTCCAAGTTGCATTCTTTTTTAGTGACTCCATTTTCCCATTCATGGCTTCAAACCAAGAATTTGAATCAGAAATTTCAATTGCGTCCTTCATAGTCGTAGGCTCATTAGTGATTGTAATAATTTAGCATAAGCACAATTTACATCCAGCATGGAAAATCTATACCTTTTAGGTTATCACCTTTCATGTGTCAACCTCCTCAAAGGCTTAGGTTGAGCTTGTGGTTCTTCTTCATCAGAAATCTCAAAGTTTTTAGAAGTCTCCTCAGTTTCAGGTACAATTCATTGTTCCTTTTTATCTGGAGTTTGAGGAATTTCAACTACTTTTTCTTTCTTTTCTTCTTTTATCCCTAACTATAGATCCACTGAAGAAGGTTTTAGCTCATGAAAAACTACACTTCTACTATATAGAACCTTTTTGGTCACAAGATTCCAAAGCTTGTATCTTTTGACACAAATGTCGTAGCCAATGAAGATACATTTTATAACTTTATTTTCCAATTTAGATCTTTTCTCATTCAACACATGTAAACATATGCTTCGTAGCCAAAGACCCTTACATGTCTCAAAGAGGGATTCTTACTATGGTTGCTGATGTTTGCAAATGGTTAAACCTTCAAACATACATTAGCATATTCAGTTTAAAGCAAAGAAAAACCTCAACATCCATATGAAATGAGTCAACATGATTTAATGATGTAATCAAAACAACAAAAAAGGATTAAAAAAACTAGATGAAAGCATACAATAGATCATGAAGTAAATAAAATTCCATAGTGGATTGGTGCTATTGTTGAAAATAGCCCTTTCCCAATCCTTGCTTAAGATAAGCTAAGTGATATGATGCCTATGATTATGATGGTAAGATGATGAATAAGGAATATTAGCTCTCAATTGAAGAGAGTAACCTTGCATGAGATTCTGGAGATGATTTGTGGAGTTGTGGACAAAATCAGTTGTCAAATGAAGAGATTGACTTTGTATTAGCTTTGTGGATGAAATTGTGGAGAATGATGCCTTTATTTAAAGATTTTCTTGATGAGAGATTGGCCAAGTGGATGAATGTGGGACTAAAGATCCACCAATGAGAAGAAGCCACTTGTCAAGTTGTGATAGGCCAAGGGATGTGCAAGGTTTGGGAAATGTACCCATGAGAGGCAATTTCAAATTCAAATTTGGGCAATAAATTTTGAGAGGGGGACAAGAAAATGAGAAATAAATGCAATGTTGGAGGGACAAATCAACTTGTCATTTTTTCAAACTTGAGGGAATATTCCCCATAAATGCCATGTTGAGTAAAAATGATGATTTTAATAAATCAATAAATTGATTTATTTGTGCAAGTGGCATTATCTAGAGGATGCAAATGGGTAAGATTAACATTTAATCATGGTTAGATTAGTTTAATGATGATTAGGATGTTTGACCAATTTTACTCAAATATTTGATTTATTTAAATCAAAAGGGATGTTGCAAGATAAAGGTGGATTAATGAAATTTTAGGATTTGATGTATTTAAATGAGGTAATGGTAGGCTTAAATCAAATAAAGTTAATTTATTTAATTTAAATGGATGATGAACCTGATTTTTCTACTGAATGGATCAATGTGAATTTGATTTATGAATGAGAGGATGCATATTCATCATGCTATTTGGCATGTCTACATTTTTCCCCTCTTTGAAGCAATGTACTTGTTGCGTTGGTTCAAAGAATAAACTTGCCACGATCAAAATTAAAAAATTCCTGATTTTTTGAATGCCCCAGTGGAAAGAAGTACACTGGTACATTGACCCCTTGAGAGATCGAGCAAAAAGATTCAATTTGAGGGTCGATCTCACAATAAAGAGGTTCAAAATGGATGGTGATGGATGATGATGCAAATGAGATGGATGGGATGGATGATGTGATATGCTATGATTATGCGATGGATGATTTATGCAGATGCTTAGACTAATAGATCTATATTATGATGATGATGATGTAAATGCAATGCATGTGAAATGATCGATGTTTCCTATTATGATATGAATGATACGTGGTATGCTAACAATTTGTGGATGCAAGATGTATGCATGATGGATGCATTGGTGATGATGATGTTAGTGGGGAAATGAGATGATGACAAGACGATCCCACGAGTCCATGATCTGGCGAGACTTTATTAGAGATGATGATGATGATGATGATGATGATGATGATGATGATGATAAATGATGATGATTTTCTTATCAAGGATTAGGATTTTAAAAGGGCTACTTACCTTATGTTTGATAACACACGTAGGTACAATGCATCAAGGTAAAAAGAAACTAGGATGGCATTGTACCTAGTGTGATGGACTTTGACTCAACAAATAGATAGGAGTATTCTTGTTCACACTTGACATACAAAAACCTTACTAAGGCGTACCTAACAAAGCAAGTATTCGCCAAGTTATTTTACAAGAACGTCCAACAAGCACAACAGACAATAGATAATGATCATTGCCCCATTCCTATCTAAATCCTTCATTCAGATATCATCGAGAGCTCCTTGGAATGAGCACAATAAGATAAATCAAAAGAAAAGATCAAGTATTTAAACAAGCCAATGTTCTTCATACCTTTAGCCAAAGGGATTTTTTTTGATAGGATAAGAATCCAAAGTGATATCCAAAATGATGCCCATTGTCAGAACGATATATCCTAGGACATGCATTGTATAGGATGATGATGGTTTGATAAGTTGATTGATAGGATGTTGATATAAGGTTGATTGACATGTTTGAAAATGATCAAGAGTTTGATTTTGTTTTAAGAGTTTGTTGTTTCAATTTTGATTTTGTGATTGAAGCTTGCTTTTGCTGATTGTTGTGATTGTTTTTGTTTGTGTTGCTAAAGGATGAAGGTGATGATCAATTTATTATGGATGATTGATTATTTCGAGTGGAAGCAAGATGACAAAGATGGATTTTTTAAAATATTTGGATGTTTTTGAGGTTTTTGGAATGTTTTGAGGCTGTTTTTGGGTTATTCAAATGTTTTGATTTTTTGGATTTTGCGATATATTGGGCTTTTTGAGATTTTATGAATGTTTTTGGATTTTGATGTCTCGGGGGCTCATAAGAGATTAGCCTTGCCTACGTTTAAGCTCAAAGACAACGTAGTTTAGATACCATGTTTTTAATGTTTTCCAACTTTTATGAATATTTTTTGGATTTTTTGATATTTTGGATGTTTTTGGATTTTTTGCACGATTTTGACGATTTGGATAAGGACATGTGTGACGATATCAGTTCTCTATTTGGGATTTTGTTTAAGACCAAGCTAAGGTTGATTGATCAGATCAATGGATTGATGATGATGATAACATTGTTGAGGATGCACAACAATGCAAGGATAGTGTTAAGAAACATAAGGATTGGGAAAGATATCCCCAAGATTGATCATGATTGATGAAGCTTGATTTGGAACAAAAGTTGTTCGAATGATTTGACGTGATGTTTGAGGTTCAACTTAGATGTGACTGATATTGATTGTTTAGATCGATGTTCGATGAAAAATGAAGACTGCCAAGGAATGTCTTCTTGTCAAAATATGCCATGGGCTAGTGATTCAGATTTTGGATCTCAAATTATTTGACCAATTTGATTTTATGTTTTCCAATGTTCAGATCACCATATAAGGCGAAGGATATAGATCAATATTTATTCTTGAAGCAAGATGTAAATACCTGCCCCCAATGTCTAGCAATGTATGGAATGTCATGGGTGGATGCCTGGATGGATGTATGGATGGATGGATATGGTAAGCACACAAAGGATGCCAAGAATTATCTTACGATAAGATAAGGTGTTCAGATAAAGAATGCTCATTGGATAATGCTTCATGGCTCAGATAATGCTGCATAGGATAGGATCAATGAAAACATCCCATGTCAAGATGTTTACCATAAGCAAGCATAAAGTGTACCCCAGACTTTCATCAAGATCAAGATAACTTGAATGATGGATACAAATGGATGAAAATGGATTGGATCAATGGTTTATGGATGGATGGATTTATTATGGATAAGATGGATGGAATGCTTGATTTATTATGGATGGTATGAGATGCTTTCACCTGAAGTGGCGTATGTAGATGCTTGATTCCACACATGATGCATGTTTTCCAGGTTTTTGTCATGGTCTTTCCCAAAGCGCAGCCCATGCGGTTGTCACTAGAGGACAATTTTTTTCTCTTTACTGTTTTCAATCCTTTTTCTGATTTTTTTTTTTTGGATTTTCATATTTTTTTATATTTTTTATATTTTTCTAAAATATTTTAAGCTCATGCTGAATCACAAGGTATTGCTGATGTAGACGCCCCTATCATAATGTGCCATCGATATCCTACCCAAAGGAGTTGCTTTGCTAAGATACGTGCACTCAAATGCAACTTCTGAGATTTCTGTTCTGCTTCGTTGATACCAGAGTTAACTTTGTCTTTGTGTGCACATCATGATAGGGTGCCTTCAAGATCCTTATGATGAAGGGTTGTTGCCAATACATGGTCAATGTGAAAACCGGATATCATGCATGGAGCCATGGATGGAGTGTGTTTAGGGATGGGAGATGGATTGGTTGATAGTTTGGAACCTTTGACTTTCCAAACTTGGGAAGATGAGCAATGATGGGTGGATACAAAAGTTTGCATGGAATGAGGACCAACTACTTGATATACTTTATATGTCGCTTGAAAAGCCTGCTTTTTCTTTTGTGGACCTCTTTGATGGATACTTTTCCCATTTTTATTTTGCCCCGTAGTTTCTTTGACTAATGGATTTTGATAAGAATGATCTTTCTTTGTATTCTTTGGTATCCATTTCTATTTCATTTGTCCATTGTGCTTCTCAGCTTTTCTTGCTTTGATAACGTTCTTCATACTTTGATTCAATTCTTTTTTTGATGTTGGTCCCAATTCGCGGATGGGGTGATGGGTGGATGAAGATTCATGACGTGGCTGGTTGTAGTATTGGCAATGGTTTTATCATAAAGATTCTTCGTGCTTCCTATGTTGATGTTTTCTTGGGACGAAGTTGCCCCGAGTATAGTGATAGTAGTACCTTCATGCTTTGATTTTTCTTGTTCTGAGATGTCTTGTTTAGTAAACATGCTCTGACAAATGACCACTATAGATGACATTTTTTCAATTTTCCCCTCTACTAACTCTAGATTATATTGCTCTATCTAACTTGCTTCCTTCAGTGGATAATGTTCAATATCTTTATTCATGATGTCCTTCATCTGTGTTTGGTAAATATTTGATCCTGATGTTGATAACTTAGTTTGACTGTAGGAGTTAATAATCTACTCTTTTGTGTAACGAAATTTTGTTCTAGATGAAGCTCATCTACATGTCCATCCATAGAAAGCATCTCATGGGTAGATGGAGGAGTATGTGCTTCATGGGTATGATCATCTTGCATAGATAGGACAGTGTCCATTAGATTATTGTAGTATCTTGAAGATACAAATTCTTGATCTTGAATGGTTTCGGAGTTGCTTTCGACATGCTTTGGATCAAGTTCTTGACATGGGTCAGTTTCAAAGGATGGATTGCTTATAAAAGGTCTTAGAATGTCGTCGTTAGACATGGTAAGTGGTTCAATATCCTCAAGTGTCGAGTTCAAGGTTCCTTCAGTATCTGTAACCATGGGGTCGAAGGATGTCAATATGTCTTGGAAAGGACCATTACTAGACCTTGGTGAAAGATTTTGATCATGCTTTGGGATAAATTCTTGAGATATTTCCTCTAAATCATAAGGTGATGTAGAGACATTTTCAACATGATCATAGGTCAATGGATCGTGCATTAAGTCAATAGGATCAAATAATCCTAACACTCCTTGAAATAGATCACTAAAACGTGGCTCTTGATGTATGGTGAGTCGATCATTGGATGGGGTAGAAACATCCTCAATGTGCTCGTTGATGGAGAGATCTTGATCATTCTTTTCAACAACTGTGATGGAGGGATTTGCAATGTCTTCAACCATAGGGTCAAACAATGTTGACATTTCTTGAATTGGATCATTGTTGGTTGGTGGGTTTTGATCATGATTGAAAAGTGACTCTTGGCATATGTTGATTTGATTTTCGGATGAGATAGAAACATCTTCAATGTGCTCTTTGATTGATAGATCTTGACCATTACTCTCAACAGTTCTCATTTTTTGTGTTTGTGCTTGTGTTTGTTGGGTAGCTTTAGAGATTTGGGAATCTTGAGATGCTTTTTGCACTTGTTGGGCTTGTGTTGCTTGTTGTGTGGCTAGATATTATTGGATCGATTTCTGGTAGGCCTGGTGAGCTTTTAGTGTGATGTTACAATATTGACTTATTGCACCTAGTTTTGGTGGTAGTGGTGGTGTATTTGGAATTGTGTTGGATGTAGTGACAAGTGGTTGAGATATGCTTGGAGCAATCGTGGTAGTGAGGGTTTGATATGTGATGGGTGTGAGAGTGGTGGTTGGAATGATTAAAGGGATAGTGATAGGTTCTTGAGAGAAAAAAATTTGATTTATTAGGATTGATGTTGTCCTTTGATTAGATACTATCTATTGGTGTGATGTCGATGGTATATTCAAAAGATTTGATGTGATGGCTTGATTGGTGTTAAGTGGATTGATCGGGATGGAGTGATTGATTCTAGGTAAAGGGGGAAGCCCTAAACCAAGGAATGATGTTGATATGGGTAATGGTGGTGGAGATGTCTCTTAGCATAATGACTCAACTATTTTGGTAAGTGTAGCAATTTGATCTTGGCAAATTTGTTCTTGATTTAGATCTTGACTCCCTTGATATAGTTGATTTGGACTTTGTTTAAGTAGATTTGGAGTGTGTACTTGTAGTTTTTGAATGGGATCATGGAAAAATTGATTTTGGGCATTGTTCTAACTTAGGATGATGTTCAGATTTGGCATGATAGGTTGAAATTGACCATTGTTGATGTTTGGAATATTTGTATGATTTGCAAATGTATTTATCCCAAAGTTTGTTGTATTCATGTTTCAAACACTTGTACTTGGCACATTCTCATTTGGAATGTAGGGATTTGGTGGGATGGCATTGTTCATTTGAAGGCTCATGCTTTTATTGTTTGGTTGAAAGACATGTAGGTTTGGATTTAGATCTACCATTGTGAAATGTGTTCCAATATTTTATTTTTGCATACTCACACTTGTTGTACCATTGACATTTGTAGAAGGTAATGATCCCGTGTATGGATTGTATAAGTATGAGTTTTGATAATCAATTGGATTTGTAAGGCTTTGAAAGTTCAATTGATTTGGATTACTCATGATGTATGGATCAAGTTTATACTCCATGTTCCTCTTATGTTTTGACCTTGTTGCAAAAGTGACCTCTAAGGTTCTTAGGACCTATGACGAGATGAAGGATAAAAGGTGTGAATGATATGGATGTTTCAATGTTTAGGGACTTTGTATCAATGCTAGACTTAGGGTTTGATTTGGATAATGATCTTGTAAACCCTAAGATGTTGGATGTGATCTTAGGATGAACTTGTTCAAAGGATTGTTGATTTAATTAAATGTATGAGAAAGGATGCATTCCCATACACCTAACTAAATAAGGTGCTTTTGATTGTGATGATTTACCCAAGTCCTAAAATGATGTTTCCAAAGATCTAAAGTTGTTTTGGTGGGATGGATTTTGATAATATGTTTGGAATTTGGATGAAGTGTTTGATGTGATCCTAAATGAACCTAGGAAGGACTTGTTTAGTAGGCCAAGATAGTGAAGAACATGCTTTTCTCTAAGAGTAGTTCAAAAATCAAAAGACTAATGTTTGCATAAAAACCATACGATCAAAAGATGCCAAGCACATGTGTGGGGTCCAATTGATTTAATCTTTGCTTAATGGATTCTTTTTAGCACAAACACACTCTTGATTAGGTTTTCAACTAAATGTCTAATGTCCTAATTCCCTTTCATCCCACAAAGTGCATTATGCGGAAATCGAGGAAATCAAGGCAATGGTTACCTAAAGTTGACTTTAGTAGAAGCAAATTGAGATGAAATCCAAATGTTTAGAAGCCTCTAAGGATACGAATCCCAAGGGCAAGCAATAACATGTGAATTCATTCAAGGATATTTGCCTCTCCTAAAGGGTTTGAGATTTGATGCTTCATTGAATGTTGGTTTTGATGTTTTCGATAAAATCACTTTGTTTTCAAGCAATGTAACATTCCTAGCTCAATTGGTACATTTTTCTTAGTGGGCTTGCCTCATTCCCTTCATAGAAGAGATGATTTTACATGTGACCAAGGATAAAATATAAAGGTATTTTAAGAATGAAGTCTTAACCTCTATATTTCAACCAAGATCGAACATGGCAAGTAACTTCTTGGAATCGAAGTTCCAATGCACCACTTTGATAAACTCGCTCAATGGATCAATTGGTCACTACAAAACAAGGGTTCTAGTTCAGTCTTTTCGTTCGTAGGAGTTGACCCAACTTGGAAAGAGCCCCCTTTTGGATCCATCTTATCGAATTCCACTGCGTGATATTGGTGTTTCATCCAATATCCACATTTATATCCTGGTTGGAAATACTCTAAGGTTTAGAGTCTTACCGATTGAGTCATTCCCTTGGGTGAGCAATTTTTCCCCAAGGCAGGCCCTTTAGAATAAACAAAAGCAAGCAAAGAAAAAATCCGTAACTCGATCAATCTTTGACGACTCAAAGAAAGAGAATATATGCGATGATGCTCTACTCACACTTGCACAAGATGTTCAATTTTAAACCCAAATTGAAGTGTGTATGGGCAATTATTTACACAACTTAATGTCACCAAAATCCTTTTGATTCTCAAGATTTTCATGAGGCGCGAGAAAAGTGCATACGTCTTTTGATAATATTACTTTGTGTAAATAATTTCAAAACAATAAAGGAGCACATTCATTTGATCCTTCAAAGCAATGATTTGATTTGTTTTAAGCACCAAAGGAAATATGAAGATTTCTTGTTCGATTTTAGCCCAAATTAAAATCTAGTAGGTGTCTAAGTTTCAATTTTTACCCTTTGCAAATGAAAAATCAAAGTGTTATTTTTAGACCCAAACAAAAGTTAGTGTCCTAAAAGTAAAAAGGTAACAATTTCGTAAAATAGTTTAAATAAACACTAAAGTGTTAAAAAACACTTTAATTTTCTCAAGCCATCATCTTCATTTCTCCTCCTTTCACTTCACCTTCACTTTCCTTCATTTGTACCATTGTTGACTTTTTCGCTTTTCCTTTGTACCACTTTTTCTTGCGTAGTTTTCCTTTTCCTATTCCATCAAAAAGACAGTCATGTAAGAATCAAAATATAAAAAATCATTTTGATTATTAACTTCAAATAGTAACATGATCCAAACTGGAAGGAAAAATGATTTGGATAATAAGTGAATCATGCTTTCCTTTAGACTTTAGAACAGATATTAGTTAGAACTAGACAATTTGCTAACAAAGATAAAAGCTCCTCTTGTTGATAATTCAATCCCAACAAACTAAGATTTTGCATGAAAAGATTTATTAAAGATATAAATCACCAAATTTGATAAACTCCCTCCAGAATAAAGATTAATAACAATCTTCAACATCATCGAAATCTTGATATAAATGCATCTCCATTTCTTTGATCATAGCTCAACCCTAGCGTACTGCTTGACTGACATCTTGTTGTTTTGAAGCTAAAGTATCCATACATCAACATACATGACATTAATGAAAGTATTCTATGTAAATAAATTTGGTTTCCAGAGCACAAATACAAAATGAAAATCTTTAAACTTTGTACCCCCCTTGAGAAATCTGCTTGATATTTAATTGTATCAACTAGTCTGCATGTCCATACATAGCTAATAAATTTCCAATAGGCTGAATGCTTGAAAGTGACATTTATGCAGAATTCATGTAGGAAAGATTCGTAGGAAGACCCTAAAAATTTCAAGTCAATACACAGCTTTGACAGGTGTAAAATCCATCAACAATAAATGGTCAGGAAGAGGTTTTCAATCTAGCACATTAATAACATGAAGACATAGTTCCCAAAGCTATGCAATTAGTAGCTCTAAATTCATGTGTAATCACTAAAAATGAGCTTTCAAATTATTGGCGGGTGTAAGGCTGATTCTTATTGCTCTCCAAAGGACCTGCGCAATAGGATAAGGTCTATAGAAGAGGTCGATTCAAAATCAACTGCACCTTCATTTTGTACATAGGCATTTATTTTACCTTGACGGTAGGTTGTAGGTAGTCTAATATATGTTGAATGATCACAAACTTACAGGTTGTAGTCCACTCACACCTACCCAAGCAGAAGATGTGTTTCGCAAGCTTTCCTCCTATCTACCATAAATCAAGAAAAAAATCTATCAGACAATCAACATAAATTTGTCAGAACATAATTGCGAAGCCCACAATTAATGGGAAGTCGCCTTCAATAAAATTGGTGCCCATATTTCTTTGGAAAAATTTCAAACAACTTTCAAGATATCAGATGTTTTTATATCATACAGTGGCTTTGTTTGCTATCAGATTTATTTTGTTCACCAGATACAACACGTGTTTAAGCTTAGGAGTGATTTACAACTCTCCCATATGTAGACCAACACATTTAATGATTCATTTGCACAGGAACTTGAAAATGCCAAAGAAAATTCACCAGATGGTGTGGAGAATGCAAACTTTCAGAACAATAGGCTATCTTTGAAGCTAGTTGATCATCTAAACCAACTAGTTCGACAGAGAGAGAAGGATACCCAATGCACTAAAATGATGTTACATTTTTGAGAGGACAAAATTAGAAAGTTGGAATCTATTGCAGATGGTTTGATTTCATCAGACGTGGATCTCTTGGAGGAGAAAAATGTGTTATTTGAAGAACTTCAACTTATTCATGGGCAGCTTGATCGAAACTCTTAGCTTACTTGATTCACCATGTAAAATATAAGACTTACTTTGTAGAGGTTTCTATTTTGCACGATCAACTGCTTGAGGTACTAGAAGGAACGTTTGAGCAAGAGAAAAGTCCACGTATATTTACAACACCTGAGGTGGTGTTTGCTCTTGAGCTTCCTAGTGCTAGAAGAGAGAATGATATGTTAAGATCAGAAGTGGATAATACTTGTAAAGAGATAGAAGACTGTAGGAATCATGTTGAATGTTAGACTTTTCTTTCCTAAAGAAACATTTATCCAAATTTCAAAAAATAGAGGCCCATAAGAAAAGTCAAAACAAAAAACAAGCAACAAATGCAACAATGTACACAAGTGTTCAAATGGAAAACATTTATCAGCTAGTCAGATTATTTTGAAACCCCGTGCAAAGAGAAGATCATCTATCAATGTCGATTTAAAGATCTCAAAAAGTATTTAATAATGATGTTGATAGTTTACCTGCTTGTTACATAATAACATCTTCTGAGAGATAGACATATATATTTTAAAAACAAACAGAGAGCATTAAATCTAAACTAAAATTGATATCTCACTGATCCATTATTATAGCAAGTATCGAATCATCATGATCTGACAATAAATGGTTAGTATAGAGATACAAAGAATTAGCTGTGATAGAAACACAACATTTGTGGCAGGCGTGAAATTTTGTCAATTTTTGGTGCATTCCAGTAATTGATAAGAATACGATGGGAGGTTGTTATTCATCATAGTCACTAAGTTAAAGATTTGCTTTTATCACCCAGAAAGTCTACCAATTGCGTACTTATCAGAATATATGTTTTCTTTCCTTCAAATGGCTTTCACAAAAAAATGTATTCTCAATATAACAGTGCACAACCAATATTAAAGCATTCAAATAGAAAGAATGAGTCAGAAACTATATCAGGTAGGGATATTCTTTGAAGATTTCATTTGGCACAAAATCTAATCTCAAACACACATGTGTAGAAGTTATGGATTTGTTAGTGACAAAAAAAAAATTCAATGAAGACAAATGACATGATTAGGACAATGGACAACGATACCCAAAAAGACACATATTCCAAATGACCCCAATGCACAGAGGATCTATTATGAGTCAGCTTCCCTAATTTTGAATGTAGTTCCCTCTCTATAACAAAAGTCTACAACAAGAAAAGCTAAAGAGTAAACTATGTTAAGAGAACATAAGCACAAAATAACGAATTCAGACTACTTATAACAACTAAAGTGAATATCTAGAGGAAGCAAATATGCATCATTTACTTAGTTTCGAGGCCCTCCTTGTAGTGCCAAAATGTAGATGGTGAAATCTGCAAATGGTTGGTTTAAAATAAAGCAACATTTCAACATCCCTACGGAATAATAAACCATGTTAATCATGCAATAAAAGAAACAATGGAAACTAAATAAAAGCATATAAAAACATGAAATTAATCCTATCCCATAGTGGATTGGTGCTATTGTTGAAAATAGCCCTTTCACAATCCTTGCTTAAGATAAGCTAAGTGATATGATGCTTATGATGATGATGGTAAGATGATGAATGGGAAAGATTAGCTCTCAATTGAAGAGAGTAACCTTGCATGAGATTGTGGAGATGATTTGTGGAGTTGTGGACAAAATCAGTTCTCAAATGAAGAGAGTAACTTTGCATTAGCTTTGTGGATGAAATTGTGGAGAATGATGCCTCTATTTAAAGATTTTCTTGATGAGAGATTGGCCAAATGGATGAATGTGGGACTAAAGATCCACCAATGAGAAGAGGCCACTTGTCAAGTTGTGATAGGCCAAGGGATGTGCAAGATTTGGGAAATGTGCCCATGAGAGGGAGTTTCAAATTCAAATTTGGGCAATAAATTTTGAGAGGGGGACAAGAAAATGAGAAATAAATGCAATGTTGGAGGGACAAATCAACTTGTCATATTTTCCAAACTTGAGGGAATATTCCCCATAAATGCCATGTTGACTAAAAATGATGATTTTAATAAATCAATAAATTGATTTATTTGTGCAAGTGGCATTATCTAGAGGATGCAAGTGGGTAAAGTTAGCATTTAATCATGACTAGATTAGTTTAATGATGATTAGGATGTTTGACCAATTTGACTCAAATATTTGATTTATTTAAATCAAAAGGGGTGATGCAAGATAATGGTGGATTAATGAAATGTTAGGATTTGATGTATTTAAATGAGGTAATGGTAGGCTTAAATCAAATAAAGTTAATTTATTTAATTTAAATGGATGATGAACCTAATTTTTCTACTGAATGGATCAATGTGAATTTGATTTATGAATGAGCGGATGCATATTCATAATGCTAATTTGACGTGTCTACACTTACCAAACCAAACTTCCATTGGAATATGTTCACGTGTCGAAGAGGGAGATTGATTTATTAAATAACATGTTGTAGCCACAACATCAACCCAGAACTTTTTCTCCAGACCAACATTGCTCAACATACTTCTTTCCTTTTCCATCAGCATCATGTTCAACCTTTCAGCAACTCCATTTATTTGAGGAGTGTAAGGTGTTGTTTTGTGCCTCTTTATTCCATTGTCTTTGCAATACCTTTCAAAATCTACAAAAAAAAAATCACCGCCATTATCTATCCTTAAGCATTTAAATTTTCTTTTAGTCTAATTTTCAACCATGTTTTTAAACTCTTTAAATTGAATGAACACTTCTGATTTACTTTTTAGAAAATACACAAATTCCCTTATCAAATAATCATCAATAAAAGAAACATAATATCTAGATTTTGATAATGAAGGAACATTTACTAGACCAAAAACATTATAGTGAATGTATTATAGAACACCAGAAGATTTATGAGGACTAGAATAAAATGAAAAATGATGTTGTTTTCCAAATATACAATGTTCATGAAAATTGAACTCAAGGTTACAATCATCAATCCCTTCAACCAACCTTTTATTTTTCAAAGATTTTAAGCCTTTCTAACCATCGAGCTTCAAGTCATCTTACAACCACCATTCGAGAATGAAACTTGCATGCCAATATCATTCAACTTGCTAACAAAAATTAAATTTCAAGCTAGACTTGGCATGTGCATTACACCATCAATTCCTTTGATTCTTCCATTAGGAAATTGAGTTATGACTCTTTCAAAGGAAACAATTTCAAGAGATGAGTCAGTTTCCAAATACACCTTTCAACCAGAATACTTTTCATAATTCATAAACCAATCTTTGTGAGATGTCATGTGAAAATATGCACTTCAGTCAATCAACCAGCCATCATTTGATGCCTGAGTCACTTAGGTTGCAATAAAGGCATCTGCATCACTCTGAGAAGAATCATTATCTCAATATTTGTTTTTCTTTTTCTTCTTTTCTCCTCCTTGCAATCCTTACGAACATTACCAAGCTTCCCATAATTCTAGCATTTCACCTTGGACTTCTTTCCAGGAGACTTTTATCTCCCTTTAGACTTTTATTCAGATTTTTTTCCCTTCTTCTTGCCTCTCTCCTTTGATCTTCCTTGAACAACAAGGACCTCCTTGGGATCTTAGAAGATTTACTTCACATAGATCTTTTGATAGAAATGAAGCAACCACATCTTCCATCTTGAAATTGGTTGTTGTACTCCAAATAGCCATTACTAAATGATCCCACAAGTCAAGCAAAGAACATAAGAAAATCATACAACGATCCCCATCATCTATCTTCACACCTAAAGATGGTAACTAAACAATGAGCATATTAAAAGTATTCAGATGATTAGCCATAGACACCCCTTCCTCCATTTCAAAGAGTACAACTTCTTCCTCAAAAACAAATTATTCACCAAGGACTTTCCCTGATAAATATCACCAAGTTTCTTCCACAAAGAAGATGCAGACTTCTCTTTGTGAACATTTAGGAGAACAAAGTCTCCTAGACATAGTATTATCAACCCTTTGGCTTTTCAATCTTCGAGGTCCCTATCTTCTTTCTTTATGCCTGAATGCTTAGTTCCAAACACAACAATCCAGAGGTCTCTATCTACCAATAGGTCTTACATTTTGACTTTACACAACTAAAAATTGCCACCATTGAATTTTTCAATTTCTATCTTCCCTAATGTTCTTTCCATCTTAATCTATAATTGAAATTACTATATTCCTCTATAAGACTCCTACTTTAGAATTGGCACCTAAAACTCGTCTAACCCGCAAGGATAACACAACTAGCTAGGCTCTAATACCACTTGTAAGGAAAGCAGAGGTGTAGAAAAAATTTCCTAATGCTAATTCTAAGAAGAGAATGCATAATTAAGGTTCAAATTTCAAATTATAGTTCATTAAAGATGCACATTACCAAGAAACAAATAACAACAAATTTCGTACAACACAAAATAGACACCAGATTTAACATGGGAAAACCCTTTCGAGAGAAAAAAACAACACACCAAGAAAAAATTCTTTATATTATAGTGAAAAAAAGGTCCACATACAAAGTTATAGTTTCTTCCTTTTAGATGTCAATTTAGACACTCAATACAGGTAGCATGAAAAACTTGATCTATCTAATTCTCTATTTTAGACTCATGACTCAACTTGTCATTCTTACAACACTATTACATGGTAAACCAACAAAAGTGGTTTACAATTCGAGTGAGGAAAGAAAACTAGAAAAAAATGACCTCATGCAAAAAAAATAGTTTTAGGGGTTTGAACGAACTTGTAGGTTTGAGCGAACCCATTAAATACTAGCCCCACATTTCCTACCCAAAATGAAAAAAGAAAATGCAAAAGGAAAGGGGGTTCGCTCAAACTAGGGTTCGAGCGAACCCCCTTTGTGCTCATTCTCCCCCTCAAGCACTTTGAAAGTCCAAATTTGTACGCTTCAAAGCTCGGGATGAGGATGAAAATGGAGGAGACTTCACAAACCGAACTAGAATCAGGTAGTCCTCAAAACGAGCTATCAAACTACTATAATTTTATTATGTTTTGGTTTTATTATGTATTTGTTTTTTTAGTTTTATTAAACATAGGTTTTTCACTAAAAATAAAGCTCTATGTTCTACACATGTGGAAAAATAACAGATTATCAAAAAAAAATAAAAAAAATATGAGTGCACTAGATATTGAAGTCCTTGATCCAACAAAAGAAAACAATTTAATTTTGATACATACAAAAAAAGTTATGCATTATACGGTTGTGCTATGTCTCAATTATAATTGGTTTGACTTTGAAACTTGATTAAAGAAAAAATATTCAATAAAAACTATACAAGTGGGAGCACTACATATCAGAGTTACAAATCTAAATTCAAAAGAATTATAATTTTATCCTTCATGGAAAAAAGGTTATGCGTTATACGGTGAGCATCACTTTTTAAAAATGTTTTTTTTTCAAAAAAATAGTTTTCGAGGGAGATTGAAAAATAAGTGCAATCTGATTCCAAATTTTTTGAAAAAAATATAGTTAGAATCTACAGACAAAATTTTATGAAACTCTAGTTTGCATCATCTCCAAATTCCTCATAGTTTAGCTGCTATAGGTGCCCGAAAGTGAAGATTTAGTTAAAAAAATATTTCAGTGTCCAATTTGGCCAAAAATTATATACCACTATTGTGGGATCAACCTACAAAATGTATTGCACATTTATAGTGTAATTCCTCTAAGAGAATTCCATACAATCTACATCTCCAAACCCATGAGTGGAAACATACCAAATCGGTTTTATACGTTACAAAATACAAACTGTTAATTAGAAATTTCCAAAATGAGCCATGTCAAAGAAACAGTTTCCAAACTCTCATCGATTAGAATGAGTCTCACCAATGCATGAATATCACAATACACTTTCAATTAAAAAAACCATGTTGAAGAGAGATCCCAACTTCTCCCATCGAAACACCAAGGTCTCATCAATGTCTACTTTATCATCCATGTGATCCCCACTGCTAAGTCAACATGGCTTGCACCATCAATCGCTTTCCTCCTAGAAATTCGTGTCCCAGCATAGTCATTGACATAACAAACTTTATCAAAGATACATCTTCTAAGGTCACAACAAACATCCATAGTCTCATCAACGAGAACTGTCAAGACTTCTATTGGAATGTCTAAGAGACATTTTGCAATGTCTCACCGAACCATCCAAGTCTCCCCAATAGGCACATTCAAAAATTTCACTGGCATGTCGAAGAGACATTTCCCAATGTCTCGCTAACACCTTTGACATCCTAATGGTAGGTTGGAACACTCTTTTGAATCAATATAATCAAGGGTTATATGTGGTTTTCTTATCATATTTTGTAAGTAGGGATTTGTAAGTAGTTTGGTGGTATTGTTCATTTGTTGGTTTCTTGCTATAAGGAAACATGGTTATTAGAAGCCATGGGTTGGTCTATTGTAGGATTTTTCTTCATTTCTAGACACTATGTCGATAAGGCACTAGTAAATCTAATTCTCAAAGATCAAGTCTGAGATAGAATCAAATCATAAAATAAAATAAAAAACCACTTACTTTCCTATATTTTTTACTTCTTTATAGTTATTACCACACTAAAAAGAACAACTAAAAATATAGAGGGTGTCAAAGATGATTTAGCCAATTGTATCACCTTCTACCATATTGGTGTGATGAATCTGTTATCAAAGGAGTCATTGTAAAGAAGTTTTGTATTTTGAATGATGTGATAGGGAAACCCACCTTGGTTTTGAAGAGCCTAAAGTGTAGAGGAGAAAACTATAAAACCTATATCCTATTCATTGGAAACTAACATAGGATTTCTAAGCATAAGAACTAGCTAACCTTTAGGAAAAGCTAGACAATCATTTGGAAAAACCAATAAATTGGTGAATTTGTTGGGGATTAGAAGTAATTTTTTTCTAGTATCCCACATCTAGAAGGATTGAGTAAAAAAATTTATTCACAGCTATCTATTATGAAAGATTATGAGAAGTTTTCAGGTCTGGTGTTTCTATCAAAGTGCATTTAGCAAAAGAAAGAATATTCCCATTAATTTGGGTGGCAGATCTGATACTCTACTACATACCAAGAAGACTATTTGAAAAGAATAAAATATCAGAAATTTTTCATCATGCACGGCAAAAGCACCATTCATAATATGTACCCTATAAGGAGACTTTAAAATGGACTCACTAGAAGCAAGAAAACATGTAAAAAAAGTATGTGAGACACCAAGATGCGAGTAAGTCTAATCCTACCTTTGATAAAAATACTACTTATATTTTGCATAGTGAAGATACCTCTAATCATTCCAAGGGAAAATATGCTTTTTTAAATGAGGAAGATGCATTGGATACACCATTGTTGGGGCCTACAAACTCACAATTTAAAAGAGAGAGGAAAATGAGGAACATTGAACTAAATCGAAGTAGGGTTGACCTTGCATATGAACTTTTATATCAGAATTGTCCCCTTGGAAATTATGTGATACAACACTATGGTAGTCCTGCTCCTTCAAAAGGCCATCCATTTTCCTTTGAAAACCATATCAATCACCAATTTACTTCTGGGATGCCTTCTGAAGTACCTGTCCAAGCACCTCCAACTATTTCACAAGCCCCTATTCCTAATAATGTAATCCAAACTAAAGAGGGACTATTAAAAGAAACCCTTGATATACAATTTTAAATTGATAGATTGAAAAAAGAGAGAATTAGAGAGGCTACAGAAAATAGAGATGATATAAAGAGAATTCTTGAATGTATGAGAGCTACACAAAATGTTACTAGCACCTCCTTACCTACACCTCAAAATAAAGTTGTGTCTAGCCACCAATTAAGTACTCCTTTGAATACCTCCCATGTGAGTACATGGAGCAATCTTCAACCAAACACCACCTCACAACATGTCATAGCTACAACCTATGTGGGAAGTGCCCATTTGGAGGTGTAGGCCCTTCCAATTCACAAATTAATCCAAGAATGAGTTCTATGACTATGATTTCTAGTATTTCAGAAAGCCTTCAAAGTAACCCTACTCAAAGTCAACTACCATAGTGAAACAATGGTATTGGAAGTATGCCTCAACCACAGTATGTGGGAAAAAATATATAAGCTAGAAATTATATACCAAGTACCCAAGGGAAATATAACACTAGTCCTCAAGTGCTAAATAATGTTCCACCATATAGAGGAGGTCAATATATCCCTCAAAATCAACAACCACATGTACATTAAAAGCCCCCTCTAAACTAGGGAAGTTAATAAAAAATTTCAGCAAAAAATGCTCTTGGTAAAAAACCTCTTCAAATGAACAGATATAGACAACTTGACTTTAGGACCTAATCATTGGATACCCTAACCAAGTTCTGAATGAGGTAAGGAAGTACCTTTCTATATTCTCATGAAGTGATGCAATGATTGGTGAAGAGAACTTAAACACATTTTTGAATTTACTAGATGACTTTGAGGTAGAACATGAAGATGTTTTCATGAACTTGTTTATGTATTCTTTAAGTGGTGAAGCTAGATATTGGTACAATTTTTTCCTAATCATTGTATTTTTCCTTGGGAATACTTCAAGTGGATATCAGGAGTACAATATGATAATAATATTGACCCTGTATTTTCAATTAATGGTTCGCAAGCATCAACAAGGGTTATAATGAGTCTATTATAGAGCTCAATGCAAGGTTTAATAGGATCTTCATCAAGGTCCCTAATGATACGATCCCCCCTGAGTCTATGTGTTTAGTCTTGTATTGCAAGTCTTATGATCCTAAAATGGGTTATGAACTAAGGGATAAGAATCCTCAATCCTTGAGAGATGCATTCAAAATTGCAACCCATATTGAAAACAACATGAATGCTTTGGGTAAGGTCAATAAAAGAGATGATGTCAAGATCTTGCAAAATCCTAATGGTCACCAAAACAAAATAACAAAACCTTCTATGGATAGGCTTGACACAATAATAAGAACCTTGAAGGATCTTAGTCATAAGGTTGCAAGAAATGACAAATTTTTATCTTATGATAAAACAAATTATCAAAGGAAAGAAGGAATGCGAAAGCTTTCAAATCAGCCATACAATACAAATTGGAACAATGCTAGACCTGTCCAAAATAATCAAAGGAATGTGCAAATCAAAGAAACCCATGATCCTCTGGAAAGAAATAATGCAAATTTTGTGGGGGATATGCCTTAGTGTGATCCTTGCTAGTTACCACATTCTTCTCAACAATGTATGGTTGCTCAATCCCTTGAGGATAGCCATGAGTCATATATGATGCTTGGGATGAATCACACATGGAATACCAAGGAATAAAAATGTTGTTTAGAATGGGTCCAACTAATGGTGACTATTCTTTAGAGGAGGGATGTTCAAAGGTTCATGTTCAAGACAAAAGACATCAAAATCATTCACATCATTAGCAAGTTTTCTCTGATGATGGGAATGAATTTCATGACGTGGTGAATAATCCATAATTAGTAATAGACATTATAATGAGAAAACCTTCAGATGGAGAGATCCAATCATTAACTATTACTGATGTTGATATTCCACAGGCTAGGAGTGCCTATAATCTAAGAAACAAAATAGTCAAGAATGATCAAGGGAGCCCTAACAACCTTTTTACAAAAGAAGGAAATAGTGATACAAAAAGATAGACCTTTATAAATAACCAAGACAAAAAGGAAAAGGATGCTAAGAAACCTAAAAACCAGGTTGTGTCCCCTTTCATCAAGGAAAAAGAGAAGCTAGACCTATTCAAGAGGAAAAACTTTAAAGTAAGCAAGAAAAGATGAATGAGAAAATTGCTTCAAGCTGTGAAATTATAAATTACACCATCGGGGATGTGACTCAAATATTTTCATAGATCAAGGTATCAATTCCATTATTGGAAATGATGAGGATACAAGAAAATAAGGAAAAATAACACACCCTTATCACTACTACATCTATTGCTTGTAATGGAAGGAAAGTAACTACCTCTTCTGATAAAGATAAACAAAAGGTGAATGAGGCTGAACTTGAAGGAAATCACATTGAGATACCTGAAGTGTTTCTAGGAACCACCTTGACTACTTTCCCTAGTGAAGTAGATCTCTTTTATGTAACCTCGCAAGTGAGTGATAAGATGATTATAAATTTCATGTTAGATTCAAGAGCTTCCACTAACATCATTCCTTTAACAATCATGAGAGAGCTAGGGTTACAAGTGAGTCAAATATATGGAAATGTTTTGATATGGACTCAAGGGAAGTCCCTATTTTTCTATTTGGGACACAATTGAGATGTTTGATGTCCTTTCTATTGAGTTTTGAAGAGGTTAATCATTATATGATATATCTGATCACCATAAAAGTTTTTATACAAGTTGATCAAGACAGTTTAACTAAAATAGTTAACCTAATACTCTAATCAATAATCATCAATGTAATGAAATTATGCTAATATCCCCACTTATTACATTGTTCTTGCAAATGTACCCCCAAAAAAATTCAAATTTTACCTTTCCAAGAAACTTGATGAGTATATTAGATATCTGAGAATCTAATTGAGTAGTATTAGAGATGAATGTGTTGATGCAAGACTTGTTCATGAATATAGTGACATTGAAACTCAATATGCTTTGTTCTTTCATGAAAGATTGGAATCTTCACAAGCTTTAACACCCCCTGATTTTTGTAATAAAGAATAGGTGACTTTTCCTCAAAAATATCCATGTCAGCTAGAATGGAATGTAAGAAAATCATTTCACACACAACACATTGTGTGACATGATATTCAACCTAGATGGATGAAAAGGAAACAATAAGTTTACTATAACACTTGGAGCAAAACAATAGAAACGATTCTACTACATAATTTTTATGAGATTTCATAGGCCACATGTCATGTGTTTTATCATTATTGGATCACATAAATCCTACTACCCTTCTAACAAGATATCATCGCCAAATCCCAATGATAATGTAAATAATCATATTTAAAGTTAATCACTAGAAAACTTGTTGATTCACTGCATAGAAATTAATAAAAGAACAATTTAGCTAAACTAGTAAAGCTACTACAATCATGAGATGTGATATGATTAAATGGAGGATCCTCCATGTTGAAAGTAATGGAATCAAGGTTTGGTGGGATAAATGGGACAAGGAAGATAAATGGAGGGAGATAAGTAGGAACATTGTGTTGGGGGTCTGTGGATAATGATAGTGGAGAAAGGAAAAAATAAGGGGCAAGGTTTTGAAATAAGCATTTGAAAGAAGTATAGTGAGGATTTGAATTATTAGGAAATAAATGTGAGTGGTAATTACGAGAAAAGAAGATAAAGAGAGAAAGGGAAGATAGGGTCAGTGGTCTAAAGAAATGAAGGATTTGAGTTAATCACAAATGTTTAATTTTTAGTGGATTGAATCTCCAATTATGTTGTGTTTTTATACTGAAATAAGTTTTATAAATACAATTCATGTAGAATACCAAATCACAAAGTCAACAAAGAGTATCCATGGTCATAAAAATGAATAGTTACACCTACTATAAACAATAATTTGTAGTTAAAGTATACCAAAAGTATAATCAAGGCTAACCACCTAACTACAGCCCACCAAAAAGATACAAAATATAGTTCAAGGTGATATGCAACAAAGTCAAATTGAAAATGGTCAAAATTAAAAATAACTTAAAAACTATTGTGGAATAAAACCATAAAATGGCTAGGCACAATGCCATTATTGTCAATGCTATGTCTGAAAAGCTAGAAAAAAACACAACAAGGTTCATTGGTTGTTGACTTGGAAGAGAAAAAGGAAAGCAAGATTGAGGACTAAGGTATTTCTAAAAGGACCGGGGCCAACCTCAAAACGAAAGAGCCTCCCACAACACATATGGTTCAGATTTTAAAAGGGGGGTTCAGGATATGAATGAGCTGGAAGTTGAGATTGCTGATGTTTTAAAGTCACAAATTTAGCTGTTGCTAGATTTTTGGCTAGTGTTTTGGTTTTGTGGCCTTTGCTGGCCTTTTTGATGGTTGTGGCCATTTACTGTTGTTTTTTTATAGCCTTTCTATATGTGTTGTCTTTATTTTATAAACTTTGTGGTTTCAGGTCCCTGTAAAAGCCATTTTTTCCTCTTTGAAAAAAAAAGTCAAATTGCACTTGGACCATCAAGCCAAGAAAAAAAAATATACTCAATCAATATTTTGCAAGGTTGTTCCTTTATTTTTTAGTTAGAGTAATTTACAAATTAGATCTCTTAAACATAATTTATTTATTTTAAATGTAATTCCTTTTCTTTTACTTTATTAATTAGTAGATTCAATGTAATCTTAATGCAACTTTATGTCATATATATAAATGAACTCAAATGACCAAATATTTCCAACATGTAGGTGTACATGCATTCTAGAGGTGCCAATAGTTGTGCATGGTCCAATTGTTATTATAGCAGCCATGCTTATAATTTTCAGTCTTGCCACATATTTACACTAAATATTATAAATAATTAATCCATAGGTAAAAAAAAATTAAGAAAAAAAAAACAAATGTTGGTCAAGATGGACCTATACTTAACACCTATAAACCTTTGAATTTTATATAAAAATAATAAATTAATTAATTAACAAGTGAAATAGATAATTTATTGTTTCAAATAAAATATCAAAACTATCCACTATAAGTGTGTCATTTAAAAAATAAGATGTCCATTTAAACAAATATTCTTGTCATAGTGAAATAAACTTTTTCTTATGTGTACAAATATTGGGGTAGGAATGTATATGCATTGGAGTATTTCATATTAATAGTTTTTCCTACCACAAATATAAAAGGTGAGCACAATAAATAACTTGTATATTTTCTTGAATTTTCAGCTTCTCTATAACACAATCAAAGCCAAAAGCTAAAAAATTCTCATGATTATGGATTGTGGAAATTTGATCTCTTATTCTATTTTATCATCAATGTGAAAGATTACCAAAAAAATTTAGTGTTCAACTATTGTTCCATTTGTGTTGGATATAAATGTTAGGAGATAATAAAGATTTATGGTTACCAATAGGTATTTGGCCCATTTAGGTTGCATATATAAACTATATTTTAAATAAAAATATGATATTCTACTAACAACAAATGATATTTATTTGTTCAACTACTAGAGTTATTTTTATTAAGTTTTGGTCGAGCACTTCTTACTAGACATGTTGATGTGGAAAGTTATATGATGAGTCACACATTCAAACCATTGTTGTAGATACATATGATGTCAATTCACATTTTGAAAAGGAATGAAAGTCCTACGATATTCCATGCAACCTTTACATGTTCTCAAAATTAATCCATACAATACTTTTTATATAAAAAATTGAACCATTTAAGGCTAAATTATTTTTTATAAATTTATGTGAGAAAAGAGACAGTCTAATTCTATTGATTGTCCTATGACCTTGTACTAAAGACATTAAGGAAACAACAACTGAATATATTTTGAATATAATATCCAAGTATATAATTATTTTTATTCTAACACCTGTGGCATCCTTGGCTCAAGGGGAACATACTCAATCAATAAGTACATCCATTTTAAAATTCAATAAGCAGTCAAGTAAAATGAAATAATTTACTCTTTTTGGGGAAGAACACTGTATAGTATGTAGAGTAGCTTTAAACAGTTGCTTGCATTCAAAATAGTGAAAGAAGTACCAAATATATATTTAACAAATTCAAATTTAGACAAAACATTTAAATGATGGTACTTGAGTGTAATAAATAGTATAGCCAAGCTTTATCTGATGGAGTTGGCTAACACCTAGACAAAAAGAACCTATGTACATACAAAAATACATGAAAACATACATAACAACATACATGGTACCATGCCTTGATCGATCTAGACTTGCAAGGTAGCTCTTACACTTGGTCGAATAGAAGAGTTCTGTCGGATTTGATCCAGGTGAGACTTGATAGAACCCTTGTTTCTGATATCTGGTTTTTAAATTATTGTTGTTCTTTGAAAACCCTCCCTAGGATTGGTTCCGACTATTTCCCTATTAGTTTTGTTGCTGACCCCTTAAAGATTAAGAGGAATACCCCTTTTCGCTTTGAGAAGACGTGGCTCTCCCATCCTCTCCTCCGAGAGGAAGTTAGGAAATGGTGGAATATCAAAATTAAAGGCACTGCTTTGTTTAGAATCGCCAAAAGACTAAGGGAAGTTAAAATGAATCTCAGAAAGTGGAAAAAAGAGTCTTTTGGCAATATCTTTCAAATCAAATCTGATCTTCAGTTTAGGCTGTCTGAAATCCAAAACAAAATTCAGAAGGAAGGCTATTTGGTCGATACTAAGGAAAAGGAAAATGAGATTCTCTCGAAACTCCATGAGATAATTACTAGAGAAGAGGAATTTTGGAGACAAAGGTCTAGAGCTCTTTGGCTAAAAGCTGGAGATAAAAATACTAGATACTTTCATCTTTCAGCTTCTAAACATAGGGCTGCTAACAAAATTTCTAAGATTGTTGTAGATGGTAGAACTTATGAGGAGGAGGAGGAGATTAGAAGAGAAGCTGTTCTTTTCTTCAAGAATCTCCTGTCTGAGAAAGAGGACATTGATGTAGATGATCAAAATCAGCTGCTGGAGGCTATCCCCAGTATTGTTAATTCTAGAGATAATGAAATGTTAACAGCAATACCCACTAGTGAGGAAATTAAAAAATCTATTTTTTCTTTTAAAGGAAGCAAAGCGCCTGGTCCTGATGGATTCCCGTTACTTTTCTTCCATTGGTTTTGGGACATTGTCACAGAGGATGTTAAGAAGGCGGTGAAAGAGTTCTTTCGTTCTAGAAATCTGTTGAAGGAGTTAAATGCCACTTTCTTGGTCCTTATCCCCAAAAAGCCTGTTGTACAAAATTTTGAAGGTTTTAGACCCATTAGTCTCTGTAATTCCTTCTATAAAATTATTTCGAAAGTGCTTACCTCTAGGCTGCTTATTATTCTGCCCTCTATTATTGCCCCTCAATAGAATGGATTTGTGCCTGGAAGACAAATTCTTGACTCTATTGTCCATGCTCATGAGAATGTTCATTCCCTCTTGGTCTCTAAATCGGAAGGTTTTCTCCTTAAGCTTGATATTTCGAAGGCTTATGATAGGGTGGGTTGGAATTTCTTGTTTAAAATCTTAAAATCCTTTGGTTTTAATGAAAGGGTTTTGCAGCTCATTGAACAACTCATTTCCTCTGCTCCTATGGTGGTTCTTATTAATGGTTCCCCTTCTATCTTCTTCCAGAGTTCTAGAGGGTTAATACAAGGTGATCCCATTTCTCCTATCCTTTTCATGATTATGGATGAAGTGTTAGGCAGAAACATGAGTAAATTGGTTGCTCAAAGATCTATTATGGGGCTTAAACCTTCATCGAACAATTTGATATGCTCTCATCAACAGTTTGTGGATGAAACTTTGCTCATGGGATGGTCTGATGTCTCAGAAGCTAAAGAGATGAAGAATTTGTTGGATACCTATGCTAGAGCTTCTGGTCAGGTGATAAATAAGCAAAAAAGTTCATTGTTCTTCTTTAACACTCCTTTGCATAGACAGAGAAAGATTGTTGGAATTCTTGGTTGCAAGATTGAGTCCCTTCCTGCTACTAATCTGGGGTTACTCCTTTGTTTAAAACCTCTGGACACTTTCTCGATCTCTCTAGTTGATAGATTTGGGAAAAAAATCTCAAGCTGGAAAACTCCAGCTTCTTAAAACTTCCTTGCAGAATCTCCCCATCTATGCTCTTATTCTTTTTAAAATCCCCTCCAAATATGCTGAAACCATTGAGAAGATTCAAAAGAGATTCCTTTGGTCTGGAGTTGAAGAAAGAAAAAGAATTCCTCTTGTTGGATGGGATTTGGTTTACAGATCTAAAAAGAAGGAGGCTTGGGGCTAAGAATAATTAGACTGTTGAATAAATCGCTCCTAGCTAAACAGATATGGAGACTTTTTTCTTCCTCTGGTGAATGGAGTGATATAATCAAAAGTAAGAATCTGCAGAACAATAACTCCCTCAAAGATCTTATTAATAATCCAAATCTCCTGAGAGGATCAAGTTGCTAGAACTACATGTCTGACGGGATAAAGGTGGTTAAATTGGGATTGAAATGGTAGGTTCTTAATGGAAACAAGGTTAGATTTTGGGATGATTGTTGGCTGCGTGATGAACCATTGTCTCAGGATGCGAATCTCAGTAGATGGGTTGACTTTTGTAAAGATACTTTTGATCTTTTTGTTAAAGACTATTGGCGGGATGGTAAGTGGATCAATCTCCCCTTGATTAACCCTGTGTTGATCCATGTTTACTCCTCCTTGAATGCCGTTAGACTTTGCTTCAATCAAGAGGATAGACTTATTTGGAGATACGAGCCGTCTAGGTGTTTTTTTGTCTCTTCTGCCTTTGCCAGGATTTCCCAGGCTCTTAACCCTCCCCCCTGTGTTCGCAAGCCTAGACTAAGCATCTCCTTCCTAAGGTTAACATTTTTTTCTGGTCCTTGTTGCAAATCAAAGTTCTTACTATGGATAATCTTAAGAAAAGAGATTTTTTGATCCCTAATAGATGCTACCTCTACAAAAGTAATGTTGAATCGGCTAATCATCTCTTTATTCATTGTCCTTTCTCCTCCCTGGTTTGGGACAAACTTCTAAAATGCTAGCATTTCTCTTGGGCCCCTCCAGAGTCCGTTGAGGATTTTTTTGTTTAATGGAAACCCCCCTCTTTCAACCCCTTTATTAAAAAACTTTGGGCTTTCTCATTCCCCCATGTGACTTGGGGAATTTGGAAAGAGAGAAACAACCGGATCTTTAGGGATAAGGAGTCTTTAGAAGAAATAGTGTTTGAGAGAATTCTTAGAATGATTAAGGAAAATTTTTCTATTGTCCCCTTCAGGGAAGATAAGATTGATACTATGGTTTGTTCCCCTTTTGATAGCCTGATTGCTAGGGAATGGAGAATTAGCTAGGATATATCCATTGCCCCTAATTCTACCAAAAAATCCAGGGATGGAGTTTGCTGGAGTTTTCCTATGGAAGGATGGGGTGAAGCCAACTTCGACGGGGTGGCCAAAGGAAACCCAGGAAAGGCTGGGTGTGGTGGGGTCTTAAGGGATTCGGTAGGTAAATTTATGGGAGCTATATCCTTGCCCTTGGTAGTCCAAACCAATCACGTGGTGGAAGCAGCAGGGGCTTATTACATAATCAACTTGGCTGGGGGAATTAAATGCAAAAATCTATGGCTTGAAGGTGACTCAAAAAATATTATTGATAGCCTTTGTGGTAGATCACAGCTTGCTTGGTCGATAAAAAATTGGATTGATGATTCTAAGGCCTTACTTAGTAGCTTTGAAAATATAAAAATAACTCATACTTACCATGAGGCGAACGCAGTTGCTGATTTTTTTTCCAATGAGGGAGTTAAGAGTGACAAAATCCTTACGTGGAATAAGAAGACCAAACTCCACTCCAATGTTCAAGCTCTTTTGGAGTTCGATACGGTGAACAGAAAAAAGGTAGCGTCTTGTCATAATGAGTAAGGTAAGAATCATGAATAGCAATATCCAAAGATATAATGGGGCCGAGTGGATCCAGATGATTAATTATCTTCTTTGGCACGTTTTGTGGGTCCTGAGAAGTAAAGGACCTTTCTGGAATAGGACTCCTGTCTGTAACAATATTCGAACCAACACTTCTAAAATGGGTGGGGAACGGAAGAGGGTGGAGCCTACTAGCCTTGAGTCACACACCAAGAATGCTAAATCTTGGAGTAAAATCAGAAGGGGTAGTTTACTTCCATTCATTGAGAAACTCCTGGCCCTAAAGAGGAGATTACATATTTCTTTGAGAAGAACTAGAATAATGGGGAGGTTCTCCTTTTTGGGAGGAAAGTTCAAATTGATGAAGCCCTGATTGCGGAGGTCATGGGAATTCCAATGGAAGAGTACAAATTCTTCAAAGACAGGAAATTCTCCGACGAAGCTATTTTGAGGTTTCCCAAATCTAAAATGGAGAAACAAAATCTGGTCAAGATGACAAATAGTTACTATGAAGTGGACACTATAAAAGCTTTGTGGAGAAAAGTGCTAAGGGTTATCATGGAGTACATCACAATCGACGGCCGCTTCACTAGGGTTTATGGTTATCACTTCATGCTGCTTAATCACTTCCGACATAAGGTGCGTGTCTCTATCCCCTTCTTCTTGCTATGTTCTCTGAGAAACAGCTTTTTTGATCATAAAAGAAGCCCTAAAAGATAACCGATTCTTCACACGGGTGTTTTAAGACTTATTTTTGAGCACTTTCAGAATATGCCCGCCCTTCCTAACCCTCTAGCCCCACTGGAGCTTGACGAAGATGATACTGAGCCTAGCATTTCTGAAACCAAAGCTTCCCCCAACCGTGTCCAGAGCCCTTCGCCTCCTTTGCCCCCCCTTCTACCTCTGGCCGCTCCCCTCAACCTTCTGGAGCCTGCTCTGTTTTGGCCTCTAGCCATACTAACCCTAATGCCAATTTAGCTCGCTCTAGCTCCCCGGTTAATAAGCTTGTCTCCTACCCCAATGACTCCCCTATTGTTTCTGCTAAGATGGTCGAGGCTAGTCTTGAGGAACACCATGCCCCCCAGAATATTCAAGAGGAGAACTTTAGCCCCCCGAGAGGAGCGGAGTCGGTGTTTTTTGGGGTCAATCCTGAAAGTGACCCCCCTTTTGACTTTGTTGGTAATGCCAAAAGCTACTCCTAGGACCAGTTCAATTCTGCCAAATAGATTTTTCATGAGATAAGTGAGCTAAAAACAAAAAAAAATTCTCTTCATAGCAAGCTAGGGGAAATTGAAGTTAAAGTCGTTGGGCTTATTTAGCTTGAAGCGGAGAAGAACAACAATATGAAGGATATTCCTCAAAAGGATAGTACCATCGAAAATGATCTTGAAAAAATCAAAGGAACCTTGAAAAAGATTGCCGAGAAAAATTGTAGAATTGCCAGACATAACTCTATTATCATCAAGGCTATGTCTAAAAGACTGGAGAAAACCCAGAAGAGAGCTCTGATTGTCGACCTTGATCAAGAGAAAGACCAGGACGAGGAAGCTGGAATATCCAAACGTACTAGATCTAGCACGAAAAGGAAATCCCAGACTACCCCTAGTATGGCTCAGATCTTTATGGAGGGGTTTCAGGAAATGGTAGACTTGGAAGAGGTTGCGGACGAGCTCCTGAACTCTATGATTTAGTGGTGGTCGGGCCTTGCTTCTTTTGTTTGTTAGCTATTTGTTGGTCTCTTTGAGGCTTTTTGTTGCTGCCTGCTGATGCTGGTTTTATTCTCTCTGGTAGTATTTTTGTTTTTTGGACCTTTGTTTTGGTCGTTTCATATATTGTTACTTCGTGGTTTCGAGTCCCTGTAAAACCCATTTATCCCCCTTTTATAAAAAACATACATAGTACCATACATTACATGAAGAGACAACGTAGTGTGGGGCCCACTAGACGTGTGATAGAAGTGATGGAAATGACAAATGAAGGAAAGGGCACGAGAAACAAGGAGGTAATACATCGCCATTTGTTTTCCTTGTGTGAGAAGGGTGGTGTGGATGGGCAATGTTGCAGTTTAAAATGTTGGGTACTGTTCACTTGGAAAACTCACTATGCTTCAGGTATTCTCATTTTGCAGGTTGAAATCAAAATGTTGGAGAGCAAGGGCACACCATAGGCAGGGGAGAGGACCAAGCGAATTGACGTGAGGTGTTTCTAACTAACTGTATGTTATGTTGAAGGATTTTATGTATTGTTTTATTTGTTTTTATATTGTTTCATGTCTTGTTGTTACAACCATGGGAATGTAATGAAATGTGGATCTAAAGATGCATTTTTTTTAGAGCTTTTGTTATTAAAACACCCATTGAGTTGCAAGTGAAAGGTTGTAGAGCAAGGGGATACTACAAAAAATGAGTTGAGGGATTTTTAATGATTTAGGTTGTTAGTTGTAAAGGGGTTTAAAATGTAATGAGGGTTTCTGTTTGTAAATTGTTTTCAAACTTTAAGTGGGTTTGGGGTATTGTAAAACCTAGTGTTTTGCATCTTAGAATTTTAGCAAACAAAATGAATGTCTTTACAAGCTTTTATTATTTATACCTTATGAATGTAATGAAAGGCAATGTTTTATAAACACCCATGAGGGTTTTCATTTCATTCATATTGGAGTGATAATTGCAACTGCAAATTCTATTTTTTTGTCATGGCATTCGAAGAGGCCACATTTGTTTGAGGAATTTTTTCAAACAGTTCACTGCCTTGTCTATGAAAGCATATTAGTAAGCATAATAGTAAGCAATAACAGAGACAATGTAGTGAACAATTTGAAATTTGCCTCAAAGAAATGTGGTGACAAGTCATAGAAAAGGAAATGAACTATTTGTAAGTATGATTTCTTATGTATGGATTGCCATTGTGTTTTGGTAGACATATACTCAGCTCACACTATGTTTTCCAACTTCCAATGATAGTATGCATGTATATGGTTGTTGGAAAACATTGTGTGTTTACTATGAAAGCATAATAGTAGATGTGGATTGGCATGGTGTTGCAACACCATGGTGATTGGGATGACATGACAAGCCATAAACAAGGAAGTGAACTATTTGTCTGTATGATTTCTTATCTATGGCATGTCATTGTGTTTTGGGAGACATTTACTCACCTCACACTGTGTTTTCCAACTTCCGATCACTATGCATGTAAATGGTTGTTGGAAAACATTGTGTGTTTTCTATCAAAGCATATTAGTAGATCTGGAGTATCATGGAATTCAAACACTATGGTGATTGGAATGAGTTGTGAACTATTTCTATGTATGATTTCTTATATAGGGCATGCCATTGTGTTTTGAAAGACATATACTTACCTCACACTGTGTTTTCCAACTTGCAATCACACTATCCATTATCTTATATGTATTTTACCATTTACTTTAAAGTGTTGTAGATATTTTATGGTCTATTGTTTCATTAAAGCTAACAATGAGAATCCATTGCACATTTTGTTGTGTAAGCATCCATGCATCATACCATAATCATTATTAGAAGTGTGTTCTCTATTGTGCACTTGAATGTTTTTGTTCTATTGCATTTTTATTCTTTTTTGGGGGTTGTAGACTGCAAGCTAACCCATAGTGACTAGGTGAGATTGAGAGACCATTTTCATTGTTTTTTTTATTGATTGCATTAGAATGACCAAACTAGTATTAGTATTAGATTTATGTAATAACTTTGGAAATTTATGGGCTAAGGATTGGGAAGCAACCCATATCCTCCTAGGTAAGATTCAAATATTTTATTCAGTATTTTGACTCATTTGTTGCATTAGAATGAAATGATTGATGTTTTGAAATAAATTTTCCATTTTATGGGGTTTGTTTACATTGTTTTTCCTTGATATTTTTATTTCCTCTCTGTGCCATGTATGTAAAATGATTGCAGGAACTAGTGTTAGGTACATTTATAAACTAATTTAAATAATTTTCTTCCCTCTCTTTTCCAAACAACACACCATTTGTTTCATATTTCATGTTTGAACTACCAAAATAAATTTGTAAATCAGGAATACAAATATGCAAGTTTGACATTAGAGCTTATAATATACTTGCTTTGTTGTATCAATATGGAGTTTGATTTTAAAGGCATGCTAAGCTCAAACTAGGTTAATCTACAAGTATTTATAATCTTCAACTTAATACACATATCCAATATGTCCATGCGTGAGGGTATACACTAGAATAAATATTGACTATTTTATACTACTACATGCTATTGATTCCCAATTATGGCCCTATTTTACATGCCAGGAAAAGTAGGTTTCCACAACTTGACACAAGAAATCCCTGAAATATAAGTTCCATTTGTATTTGTCATATATGATAACCTTGTTTTATCTTTTGGCATAGAAATGAGTTTCTTGTGATATGGATGTTACAACAACGATGTAGAGTATAATTGTAGTTATGATTGAGGACATGACTTGTTATGAAATTGTGTGATAGAAGGTCATCTTGATATCAGCTTTGGGTTGCTATAGTACTGACTTAATGGATTTATGTTGTAGAATTGTCATAATACATATTACTGCATTTTTTAATTTTGTATTTTTGATTCTAAAGTTAAATAATTTTTGTTGGCGAAAGTTGTCTATTTGAACAAGTGCATAACACAATTTTTTCTTTTTTTATTGAATTAAAGTTGTTGAGAAAAATATAGAGAACCATGGATATTCTCAAATAATAGCCATAAATAGTACAACTAGATAGCAACCATCTAATTAATATACATATTAGCCCTCCAAGGAAGGGAAAAATGAAAATAGAAATAATAATAAATTTGTCACATAGCAAATGGGATTAAAGAAAGAGAAAAATGTAAACTGAAATAGTTCAAATTGAATAGTAACCAATTGAAGCATTCATCTACGTAGGTTCTCGTATCCGCTTTTATATCCAATTGATCAACCACGTGGTTCATAGTATGATGTATGTCCTTGAAGCATTGATAATAGGATTTGTTCAAACATCCCTCAATACAATGAAGAATTATCCAAGTAGGTTCAGTCTAAGCAAACTTGCAATTCTAAACAAGAATCATGGAGGCTTAGTGTATGACATATCCAACCTAAGGCATAGCACAAAGTTAATGGATTTTTTTGTGACTAGTATCATAAGGGTATTATTTTAGGTCCTAGGAGGTCAAATTTGCTACATTTTACACTATAACTTTTTCAAATTGTGATGGATCTGCATTGCATTAAGACAATGATAGATTCCATGAATGGATCTTAGTCAACTTGATTGGCTTATTGTATACTCTTCAAGATACGGTGGACAATACTGTATAAAGGTCGATTTACGTAGACAAGGAAATGAACTATTTTTGTGTATGATTTCTTATATATTGTTTTCCACAGTGTTTTGGCAGACATAAACTCACTTCACACTATGTTTTCCAACTTCCAATAATATTGTGCATGTATATGCTTGTTGGAAAACATCGAGTGTTTACTATCAAAGCATGATAGTAAATATGGATTGTTATGGAATTGCAACACCATGGTGATTGTAATGCCATGACAAGCCATAGACAAGGCAATGAACTATTTATATGTATGATTACTTATCTATGGGTTCCCACTATGTTTTCATAGAAATATAGTCACCTCACACTGTGCTTTCCAACTTGGAATCCTATTGTTTGTGTATATGCTTGTTGGAAAACATCTAGTGTTTAGTACGAAAGCATAATAGTAAATATGGATTGTCATGGCATTGCAACACCATGGTGATTGGAATTCCATGACAAGGCATAGAGTAGGAAATGAACTATTTCTATTGTTTTTCTATGGCTTTCCGTGGCATTCGAAGATGATGGGGGTGGAATGCAATGACAATCCATATTTTTAATTATGCTTGGATACATTTTTTTCAACAATGGATATTTACTATTTAGCTATGGTGTTTGAAGCCATCAGAATCCATATTTACTATTATGCTTTGATATATTTTTTGCAAGCATGTGGAGCTTGTTCAGAAGAACCTATTTTAGGATTTTAGCCATAGAAGCAAGGCAATGAACTGTTTGCTATATTTTTTTCTTAGACATGAATGAAAATTGTGGTAGCATAGTGAAATGTTTCATAAAATGCCTCAAAGAAATCTGGCTTCATTGTGATTGATTGCCATGACAATCGATATAGTTGTTGCAATATGGATTGTCATTGTAACATCTACTCATTAAAATATTAAGAAAAGTAATAAATTAGACAAAAATAATGAAACAAATATGATAACAGGAGGAAAGTCATTTAAAACCAACTTAACAAACTTCATTAATATGAAAGTAGTATTTTAGTCTGTGTCTTAAAGATAATTTTTCACCTTTAATGAATCTAAAGAATATATGCTCTTTATATTTCAATGGTTAACATATTCATAAATTGAATGCAATCATTAGACTAAGATAAGTAATATTAAAGAAATTCAAAAAACTTCACAACCATAAAACATGAATGAGACTATAACACCCTATTTTTCAACTCTCTTGGGGTAGAAAAACCACTTAAAAATTGTGTCATTTGCTTAATATCATAACTTGTTGTTTACAATGATTCATTGGCTATATATCAACATTTTCAATCAATGTTTTAATGATACAGAGAGTATCACTTTTGTTTATTTTACAACATCTT
This sequence comes from Sequoia sempervirens, assembly GCA_007258455.2. Lineage (NCBI taxonomy): Eukaryota > Viridiplantae > Streptophyta > Pinopsida > Cupressales > Cupressaceae > Sequoia > Sequoia sempervirens. The sequence continues at coordinate 428,769,658 of VDFB02047230.1, forward strand.
CTGATCTCACATCACTCAAGATTTAGATGTAGAAGTTTAAGTACAAGATAATAGATTATTTTCACAAAGCACTAAATATGCTATCCAAATAGCTTTCAAATATGAATCAATGAAATTCCATTTCTAAATTGAGAATAATACTTCTTTTTCTGCTCACCATCGTTTTGAAAGAATACATGGAAGGATATATATATATATATATATATATATATATATATATATATATATATATATATATATATATATATATATATATATATATAATGTTATGGATTACTGAACTGGAGTATCTTTTCAAACTAAAAAGTAACTTTCTTCTCTAAATGTCCCTTAAGAGGTAAATGTTACAAAACTATATTTTTTTAAACAAATTTTAATCAATGCTTCCTTGAAAAAATGTGTGTTGTCCTGACATAATAGTATATCATAAAGATATTTAAAACTTGTATAACTTGTGTTTCCAAATGATAAATAAAGTTGAACCATGACAAGAACATCTAACACTTGACACAATGCAAACCAACAATTGTAATCATATGAACGAAGCTTGACTATAACTAACCACAATGCCAACATGGATTAAGTTACAGATCTGAGATAATAAAAACTTTACCCAAACAAAATGAAAAGAACTCAGCTTTGAGTCGATACCCAACATTGTATGTAGGGTTTGAAGGAAATAACAAAATTTATACATTTTAACCCTATTGAAAATACAATGGGTTGTACATTGTATATCACGCAGTGTTTTCCAACTTTCCATTATACGTAGACAGTATGGTTGCAATGAAACTCTTGTGTTTTTTAGACATTGAGAATTTCATGAAACTCACCTAAAAAAATTATTGCAACTCTTCAGTGGACTAAAATGTGGAAAACACTGAATATTTGTAGGTTGGAAAACACAGTGTGGGATGTCAGTACATACTTTTATGAATCTCCCACTTGAAATAGGACATGTACATACATGAATAAAAATTATCCCTATAAACAAAATCCAAGCACATACCATTCACCTCTTCGCCATTCACTTCGGCCAATAGGAAGAGCACTTTCCTGAAAAACATCCCCTTTATAGCATTTTGATTGCTACAAACTCATGTGCTAGAAAATACAAATGGCATAGGAGGAAATGGTATGGGCTTGGATTTTTTGAAAGGGATAATCGTTACTCTCATTACTCATGTATGTACATGTCCTATTTCAAGTGGGAGATTCATAAAAGCATGTACTAATATCTGACACTATGTTTTCCAACTTGCAAAATCCCACACTATTTTTTCCAACCTACTAAGGGATAGAGTTTTGAATGTATTGAGGGTATGTGTAGGATCATGATGGGCCAAAAAGTGGCGATATGATGGGTATGTGGTTGGAAATTTTTTTCTTTACCCAAAATTGATGAAATGAAAAGGGTTTTTAAAGGAGATTCTCAGTTTTTCACTAATTTAAATTATGTTTTACTTTGAATTTAATAAATAATTATTATTCATGTTCTATTTAAATTAGGACTAAAGTCCTAATTGATAGGCTAATTGAAAAACATCTATAGCTTTCAAATGGTGTCACATTTTTTGAATCTAAAACATGCATCACATTCTATGCTTCGCATACTATAAGATTAAAAAAAATTATTGAATTTCTTGAATTTTTGACCAAGTTAAGGTGGTCAAACATACGAGTTTCTATATTTTTTAAAATTTATAATAAAAAAATCACAATTAATTATTTAGTTGGAAAAAAATTATAAAAAACTATGCATCACATTGGGACATGAGTCCTCTACTTATATCTAAAATATTATAAAAAAATATTATCATTTTATTGTGGTTAGGGTGGTTAGATAGGCACCTACTTATTTTTTCCCCCAAATTTCTTTTTTTTTTCCCTCAAATTTAAGTGCTACTGCATTGAAATTTCAAATTTTCACCAAATAGATTTATTTTTTTAAATAAACCTAGTATTTTAGAAACTAGATTCAATTTACGACAGATTGTATTCTTACATATTTTTTAAATAATATAGATAACTTATTCAAATTTTTATGTCAAGTTGTCTAACTCTGATTTTTTTGAATTTTTGCCACTTAAGGGCCTATTTTTTACATGATGATCCTGCACATACCCTTGAATAATATCCAATGCTAAAGGGAAAAAACATGTGGTAATGAATTTTTGTATTTATGGATGAGTTTCAAAAGTATATCATAGTCCACAAAGGAAAACATTTCAAGAGTTAGTGGGCTGCAGTTTTTTGTAACACCATGTGTTTTCCAATATGTAGTTTTACAAAAAATATTCATCTAACTAAGAGCTTTTCTTTTCATAAATGTTTTGCGATGTTTATTTATATTATGAAGTAGTCGATGAATTAGTATTTGGAAGTAAATATCAGCTTTGTTCTAGATGCTTGCAGCACTATTTGTTACTAAATTTCTTTCCCTTATTTTTTGACAGCACAATTAAAATTGTTGAACTCAAGAATTCAAATTGGGCAGCTTCCCCAAGACAATGAAGAAGGAAATGGTAGTCCCTTCTATATGGAGAGCCTACATCATGCCTTCAAATTCAATTTTCGTATAGTGGAGGATGCCATTCGCAAGATCGACAGATTTCTTGAGCCCACCGAACCTGTACTCCCATATTTCAAGGTTGATGTGGCATGTGGTTTCCTGTGAAACTACATGGACCTGCTGACAAACCGTATTCAAGTTCAAATTTTGTGCGCAAAGTATGTTTGGAGACATGTGGTCAATCATGTTCAGCTTCAAGAAGCATTGGAAAGATATGATGTTGATCAAGGTGTCTACTTCATTGGTGGCATCTTCCCACATTCATTGCCTCAATCATCCTTAGATATGAGGTGTCTACAACAAACATTTATTAGTGCCATACAACATCAAGGTGATCATTTTTTTGACCAAGCAATGTGATTACATGGTCATGTTGTTAAGCCACACATAGAAGAGGACATACGAGAGATGTATCTTGCCCTACGTGCACTGCTTGACCAACCCACACTAGTTCTGTCAAATGATGAAAGGGTTATTCAGTGGCTTGGCATAGGATTCCCCTGCCATTCCAATGAGGGCACAAAAGTAAAGACAAAAAATGTAAAGAGTGAATCTGATTAGGATGTCGAAAGACTTGTTAAATGAAAAATGGAAACTAAAACTTTGAATTTGATTTTGCATTACTCTTTTGACACAATACAGTTGAATGAATGAGATTTTGTATTGTTGTTTATTAGTGTTTATTACTATATTTTTTATCACTCTTTATTACTATTTATTATTGTTTAATTCTTAACTACTATTTTGTAAAACTACAGATTGTAAAACACACGGTGTTGTAAAAACAAGAACCCACTCACAATTGTAAAACACAGGGTGTTGTAAAGTATTTTGTATTACTCTTGATTAGTGTTTATTGGAACTATTTCATATTACTATAATTACTTTATTACTGTTTATTACTATATTTCAGTATGGAAATTTCAAGGTGAAGAACATCAGACATATGCAATGCAATATCACAAGTACAATTAACAAGGTATGAATGAGCAAGAAATTTTCAATAGATAAAGGTTGTGAATGTTGAACCAATAGTAGGATAGTCACCACAACATTTAAGTAAACCTATGCTCAAAACTCTCTTTTCCATTATAAATTTTATTCCCAATTGCATATATGAAGAATTTCCTCAACATGTAGATCCTATTGTTAGCCATAACTTGAGCAGGTGTCTAGAATAACTTTCAATTTTTGATTACCCAAGCAACAATTGAAAAAACTGGGACTTACTAGATAACATGTGGTGAAAATATTTTTGAAGTTATTATAGAAAAGAGTTCTTCACACTATAATGTGTAGTTTTCAATTAACCTTTTTTGCATGAATTCCATTTCTTTGATTGGCTATTTCAAGTTTGATGACCTTGATCAAGAATGAGGAGGCTAGGGCTCTATAAAAGTAGGTTTTCAATATGCTTAGCCTCTTCAAAAAGGCTCAAATTTGTGTCACAAGTTAGGTATATAGAAAGATTTTAGCTAATAACAAGCACACTTTTTCATCTATGCCACTCACAAAGCATCACCAAACACATCAAATTTTTCAATTTTTTTCCCATGATCTAGTTGCTCTTAGCCAATTTTATAATCTCTTCATATTCACAGTTGGAATGAATTTCATTCACAAAGTTTGATCTGTTTGGCATGTAAACTAGAATGTCAATACTCCACTTCTTGAACTCTCTTTCCCAAGGGAAAAGGATGTTTTTCGGAGCAATAATCAAAGGCTTGCTTAAGCCCTTACAAAAATATTATAAGCAGGCCTTTGATTATTGCTCCAAAAAACAAACTTTTCCCTTGGGAAAGAGAGTTCAAGAAGTGGAGTATTGACATTCCAGTTTACATGCCAAACAAATCAACAACCTTTGCGAATGAAATTCATTCCAACTGTGAATATGATGAGATTATAAAATTGGCTAAAAGCAACCAAATCATGAGAAAAAAATTGAAAATTTTGAGGTGTTTGGTGATGCTTCCTAACTGGCATAGAAGAAAAAGTGTGCTTGTTATTGGCTACAACATTTTTCTATGCCTAACTTGTGACACAAATCTGAGCCTTCCTGAAGAGGCTAAGCATATTGAAAACCTACTTTTACATAGCCCAGGACTCCTCATTCTTGATGATGGTCGTCAAACTCAAAATAGCCAACCAAAAATATAGAATTCCTGGATGCATAGGTTGACAAAGTTCTTCATGGATCAAATATATGGAATTCATTGATGAAAGAAATGGAAATCATTGATCAAAGTTATGGCTAAGAACATGATCTATAGGTTGACGAAGTTCTTCATGGATGAAATTGGGAATAAAATTGATAATGGAAAAGAGATTGTTCTCCATAGGTTTACATAAATGTTTTGGTGACTTTCCTACTATTGGTTCAATGTTCACGACCTTTATCTACTAAAAATCTCTTGATCGTTCATACCTTGTAAAGTGTACCTGTGATATTGCATTGCATATGTTTGATGTTCTTCACCTTCAAATTTACATATTGAAATGCAGTAATTGATCACTTAGAAAAGGAATTAAAACACAAGAAAAAGTTGTCACAGTTAAAAGAAGAGGACCTTAATGATGTTAAGAGAGGGCTGCAATCTTGTGCAGAGCACCTTGTTGCTCAATTTAATGAAAAGAGTCTAGATAGGTAGATAAAGTTATAATAATGTTGAATAAGGCCATGTGAGGCTCTTTAATAATTATTTTTGTGGTTTTGAGTCATTATGTGGTTATTAGGATAAATGTTGCAAATTTGATAAAATGTTAACACAATTTTGTAAAAATGCAAAAAATGTAAAATCATCGAATGCCAAGGTCAAGTGGTTGTACACATAGTTTTAGGTGTTGGTAGGCATT